>OW026521.1:56804830-56979830 GCA_932274085.1 Protocalliphora azurea | reverse complement strand
CCCATTACAATATCTTCTGAGGAAAATTCATTTGATTTTTAAACGTCCATAATCCACGTAGACGTAACCGTGAAAATTGTTCAATAAGCCGACTTTATTAGAAAAACAAGTAGGAAATCAAATAAAATATCAAGAAATGTCAATAGAGCAAATGTGACGAAAATCTGAAAAATATTATAAGAGAAATGAAAGAAGCAAATATGAATCGGAAAAAAAACGAACGAAAGAAACGTATTAATAAGCTTAAAAGAGAAAAGTATGACTTATTGAAGAAAAATGAATTTGAAAGAACGAAATGTAAATATATTTGAATTAGAGAGCAAAGGAAATGGTTGAGGTTTGGCTATGTGCCTTTTTTATGAACTTTTATGTTTTTCTTTATATGTATATGAATTAGTTTTTATGTGCCTTTATTATATTATTTTGTTTTTTAATATGCTCACACACATATGTAAATATTAATTTCAATGAATTATTATTATTTTTCTCTTTCAATAAATGTTATTATTTATTTTTAAATTTTTTAATTTATTTATTTTAGAAATTTTTATATTTTTAGTTTCTAAATATATTATTTTTAATTTCATTTCTTATATTTTTTGCTACATGGAGTAAATTTGTTTCTAAACTATTTTCTGTGTGGCTGCTTAAAGAAGATGAAGTAGTTATTACTTCTTCAGTTTCCAAACTATCACTCTCTACATTATACATTAAACAAATATTGTGTAATGAACAACACACATTAAGGATTTAAACTGCCTTTTCTGGGGGAGTAATGCAGTTCTCTAGCAGCCGAAAGACACCGAAATCTTGTTTTGACTACACCAAACGTTCTTTCTACGATCGATCGTTCTTTGGGATGCTGATAATTAAAAAATGATTCAGAAGAATTTTCAATAGCATTCCTGTATGGTGTCAAAATCCATGGTTCCAAAAGGATAACCGGAGTCACCTGGAAAATAATAAGCTAATTTTTAAGTTTATAGATGTAAAGTGTGCATTTTTACAAAGAATTCTAGTTCCAGTATCTCCGGCTTGAAACTTTTCTTTTAAATATTGCCTCTCTTCAGACAAATTACAAATATGAGAGTCGTGACAAACGCCTCCAAAACGTCCATTAATAGCTCTGATGTAAATAAATGAATAAAGTAATGTAATCAATTAAATCCTACCGCCATAGCATTTATACTATGTTTAAGTTTTCTGTTAAAATATAAATGCTCATTATTATAGGGTCTTATTATTCGTATGTGAGTTCCATCTACTGCCCCAATAACTCCTGGTAATGAACATTTACTATAAAAAAATTTTTTTGTCTTCGCACATTGTAAAAACAATATGTTTAGGACAAAGATTTTTTTGTATTGTTTGGCATACCTTCGATAAACATATAGAAATATATGATTGCGACATTCCCAATACGCGGTCTTGGCCAATCTGATGTTGATAACCACCTTGCGCAAGAAATTTCAGGGTGGTTGCCAATTTCAAAATAGGAGGGATGGCGTAGATCTTTGTGATGCTTTTACATCATTGCTGATGGAGTTCAATACGTACATAAATGAGTTTTTACTAATCCGAAAATTTTTCACGAACCTAAAAGTAATTACTCTTTATTTAATAAAATTTTTATTCCCACTTTTCGTATTTGTTTAAATTAAATTACTTACGAATTTTCATTGAGATGCATAATATTCGATGCATCTCTTATATACTTCCTTTGAACTCTTTCTGGAGCAACATCTTCTTCATCACTTTCCCACAACAAAACACAATCCATTTTTAACTTTCTATTTATATATATTTTTTGTTTGTTTGTACTTTTTTAAATTTTTTTGTAGAAAATTTTGACATTTGAATAGAACTAAGCAAAATGCTGCCAAGTTTTTACGTATTAAAACTTGGCATCATTTCGTTTTTCGCTTAAAATTTTATATGCAACTGTGCAAACGTTTCGAAAGTACTATATAATAAGAATTTCTTTTCGAATCGGAAATTCTTTTCAAATGTATTTTCGATTCGAATCGAATTAGATAATAACCTCCCAGCATTGAAACAATAATTGGTGAATTCTTTTTAAGAGGCCTGCAACATTCAAATTGTTGTTACGTAAACCTAACATATTTAAGTGACCATCGTTCGCAATTTTCCAAACATTTTGTTTTAACTACATTTGTGGCATTATTTTATTACTTCCGTTAGGTAATCCCATTGGGGTGACCAGATTCGTCATACGTTTGTTGACATTTTTACATATCCCTTATTTAATTTGTTTTATTAACTAACCGCTATATTATAAAAAAAGAAAAAAATTTAAACGTAATTTTAAAATTATTTGCTTAAGCTCATTACAATATTACTTTACTTTGTTTTAATTTTTAAACATCGTAATAATTATTATATAATTTAAATTTTCATAATTGGTTCAATTTTTTTATGGTCACCTGAAATATTTATAAATTCTTTTAAATAATGTAAACACTCGAATTCAAAATTACTCAAAATTCATTTAAAATATATTTTCACATATACACACAAAACATACATACACATGCAATAACTTTCAATAAAATACTCATAACAAGCACTAAAAAATTGTGGGTGGATTTCATTGCAAATGAAAATTTTAAATATTTATACGTAGCGCAGTCCACACATATACACATAAATTTAACATAATAATTCGCTCCAATAAGTTTAATTCGCTACTAATCTACGGTCATCTGACGCCTCTTGACATCGTTGGATTATAAAATGTATTTTATTTATCAGACATTTTTTATAAAATCTCTCAAAGCTCAAAAATATATGTATGTACTCGTATTATGAATATATAATTTTCACTTAAAACTAGTATTAAATAATATATATATATATATATATATATATATATAATCAATATAATTTTTAACTGGTAACGTCACCAGATTTCATAAAATTTTGTTTCTCTTTTTCTTTTTGTAAATAAATAAATATATATATATATATATATATATATATATATATATATATATATTAAATGATTATTAAATGATATTAATTCTTATTTAAACAAAGTTTAAATTCTATTTAATTACCTAATTATAAATATATATAATTTAGCTTTAAAAAGGCTAAACTGGCAACATTGCTTTCAACGTTGCCATGTTATATTTATTATTATATGTTCTTGATTACTTAGTCTATTATCATTTATAAAATACAATTTACATTTATTACTTATCTCATTTAAGAGACTATTTTCAGGTTCTCTAACCGAAGAGTTTATTTTTTCCATGAAGAGTGCTTTACCTTCATTTAAAAGGGTAATTAAATGGGAGATTTGGTCATTAATATTATTAGTTTGTTTAGACAATTTTTTCTCTAGCGAGTCACCAATACGAGAATATAGATCTGAATCGTTTAAAATACCCATATCTTGATTACTCAAATCTGCATCTACTGCAGTTCACTTGAAGGCTTGACGTGTTATTTTCACTAGAACAGCGTCGTAAGGGAATTTTTTTGCGGCCGTGCTCGTCGTTGGAGGGGTGTGTGTTGAGTTCCCAAAAAAATAATATTCCCATATTATATTAGAACCTGTTACAAAACCATCTACTTTATGTAGTCAAATAGGAATTAAGATGATTTAAGAGAGAAAAAAAAATTACGCTAAAATTATAATGTGACCGATGACTGAAGTGTAGCCCGAGAAGACGTTTGCTACACTAACTCATTACCCACCCTCCATTCTGACAGAATTCAAATTCGCCGTCAGCCCTATATATAAAAAATAAATTAACACTACCTACCACATACCTTTAACTTCACGTTTAATAACAAAAAATTTAACAAAATTATGATTCAATTTCAACAAATAATATAAAAAATTATATATATTTATAATTATGTAATTAAATAGAATTTAAAGGAAAAATTATTTTAGCTTCCAGCAGAGGAGTTCATTCATATATATATCATATATATATATATGTATGTATATATATATATATATATATATATATATAATAAAATAATTTTTCCTCCATCTAAACAAAATTAATATCTTCATATATCTTCGAGAGCACTCAATCTGTGTATATTAGTAGTGCAATTTAAAAGCCTTTACTACTGATGAAATGGCGTAGTTGAAGGCTGAATACTGGGACCTTTATTGTTCTTCCTTTATGCTAATGAACTACCTCAACAATTATCATACAGTATGACACACATGTATGCTGATGATTTCCAAGTATATATTAGTAGTTCCGTAAGTCCTGTAGAGGAAAATGTTGAAAAAATCAACGAGGATTTGAATAAGATTCATCGCTGGGCACTTAAAAATGGACATCGCTTTAATCCTTAAAAATCGAAGTGCTTAATTATACATAAAAAATGTCTGCCTATTCCGAGCTATAACATATTGATAAATTATCAGGCTATTGAAATTGTTCACAAAGTAAAAAGAATCTTGGTATAGTGTTCAATAGTAACTTAACTTGGTCAAGCCACATAGATTCACTGCTTGTTCAGATTTATATAAAATTAATAACGCTCTGGGTGACTCACACTACCTAGAATAAGAAAACTCCTTACAAAAACATATTTAATTCCAGGTTGTGATATATTGTTGTGAAATTTTTGGATATTGTGGCTGCTTCGATATGAGGAAATTACAAGTCCTTTATAATAATATTATTAGATATGTACATGGGCTAAAGGGACGTGATGGTGGATTCTCTTTCTCGAAAAGCCTTTATGGAGTTTCTTTCACAGATTTAATCAGTATAAAAATGATTTTATTTCTTCATAAAATTATTTATACCAATCGATTTAAATACTTATATTATTTTATAAATTTCTCTAGATAAAGAAGAGGTAAAAGAATTATTATAACCTTACATCGAAATCTAGTGTCAGAAAGGCACTTGTTCATAAATGCGATTCGTCTTTGGAATTTAATTCTATACAGCATACAGTTATTTAGCAACGCAATACAATTTAGGAAATCTATATATAACTTCTACAAGCGAATATAATTTTTAATTTATTTTTTTAATTACTTCTCATATTGTATTTATGCCTAAAATTTAATTTTTTATATTATAACTTTTGTATTATAATTTTTAAATTATAATTTTTTGTTAGCCTAAGAGCTGATTTTAAAATTTGTTTTCTTTATATAATTCTATTATTAGAAGATTTTATCTTGTTGTGCGGGCTATCAATAAACAAATAAAATAAATAAATAAAATAAGATAAATAAATTCATAAAAATTTTAGCGAATCTTTTTGAACTATAAGCAACTGTAATATGCATTAGCATTTTCTTTGCATGTCTTATATATAATATCGAAATTCTTAAAAAATCAGCGTAATTTGCCATTCGAGAAATACTTACAAAGAACTTGGAGCCACACAATGAAAGAACGTCTGCACCAATTTTTTCCATTTGCATCGCACGTGTTTTGATCCCATAATAACATTTATGGAGTATAAAATTTCCAACAGCTTTGCTGAAGAACTTTTTCATCTAATATCATTTCTATTTAATGTTTTTTTGGTATCCGCTATATATTATAACAGCCATCTTCTAAAGATACATATATAGTTAACTTTTGTCACACAAATTGTCGCTTCCTGGTCAATGGTAGGTGTCCGCAAATGTAAATTTTTCTATGAGGCTAAAATTAAAATCGCAAACTGAAAAGACTTCGGGCTCATAATTCAGGTAGCAAAGGAACGATCCCTAAACATTTTGATTAAAATTGGACCACGTTTAGGCCTAGCACGCTCATAACTGATCGACTAAAATTATAATTTTTCGTTATAAAACTTATACAGGTTCTACTTGAAAATATGGTCCGATTATAATAGAAGCTTTTGGGAGCTAAATTATGTGTCCGAAAGCTTTTCTATTTGCAATTTTAATTTTACCCTGTAGCCCCATAGAAAAATTTACACTTGCGAACCAAGAAGAGATTTCTCGACAGTATGTACAACAAGAGATAAGTACATATCTTTACAAGATGACTGGTGTAATTATCCTCACAATTTTACTATACAGTCCTGAAATATAGAGGATACTAAAAAACATTCAATCGAACACAAGATGTACTATAACACCAAAAATTGTACTTTAAAATGAATTTCAGCAAAATTGTTGCCAATTTTATACTCTATAAATGTTGTAATGACATTAAAACACGTGCGATACATATTATGCCAAATATATTGGAAATCTTGTTTTTGGGACCTTTAACCGCGAATAACTCGCGTATGGTACACGTGACTATCGGTGACTTTTAATAGTATTTATAAGACGCTAAGACCAATTCACTTCCCACCATCAAATTTCGAAATTGAGTCATTTGTTCTCCTTATCTTCCGGGAGTAATTATCAGATACCTTTTATTTGAAAATTGTGAAAATATTAAGTTTTCAAAGAAAAAGATTTTTGAAGTGTTTTAGAAATTGCTTTCGGTGCGGAAGTTTTTTTGTGCCAAATTGACGAAATTTTTTCAGTTTAACTATTTTGCGAAAACTTTAAAAAATTAATTAAAATAGTTTATTGATTTGACTAACGGTTTTGTTGGTTGTATATTTACCTACGTCTCTTCAATTCTGTGCCCCATCTTACTATATTTAATACTGTTCTTGGTTCTGTGCACTGTGTCACGTTCTCTAACTACATAACGACAACTAACTTCATTTAATTGCAATTTTCGAAAAAATCTTTCGATATATTTTAGTGCCCACGTAAAATTACAATAAATTGTGGGAAAATATGTACTATGCATTTAAACATATTTATACGAAGTAAATGCATACATAAGTACGTATCGTCACCTAAAATGCAAAAGTCCGTAACCACGCAAAAATGTTGGTTTTTCATTGCATTATGATGTACTGATCCAAAATACATATACAAAAAAAAAAATTATATTCATATCTTCATCAACTCCATAAAGGAAACATCCGAAAAATGAGTTGCATTTAAACAAAAATTTCAAGATAACGATTAACAAAATTTGCTTCATTGCATAATTTTAAAGTAAAAAATTAAAAATTGTGGATAAGGGTTTCTGCATTTTCATAATGCTTTTTCCTTCTGCTGTAAAAAATGAGTGTTGTTACGGCCTTTTGCATTTTAGGTGATGATATGTATCTACATATGGATATGTATGTGCATATAATAAAATGCGTAGCATGCAATGAGATTTGTGCTAGTGCAACAAATCGATTGTTTTTTTCTTCGTGCCAAAATCTATGACACTTTTCAGCTATTTCACTAAAAGCGTGATAATTCAAGACTTCCAATAACATTATTCAGCATTAATTGTTCTTTATCCTGCGTTTACACATGCAGGTAACTTGCAAAGAAAATAAATACATAATAGCTGTATTTTTTTCGACATTTATAATAAAAAACGAAAAAGAAAGATATAGTCGGCCAAGACCGACTATATGATACCCTAACCACTATTTACGAGCATAAAAATTCGGGAAGAGGACTTATATTATACCTTTCGCAAATTGTGCTAAATGCAAAATAAAATATAAAAATACAGAATAATGCGTTGATACTAACATCTAAATGATTATATGCACTTTAGGGCGATTCCTGGAAGTGGGTTTATATGGGAACTATGACAATTTATGGACCGATTCTCATAATATTTGGCAATGTTATTTCTACTTACATAAAACTTATTTGTATCGAATATTAACTTGATACTAATATTCGTATGGGATTTATGCACGTTAAAGTGATTTTCAGAAGAGGCGTTTATATGGGAGCTATGGTCAATTGCGGACCGATCTTCATAAAATTTAGTGCAGAGATTGAAACTTGTACAGAACTTCTTTGTACCGACTTTCATTAAAATATTCTTATTTTTAAGGCATTTTTGAGTTTTCAAACTTTATTTTGGGGGACATTTGTATGGGGGCTAGGTGAAATAATGGACCGATCACAACCAATTTCAGTAGGCTTCGTCCTTGTATCATAAAAGCCCCACGTGCCAAATTTCATTGAATTGTCTTTAAAATTACTACCTGTGCTTTGTGCACAAGGTTTACATGGACAGCCAGCCAGCCAGATGGACGGACTGACATCGTTAGATTGATTTAAAAGGTGATTCTGAGTCGATTGGTATACTTTAAGGTGGATGTTGGATAACTTTTTCTATGTGTTACAAACATCAGCACAAACGGATAATACCCCAACCACCTATGGTGGTATAGAATATAAACAAAGTGCAGATATTTATTTATTATATAAATTTAATAAATTGTAATAGATGTACAAGCTACTTAACAATTGTATGGGGATAAAAGTGTTACCAAATCTTAGAAATTTCCATAATTTAAATTTTATGAATTTAAAAGCAAGAAGTTCAAACAATTTTGTGCCTAAATTAATATTTAGTAGCAATTCGAAGTAATGATATATATATATATATATATATATATATATATATATATATATATATATATATATATATATATATATATATGTATATAGATAGATAGATGGATAGATAGATAGATAGATATACATTTCGAAAAAAAAAAACAGCCAATACTGAAATTTTTAAATACCTTGATGAAATGTTTAAAATTACTTTAGTATTTACGTAGAGTCTGTCTATACTCATAAATTTTTTATCAAGGCAAAAGTCAAATTATAGTTTGAATTACAGATCATTTTTTACCTTTATGAATTACCCCTGGTCTACAACTGATATTAACGCTGATATAATATGTGAAATATTGCCAGCAGAAGAGAGTAACCATTTTGTAATAAATCCAATAAGATATCAATATTTGCAATCAGTTACCGAGTAAACATGTGCCTTTTTATTTAAGAAATTCGCAATTTTTTAGAACAATTTTTATAAAAAATATATGTCTAAATGCAGAATATCCATTAAAACAAAACAATTCTATAAAAAACATTGTTTTTTAATTAATTTCCGAAATAGACATTCACGTACACATACAAACTTATGTACATATCTATGTCTTTTTTTTTTCTTTCTTTGGCAGTTCATCTTGTAAGATTGTTGTGTAGAGAAATCTCATCACAACAGTCTCATAATATTTCTTTTAATAGTTATATTTGAATCATGAATGCCGGACATCTTTATATGAGGTGGCGAGACATTCAAACCTAGAGTTGATTTGGGTATGGGGTCAATCAAGTACCCTACCTTGTAGATCTATGATACTGCAGTACTTATCGAGAATAGCTTAACAAAGATCGACAAAGGAGTCCGCATGTTCTATCTCGAGACAGATATGGCCCCAGTACGATCAAAAAAGGTGGAGTTTCATTCTGAGATTGCCGAGGTGTCAGCTACGAATACTTGTAGTCATTAGTACTGGGCACTGAATTGCTAGTGCACACGCTAGGAGACTAGGACTCGTTTTTAACGACTATTGAAGAAGTTACTTTAATGAGTAGGAGGAATAAACGGTGGATCATTTTCTTTGTCACTGTTCCGCTCTTGCAAATATAAGGACTCCCGAATATGAGATTTGATATATGCATGGATTATCTGATCTCTCTGCAATTAATGTCAGACGGATCAGATCTTTTATTCATGCGTCAGGTTGGTTCGATTCCAACCTATTCTCAGACATTTGAAAACAGATTCACATGACCCATTAGGGTAACACAACGGGATCAATAGGTTCCAAGTGAGCTGTCTAGTTTACATTTATAGCTGCCCATCTAACATTACCTAAGAAAACCACTGAATCAAATTAAACAGACAATTGCAATACTTTATAAAAATTCTAATTAAATTAGAAACATAGTATTTACCGAGTTAAACTTTTTAAATTTGGCAGAACTGTTTTTACGTTTTCTAAGAATTTAAATTTTATATTTTCTAATGTTCTAAATATATATATTAGAGTTATGACCTTTTGCAATTTTCGCAAATATCCAAAATACCATAGAAAAGCTTTTTACAGCATTGAAATATATAAAGAAAAGTGATAATAACTTCTCTCTCCAACGCTGTGAAATTTGTATATTGATTTTACTGTTTGGTATCAAAATATTATAATTTTCACTAAATTACATAAGTTTTATCTATACAATTTCTGTTAACCGCGATATAAATATAAAATTTATAAATTAAGTGTTTTCTTCCACTTATTAAATGTCTCGACATTTTATAATTCAAATTGAAATGCAAATTTGTCACAGAATATGTGCAAAGATGCGATGAATTAATCAATAATAAAATTTGTATATTTAATTCGGTGATAATCGATGTCTTAAGTAATTTTCTTCCAAATGATTGACCATATCGCAATATTTTTTTTTATTGAAGTAGAAAAAGTCAAAATAAAGTAAGTTTAATCCTTACGATATTCCTATGCAGTGTTGTCAAAAGTAGGGAAAAACCCCTACATGTAGGTCTTTTTCTATAAAATTGGTAGCATAGGGAAAGTCGGACAGATTTTTTAATTTCTCTAAAATCTAGATATTTTTCTTAACGTCGAGTCTATGCTAGAAAATTTTTATCAAGAAAAATGTTAAATATTTATCATTTTTAAAATTTTCCTAATGTAGATTGAATTTGCGAGTATTATTGCAGTGTTAAAACCAAATTGTCAGCGCTCAATCACTGACAACTTTATCTTGACGTTGCTCGATAAATGACGCCATTTTGATTTTGGTTGGTACTTTTTACGTGGTTTATTATGATATACGTTTTCCCCTATAATTGATAGAAATAAAAAATTATCTGCAATTCAGGCAAAATTTGATAAAAATTTCTCTAGTATAGACTCGACGTAATTTACACATTTTTGAAAAATATTATTTTCTTTCTTGTTTGCGTCATCTCTTAAATTTGTAAAAAGTTGTTTATACAAACACATTTTTTGTATCCGTTAATTTAAAATTTGTTATGAGAATGGCAACAAGTGTGTACATACATTGAATGAAGATGAATCAGTATTAATAGAAAATAATAAATTCATTAATTATTTAATTTATAAGACTTTAATTTCGCTGAATTCAAGAATTTTATTATTATAGTTATTATTATTATTATTATTATTATTATTATTATTATTATTATTGTAAACAATAACCTCCAACAACAACATCGAATTTATCAATGTATTATTTTTTTGTAAAAATACTCTCTGAACTATCAAAGTATGTTTTGACATTTTAGGTATTGTTTATAATAATAAAATTCTTGAAATCAATGAAATGGAAATGGAAACAGAGAAAAAAAATTCATATATTTAAAATTAAAATTAAATATTATGAATCGAACATGACTTTTTTCCCAAACTTTTTTCATAAAAAATAAAATTTTGTTCATAGATATTGTTAAATTATACTTCATGATAATTTTGCGAATTTTGCAAAAATGTTGTTAAAATTTTAATTTAGTTTTATGAGATTTGATTCAAATTCTAAACAAAAATACTTATGGATGAAAATATTAGCAATAAATCTCTTTAAATGGCAATTTTCCAATAAAAAGCTGTTAAAAAGTAAGGATTAGAAAATTGCTTAAATTTGCTGCCATTCTATAGCACATGCATCATTGTAATAAAAAAAAAAACATCTGCTGTGTTCTTCTGCCCCCTAGAAGTGCCTAAAAATCATTAAAACCCAAAAATTCTGTAAAGAAATTTTCAAACATACATTTACAAATTGAAAATATAAATGAAAATTTAAACAATTTATTTAAGTCTTCTTGACTTTTGATTCATTTCAAAAAATGTAAAAAAGTGTTAATATTTAAGAAATTATTCTTAAACATTATGAACTAAAATCAATGAAAGTAATTCTTATATTTATTTACAAACTTTTTTCTGTGTAATAATAATTAATTTTTATTCAATGTATACACTTGTTACCACATTCTATGACGCCAATAAGAAAAAATAATCAGCTGATTAAGTAAGGTCATCTGTTTTATTTCGCAATGCTCCATATAAAATCAACTGAATTCGCCGCTGCGGTTTTACAGAATTGTCTTTTACCAATTTATTTTGAGTAGGAATTTAAATAAGAAGAAACATTTCTCTTTATAAAACAACTGCCAATGTGGTTGAAATTTTCATAATTGTTTTGTGCAAAATTTTTAAATTTGTTGTTTTAAATAATTGAACGAAAATTTTTGAAAAATTTTAAAAAAATTTTACCAAACTGAATTTAAAATGTAAATTTTTTTGTGTTTTCTACAAAAATTGTAAGTATGTTCTTAATAATATAGTGACAGCCATAAATAAAGGATGAATTGCTCAATCTTCATTTAGAAAATATCGTCAGATTCATCAGATACTGAAACAAAAACAGAAAACAAATGCTCTGGAATAAGTTGTTGTACGTACCAGAACTTAAAGGATGGATTACTACAATAAAAGAAGACTCTTCTTCCGGAAAAATTTTAAATTGTGGAAAATCAGAACTTAGGAAACATTCATTGACAAAATTACACAAAAAAAAAAAAAAAAAACGCTGTCTCTGTAAGCAATTCAAATCCGTTGACTACTTATTTGAAAAAAAAAAACAAAACAGTAAAAGCAGATTCCGTGGCAAGTAATTATAATAATGTTCCGCCACATATAGTGGAGCATTTAGTTCCACTTTTAAAATAAAATGTTCTTGATTCCTCGTCAATAAAAAAATAATTCAAAATGTATTGGCAAAAGGAAAACACAAACTAATAAAAAAATTACAAAAATACAAATTTTCCGTTCTGGTCGATGAGATCACCGATATCTCTTTCAATAAAATAATGTACGTAATTCCAAAATTTTTTGATGAAGAAAAAGAACTTACGGTTGTTCAACTTTTAGATTAAATCATGTTGGAACATACTGCACTGCCGAATCCCTTTATAACTCTTCTAAGGAAACTATTTTAAATTACGATATTCCATTTTAAAATATACGGAGTCTTTCTTGCGATGGGGCCAACGTCATGGCAGGGAAGCAATAACTGTTAAATGTATATGCCACACGTCTCCAATTATTGCCAATAAAGCCTCGATTAATTTGCCAAAAGTGCCGGAAGAATTAATTAGACAAATTGGGATATACAGTGGCTCACGCTAAAAGTCGTGAAAGTTATTACAAATAATTTGTCATTGATTTTTCATATCGAAATAAAACTTTATTCCAGGTATTTTTGTTTGTTTTTGAGATATTAACCTGTCAACAATAAAAAAATATACAAATGTTGCTACAAAATATTTATTGAACGGTATTTTTTAAGCATCTTGAAAAAATACCAACAATTATACTCACAATGAAATTCGGACGAGGAAGAAATTGGAAATATATTGATTTAATTAACCGTTATTTTTATTAATGCATATATATTTGAACTATAACGCCTAATAATTTCTAAATTTTTTGTCCTATATAATGACATTCCGTAAGTAATTCCACATTTTACTTTGGAGGAACTGAAAATGAAAATATATAAAAAGAAGTCAGTAGTCCATGACTTGTAATATATTTTTGTTGCACCAACGCGAATGACTAATTTTCTCCACCTATTACCAAGGAAATTATATAACCTAAAAATTCCTTAGATAAACATATTTTTATTGGTCATCAATGGGTTAAAAGTGTGACGTGATGGAGAAAAACCTAAATGATTCTGGTTATATATACTTATGTATTATTATATGACTATCACAAAACTTACCATTTTGCTCAGAAATAAAAAAAATTAATACATGAAACTGGCTAAACTAATAACTGATTTGAATAATAAAATGGAATATGTAATACACTAAAGAAAGCTGCGGCAATGCATTCAACATGAGACGATTTTAAAGAAAGTAAATAAAATTCTAAAATTATATATAATGATCTGAATACCCATTGCCAAAAAATTCTTTCAAACAGAATTTTTTAAATAACGCAGTTTATGGTGAGAAAATGGAAAATGTAAATAAATGGAAAGATATTAAAATTGTTTGCGAGTAATAAATTAGGTGTTATAACGGGTCATTTATAGACCTAACTTTCATATTTCGTTAAAAACTCATGATGAAATGGTTGCAAATGAAATGAGTGTGGTTCGAACTGAATATAATTAACCGACTTACATTAGGATTTCTTTTTTAGAATTATCAAAACAAAAATGGTATAATTTTTATTAAGATTATATGAAACCCTAATATCGGGAAAATCTCAACTTAAACTATATGGATAGAGATTCATTTATTTACAATATTAAAACAAATGCTTTATATGATGATATTCGAAATGATTTAAAATCACATTATGATACTTTGCTTTCAATGTGCCTCTTCTGAATAAAATAGTACTATGAATGATGAAGCACGAATGCAAAGGTGAAATGATTAAATGTATTCAGTTAAGGTTGACAGAAATGAAAAAATAAATTAAGAAATTAAAGATATTGAACAGTGCGACTATAGAAAATGTTTACTATAAAAATAATTATATTATGATTCAATGTATATATTTAAATTTAAAATTCATCAAATTTGTACACAACACATTAATTATTAATTATTAATAAGTTAACTTTATTTTTTTAAACGCTAAAACATTCTCAGCAAAAACTTGGTAACGACATATAGTTACCGAACAACAAAAACAACATCGATATCCCGTCTGCAATACATAGAAATTGTTTTGTGTCAACAGTTAACTTTTCTCTGCATTACATATAACTAGTTGTATATTATATATATATATATATATATATATATATATATATATATATATATATATATATATATATAGTTTCAAATTCAGACTAATAAAACTTGTTATCGGTTCCATATAACCGCGAGGCTATCGTGAAACGTAGGCCAAGAAACGTACCCGTAGAACACAAAATTTTCAACGTGCTATTGTGGTGTTTCCTTGAAATGAAACCCGAGGTTCGTTGTGCCCAGCGCTAACAAGCTATCAAGTAAGCCAAGTAACAAAAACGTGCCGCCGAAAAAGCCACAAAATGTCATAGCAATAATATGGTTGCAGCACAACCATATTTTTATTGCACTTCAACCATGTTATGGTTATATAAACGAAAAATTTGCCTTGTAACAATATTACAGTTATGCCACGATTATGATTCCTCCAACCATATTTTTTCTCTGCGTGTGTTTATATTTTCACTTAATTTTGAATAAAATTAAGATTTGAGCATCAATTTTGATGATTTTATTCGTAATATTAGCAACTTTATGATAAAGGATAAAAAACAGAACATTTTTTTTCCATTTTATTTTCTTTACGAAAAATTTTAAGGACAAAAAAATTTCTGTATAATTCCGAAACTATAATGTTAAGATGTCTTGACAATTTTCGTGTAAGTTTTTTGGTGTTTTATTTATCTAAATATAATGCCCATTAATATTGGTAGGAAAAAATATTTTTTGACAATATGTGCTGAACACGAATCTGCTTTCCGCTTTTCCTATCAGGTCTTGATTTTTTTTATGAGGACGTCGTATATTTCCCTCTTTTTAGGCGACCACTTTAGTATAACTCGAGAAAGGTTTGATCAATTTACATAAAGAAAACTCCAAAAGATGTCGACTAAAATCAGCTTCAAGAAAATATTATTATCATCATTTTTTTATCCATTCAATAGATTCGGAGTTATTCGAAAATAAGTCCGTTTCCCATCATAAAGTTAAGTATACTTCGATTAAAACAAACCACATAATTATATCATGAAAATTGATGAACAAATAAGTTTGTCTGGTCACGTTACGTATTGCGTATAGTAAATATTAAATATTACGTATGAGCGTATGTGCATAAAATCATTATTTGTCCATAAATTTTCATGATATGTATATTAGGGTTTAACTTTTTTTGGACCTCAAAATACCATAGCACCACCTTATGACCAATAAGAAAATCATTGTGATATCGTCAAGTATTTAGGAGAAAATTACGTGGGCTTATCGGTTTTCGAACAGAATAAAAAAATCTGACTAGAAACTAATTTAGCGTATTTTTGCACATATTCTGTATGGAATCTTGTAACTTAACAATTGAAGAAATAATTCATCAATTAAAATAAAAGAATTAATTAATTGTTTTACTTATACAATTTATTTTAAATCGCAATTTCACAAACATTTATAGCAAATAATATACTAAAAAGTTGTGAAAACTCAAGTAATTTGGCGGAAAATGTAAATTTTTGATACTAAAACAATATTTCCACGCTCTACAAGCCCATGCTATGGTATTTTGCAAAAATTGTGAAAAGTTACCACCCTAATGTATAATATAATTCACGTCAATAATAATTTTTTTTCGAATACATACAAAAACATATTTTATTAGTTCTTTAATATAGAAATATTTCTTGGAATATTAAATGCATTTTAATGAATTAAGGTACGTTATCCTCTTAAGAATTTCAAGTAAAATGAATTTCATTAAAATCAAAGATATAAAGATTTTTTAAGTTTCACAGAAAAAAATATATATTAATAAAATAATAAAATAAAATAACTCTATTTCCACTTGATTTCATTTTGGGAAACTACACTGAAAAAACTATTACATTAACTATTTTTTTTTTTTTAAGTTAAAAAATTATGAAAATTCAATTATTTCGTAAAGAAAATAGTTTTTTTTTTAACATGATGTTCAATAAATTAAATATAATTAGTTGCAGTTAGGGCTTTTCATTTCCCGACATTTTTCAACTCTCGAGAATCGGGATTTTATTAAAGGCATTCCCGGGTATTTGGAAAAATACAGTACTATTTAACATGTATTGTAGTTGTGATGTTCATCACAACTACAATATTGTTTTAATAAACCATAAGTAAACATGTCTTTTCCAAAACATAAAAATAATATTTTTGTAGTTTTAAATATATAAATTTAATGTGTAAAAATTGTTGCAAAAATTGTTGAAAATATTTTAAAATTATTCTGTGTTCATAAAAAATTTTCAAATATTTAATTAAATAGTTTTGTCGTTTCAGTAAGTCTTAGTTCGGAAATTATTTTTTTAGTATTTTACTCCCAGTTTTTATAAAACGAACAAAAATTCGTTTCGACAATTTATGTGGAAAACAACAAATAAATTTCAAATTTATTTGTTGCTGTTGAATTTTTTGGTTCGTTTTATAAACGAATTTTTCTTTAGTTTGTGAATATTTATGAGGTTTTTTACATTAATGGCATGAAAAATTTGTATTTTTAAAGTAAAAAACTTGTAAAAAGAAACAAATTTAGGCAACTTATTCGCAAGTTTACGAATACAAGATTTTCTGATTTTCATTGTACATTGTGGGGACAATCTGAAATGAAAAAAGTGGTATACATTTGCCGAAGTTCCTATAGTACCAATTCTCTTGATTTATAAGATAGTGGATCTGAAGTTTAATAGCTATATCATATACGAGTAATTATTTTTGAAATTAATGTAAAAATATATAAAAATTATGTAAAAATATTCATCCAAAAACTATCTCTAAAATATATCTTCAAAACAAAAAACAAAAAAATAAATAAAAAGAATTATGAAACTTATTTTTTTTTTGAGTGGGGATTTTATGAGGAAATTTTCAAAAAAAAAAAAAAATTTGGTGTTGGCCAAAAAATGTATATGGCAGCCTTGTAAGAGAGTTATACCTTGCAGCATCATAGGTGGGTATATTTATAGATTTTTCAGTGGAAAAACTAATATTGAGTAATTTTATAAAACTTTTTTTTATCGATGAATAAAATGACTAAGATGTACGTTCTCATAAAACATAACACAACATTTTCTTAATAAATGCTGATAATTTTATATATATTTCTTGATTACAATAAATTTTAGAGAATTAGAATTTTTTTGTTGTTTTTTTAATTTACTAGAAGATGTTGATTGTGTAAAATTTGACAAAGTACTCGTACTATATTTCAGGGGAATAAAAAAGCTTAAAAGGGACCTAAAGAATGAGCTAAAACTTAGTTCGGAAAACGAAAAGTTCTCAAGAATGAATTCCAAGTCCAAAAAGTAGACAAGTTCCTAAGAGCTATGCCAAACATGTTCGGTCCCGTAATTACACAACAGTGTTTTTAAAATTTTCTGGAGAGATTATGAATTTCGTCATTACATTAGAAGCACCCTGAATTGGAATTTTTGGCAATTGTAAAGGAATTTTATCAAATTTAAAAGCGAATTTAAGAAGGCAGTTCTCATCTGTGTTTATTAACTTTAAATTCTTATAGAGAGATAGCGTGAATAAATAAAATAATTTGGTTAGCAATTAACTTTTATATAAATTATATATAAGAAAAATCTGGAGAAGAAATGCTACAACAAGTTGATTTAGTTTTTAACCTAATTTATTCCTTTCATCTTTTATTTAAAAAAATATGTTATGTTTTATTTGAACGCACACTTTATAAGTTTTAATGTTTTTGTACATTAATGCTCAATAATTCTTAATAATCCTTAACTAAAGGAGCTACACGAATAAAATTTAAGTATGTTAGGGAGTAAACGTCAGTCTTCAACATATATTTTTTCTATATAAATTTATTAAAATTTGTCATAGATATAAAATTAAACAATTTTTTTCAAAATTTTCGACCTGACAAATGAATGTAAAAACTAATTTAAGCTTCTACGGATTGTTCCCTTTCATTTAATATCCATATTGCTAAAGAATACGGTGTAGAAATAATTAAATTTTTGAAAAATGCATATCCTTAAAATTTTTTGAAGTTTTTTAAAAACGAAGAAAAATCAGAAAATGAAGAACTGAGTACGCATTATACATTTAAGTCATACTTTTCAATGTCTATAGTTTCGATAAGTGTAAGAGAAAAAGTTAAAATTTGTAACACGGTGTTATAATTGTAGAACATATGATTTTTTCGAAGTTGTAAAACTCATATAAATTTGTTATTTTACGTTTTTTCTCTGTTTTATTTGTAATAATAATAACACTGATCGACAAACAAAAAAAACTTTTTTTTGTCTTCCTTTAAACAAAAATAGGTGAACAGATGGAATTTGACGTTCTGAAGACGAATCTGCTTTTTGTTTTTTCTATCGGGTCTCGATTTTTTTTTTTTTTAATATGCGGACAAAAATTTTCTTCAAGTAACCTTAATACTATTCGCCCAATAGTTTCGGAGTTATCCATAAATTAGGAAAAACTATCTTCGTGTAAAATTGAAGATTTTCTTTTGTTTTTCTTTAAGAAATGAAAACTTCATAAAATTAATAGTTTTACGAATAAAATGAACTATGTATCATCAAAATTGATGCACAGATCTTGACTTTATTTGCAATTAAGTGAAAATACCCATATGTATATACAATTAGGTAGAGAGTAGGGATTTTTCGTGTCACGTTATCCTAAAAATTTCGTCCGGGAAGCCCAGGAATTTTAAAAGCACTTAATTTTTGAAAATTACTAGAGTTTTAAAAAAAGATAATTAATTTTAATAATTTTTTTAATATCAGAACCCGAACATACCAAACGCTGTGTTCTGTTTGAAAAGACGTAATCAGGAGAAATACAACATTTGTAAAATGCAATAGCTGGAATAAATGGTACCCCATGAGACGATGCACAAATATACGCACGCACAGAGATTTGAATGAGGGTTTCATAGCTGCATGATGCTTAAACAACACCTCCAGCGACAGCAACTACTTCAACCCCAACTGCGCAAATAACACCGGTTCGAATATATTTGCAGTTAAAACGCAATGATCCTCGAAACCAGATTATAGAAATCGTTAATTTTATGCATGTGAATAACATCCTCATCGCTGCTATTTAGGAAACGAAGTTGACCTCTGATTGTTCTCTCTCTTCCTCCAGAGACTATAACATTGTCCAGAGGGGTAGGGATAAAGATTAACCGGTGGTCTCGCATTTCTCATACACAAAGACGGCAATTATAGATTGACAATCACGCCTCACTCTCTCACACCAAACCCATTCCTGGAAGTAAAGAGCATTTCAATAGAAACTAGAGATTATGAATTAGAAATCGTCAATATTCCCAATTACCCAACGATCCCCGCGGTACACTAATTGCCAACCAGATCGATAAATCGGACTTCGCCCAGATATATCAATGGTCTGTCAGTCCCTACTGGCTTATACTGACAAACTCAGTCAGCTCTTAACTAAGACCATGTTACACTCTTAGAAAAACTAGGAACTTCATAGAGCCCGATAAGACCACATTTGTGAACTACAATAAAGGCAACTGGCATGGCTTTACAAACTCAATTGAAGAATCTCTTCGCAACTTGTCTCCTCCTTTATATGCCAGGAAGGGTGAGAGAATCTTAAGATTAACTATTTTCTTGGCGGAGACCAAATTATCCATATAATGCTGCATATTTGTCTCAACAGCGCGATCTCTTACGTGCTGCTAACCCAGCTAGCTCAGAACGATGAACACTGCCATTACTAAATGGTTAGACCACCTCAATCATTGCTCAATTGACTCCAGAAAGCTCTAATGGATAATAAAAGGTCTATCTGGTAATAAACAAAATAAAAACCTCGCAGCTATCGCATTCAGTAAGATCTAACATACAGATGCCAAGAAATGCGTAAATCAAATCTGCAGACAATTTATTTAACATCCCGTCTTGTAGAACCGGACCTAAACGGCCATAATCAGGAGAACCAAGAATCTCACGAGAGACTCTCAGCCCATCCAAAGCAAAAACCTCTATAACTCTTGGTCTGGATCGTATCTCTATGCTAATGTTCAAGAAACTTGATCTAGCATAAGCATTGGAATATCTTACGCGATTTTTGGATCTCTCCATTCACCAAATGGTGATTTCAGATACCTGGACTGTCACTAGGATAATTCCAATTCTAAAACCTGATAAACCTGCTACTCTTGGAGCCCGATTTCCGTTCTGTCACCCGTAGCTAAAGTTTTACAATCCCTACTACTATCCTTAAATGAATATTTAGTACTCGCCTCACACCAACATCGCTTTAGGGAAGCGCACAGCACAACAACGACATTGAATTTGAACACCACTCAGATCGCTAATGGCTTTAATCAGTAAATATCGTGCGAACGCATAATAGTCGCTGCTTTGTACCTGTTGGAAGCCTTTGACTCGGTTGATCCCTCAATGCTTATAAATGACATCTTGAACTCTACACTTTATAACAACATCAAAAGCTAGCTCGTCAATCAAAAGGTGAATAAGGAAACACTTGTAGCGACATATAAGGCGATTGGTCGCTTCCTACTTGATTATGCAGCCCCAGTATCAACGTCATTCCTAAGCGACACTCAATGTATAGTTTTTCTTTAAGAAATGATTAAAATGACTATAAATCGCCCAGAATAATGCACTCTGAATTGCAACCAAATGTGTCAAAATGATGAACGTGGATCATTTACATGAGCAGACCAGGATGCTGTCAGTCATGCAACATAATGCACTGCTGACCAGACAGTTCCTGATGGCATGTCACTATCCAAGTCACCAAATTTTGATGCAGAATCCACTTCCTCGACACATCCGGACGTTTTAATTATATAATTTATTACTGTATACTGAATTTAAATTGAAAATAATAAAAAAGATGGGTTGTAATTAATTGGTTTTATAAAACAAGGTCTATAATTTTATTATTATTACTATTATATTATTATATTATTATTACTATTATTATTATTATTATTATTATTATTATTATTGTTATTATTATTATTATTATTATTATTATTATTATTATTACTATTATTAGAGTGATCAGAAGTCGCTAGCACATGCCGCATCGACCCCGAAATTTGCAGGGTGTATTTATATGGGAAAATTTTGACTTTCTCATATTCCTTTTTTTTAATTCGCTATTATTCACTCTTTTTTGCAATTTAATGTAAAGAAACCATAATCTTGACATAATTATCTATCAAACAAGATAAAAAAAGTTAAAGTGGTTAGAAAATATTAAAATTAGAAATTTCCCATATCACTTGTGTAACCAAAGTAAAGGCAAATTTTTATTTTTTTTTAAATGATGAAATAAAATGCTATTTGAAGTCAAATTTTAACTATATTAACTGAAAAAAGCTTTGAATCAAGCATTATTAAAAAAATGTTGATTTTTATTATGAGTGTTTCAAATCACCAGTTTAATTTTGTTTCAAAATTTTGTTAAACAAATTTCAAAAAAGTTAGGAAGAAACTATGCTATTTATAGTCAACATCACAGAAAGTAAAAGAGAATAGGCCAATATCTCTTACAAGTTCCCGTACTTTATATATATATATATATATATATATATATATATATATATATATTTATTTTTTTTTAATTTTTTTCTATAAAATTCTAAAAAGCCAAAGCCGAGATTAATAAAAAAAATATATATTGGCTATATATCCTCATAAACACACAAAAAATATTTTCTGAGCCATGCTTTTCAAAGCGGCTGAGTGATCATTTTAATAAAAAAAAGTCAACTTTTGCAACAAGTTTTTCCCGGACTGGGATATGGGGTTTTTCGGTATGAAATTGTGGGAGTTTCTTTTAATTCGCTGATTTTAAGTCAAGTTTATCTAAACTTTCATTGTAATATTTTTACTCTAAATTTTATTTAAGTCCAAATATTAACATTTCGCAAAAATATAATAAAAATCTAAATTTTAAGCTTCCGGTTTTGCTTTACACGTACCCGGAATAAAAAAAATATTTTAGAAGTGAAAGAATATTACCACCTTTTTGGAAAATAATTCCAAAAATCGAAATTTTTATAAAGTTTCAACTTCACATTAATATAAATTTTTATCGGATAGATATATATTTATATGATTCTTGCAGCAATATTATTTAGAATTTTGTAAGAAGTCTAGTGGATATTTTTAGGACCCAAATTAAGCCTCCCAAGATAAAAAAGAATTTAAAACACGATCCTAAAAATGAGGGTAACATTTATTTCCATCTAAATACCACTAAAACTAAAAGAGATAACCAATACATGTAAGCACATTTCTTTTAGAGATATATAAAAACTATCTATATGTAAAATTTTGTTTACATTCAAATCATAAGTGAATTTTTGGCAAATTAAAAAAAAAATACATACTCTAGGTGAACAACTTTTGAAGTCTACCCCTGTGACACGCTCCTCCAAATCAACTTGAAAACATCACCATGTGAAATTTTATTTAGATATTTCCAACGGTTCACAAGTAACAAAATGATTTCCTAAAAAAACCGTTTTGGAATAACTGTGCAACGGTTTTCGAGGAAAATGACAAATCGTTGGTCTTTAGCATTATCACCCAAGACACGCTTTCTTACTAGCATCGAAAATACCATTCAAGAGATGGTCTGCGAATTATATATATATATATATATATATATATATATATATATATATATAATGATTCGATATTAGTGAACGCAATCGTTTAAACCTCTCTTTAGAGTATCGAGTAAAAAACAAAGTGTGCATAGATTTCTTTTTTTTAAATTTGTTTAATTGCTTTTAATTCGCTGATATATTTTTCACATCTGACTTCAAAAAAACTTTTCAAATGATTATATAATAAAAAGTATTCATTATATTTTCAAAAAGTCAATATTTCAAAAAGAATCGAATTAGTTTATCGTTTTATGATTAATTATTTTACTTTAACATTTTTTATCCTTCATTTAACAGAATTATCTTATAAATATTTTAATTATTTATTTTTGCTGAAGTTCCTGGGATGCCGGGAAATTTAAAAATCAATTTCGATTTCCCGATAGTGGAAAATTCCGATATAAGCTATCATAACAGCTTCAGATTGTTGTACATTTTCACAGATTTCAATTATCGTCTTGGGTGAGCCTCGATGATTTATGAAATTTTAAAGACACCGCGATCTCATATCGTGAGTACTTTCTATGCAATTTTTTTTACAAACCCATTTTTCGTTTAACTAAAACAAAATAGATGTAATTATTTTAAATATAATTTCACATAAAATATAAAAAAATGCCTATACAAAATTTTAGATCGACTACAAAAAGTTATAAGATTTTTGCAAATTAATATTTTATCGCAGCATAATGATTTTTAAGTGTAATTTGGAAACCATTTTTGTGCAAGCGATATTTTAGCTTCATTGAAATAACGCCGTGAGTGTGCCTCGCGAAAAATGTACCTCATGGAGCCATTGACATTTTTTATCCTCTAGTTTGGGAACCTCCTATAGCGTTGCTATATATATATATATCTTGCTTTAATTTTTTTACTTTGTTTTTGGTTAAATAATTATGATTTATAATGTTGTATCAATATTCGTTATAAGCAGGGAAAGCACAAATATGCATTTGAATGTTAGTTGAAGATATATTCATTGGAAATAAATCTGTAAATCTTATTAACACAAAAATTCTCACAATAGTATTTCACAAACCCTCAGGAATGGACATATGGCTTCTCTAAAGCCATGGAGATCAGTCCTAAGAAGCAATAAAATCTATTTTCTTAATAGAAACCATTCTATATTCTTCTGATTTTTACCTATTTCATATCAAAATTTTGAGTTTAGCCCATGTGTTCTAAAATATATATAATACGTTTTCTGAAAAAGTGGTGACTTTAAGATTGTAAGCGTCTTTTATATGACGAACGATAAATGTAAGCACAATAAAAAAATCTTCAATTTGGGAATTGTAAGAAATGATTTTATTAAAATCTAAAATCGTTTGTACTTCAATTTGTACAAATTTTGGGTCATTAAATATTGTCTTAATGATTACAACATGAATCTAAATGTTTATGAAATTTGAAAATTGATTACTAAGAAGCAAAGCAATCCTTTCCTAAAAAAAGTAGGAGTGACAAAAATGGGCGTAGAAAGTGAGTGCAATTCAGCAAAAATTTAATAGTCAATAAAACAACAACATATTAAATATAATAAAAATAATTAAATAATTTAAATGATTTTTATTTACCGAAAAATGGGTTTCGGAAAATTCGAACAGCAAGAGTCTATAAAACCGAAATTCAAACTAACTTTGAAAAATCCTTTGAAGGTTTTGCTAGACAACTGGTACGCTTTCATTTTGCGTTGGAATTATTAAGACAATTTTTTCATATGACACTGTGTAATTATAGGATAACGAACTAAAACAAAGCCAAAATTTTCGCAAAATTGTTGCAGAATTCCTAAAATTATCATTATATTTAATTTTTAGAATATCTATGAAAAAGATTTTATTTTTTATGAAAGAAGTTTGGGAAAAAAGTCATTATAATATTTATGAAAAAAAAATTATTTATAATTTTTTTCTCTGCGCACCACGATTAGAAATAAAATATTAACAAAGGATAGTTAAATAAAATATATAAAAATATATGCCCATTTCAAATTAAAGACAATAATAATAATAATAATAATAATTTCTCAAAACTTATAACGTGAAATAAAAAACTTTAATTTTAAAATTAGGCACACCAAAATTTATTATTTTTTTCAAAATAAAACTTAAAACTTAAAAATATTTTCTTATGAAAAAAATTAAAATGATTACAAATCGATTAACCGACTTTTTTAAGAGTCCAAATCTGATCAACCGGATTTTTCAAAAATGAGATTTTACAATTAAACCGAAAATAGGGTTTCTAAAAAAGTCGGCTTTTTAGATACTCTAATTATATATCAACTATGATAAAACTTTGCACCAGGTATTCTATCCATATAAAGCTTATTCGCTTCATTATTATTATTATTATTATTATTATTATTATTATTATTATTATTATTATTTTTATTATTTTTATTATTATTATTATTATTATTATTATTACTATTATTATTATTATTATTATTATTATTATTATTATTATTATTATCATTATTATTATTATTATCATTATCATTATCATTATTATTATTGTGCTAGCAGTTATATTGGATTTATTCACTTTAAAGTGATTTTAGGTAGATGGGCTTATATAAGAGCCATGGTTAGTTTTCTACCTAACTTGAAGAAATTTGACATACTGATTTATGTATATATTAGCTCACTCTGTCCTAATTTCAATGAAATCGTAATTAATATAAAGCATTTCATTCATTACTACTATTGTTCTATACAAAAATATGAATAAAAGCAATTATTCCATTTTAAGCTATTTTCAGCCGCAAAAGGTAAGAAAATTATTTAGATTTCAGATTTAAAAATAAAAACTTCATTATCGCCTCTTGCAAACTTTTCTCTGTGGTTTATACGCCCTTATATGCGTCCATGGTTCAAATATAAAAATTTATAATTTTTAATTGAGTTAACTAAACAATAAATCAGATTTTATTTTCTCCTGTTTTAGATTCTTTAACGCATAGATTCATATCCTATATGTGTCTCAAATGTTCAACTTAGATCAATAATCGATAACTATAATTTTTAAAACGGGATCCCGGGAATTTCGGAATTTCGAAAATTTTGCCCGCTCTCACGGGAAATCGAAAAGTACATTCCCTAGACGAGACACACAAAAAATAAAATTTTTTCTTCTTAAAAAATAGGTGGTTTCACTTTTCTTATATCACGTATAAACTTTTTTTATTGGCATGACTAATATGACAACTTTATTAGGACAAAACGGTTTGTCCAATTAAGATAAATAACTTCTATAGATGCCGTTTATAATAATCTTCAAATTATCTTAACACTATTTTCTATTCGCTTAATATTTTTGGAGTTAAGGAGCAGAATTCATAAAATTTTTCATTATTTTTTTTTTTTGCCACTAACTTCCGAATAAAACAGAAAATATTTGGCTGATCAAAAAAATAATATTAAGATAATTTTAATCGGCATCTATTGAAGTTGTATTTATCTAAATTGGGTAAATCTTTTTCGAGTTATGGAAGTGTGACCGCCTAAAAAATAGTGAAAGCAGATTCTTGTTTAGCACATCAAACTCCATTAGTCCACCTATTTTTGTTTAAAGAACAAAAATATATATATATATATATATATATATATATATTTTTTTTTTTTTGCTTTTTTGGTATATATGCTATATATGGGTATTTTACTTAATTGTGAATAAAAACAAGATTTGTGCATCGGTTTTTTTGATAAAGGATTAAAAACCGAACATTTTTTGTCGTTTTCGAAATAACTCCAAAACTATACAGTAGATAAAAAATGTAAAGACGACTTGAAGACAATCTTGGTCCGCATCTTATGAAGCTTCATCTATCTAAATCCGATAAACCGTTTTCGAATTATGGTAAAGTACACTCGTGTAATCGCCTTATCAAGGGAGAAAAATTAGACATGCCCATAAAAAAATCAAGACTCGATAGAAAAATATTGAGACCAGATTCATGTTTACCACGTCAATTTCCATTTAGTCTTCCTATTCTTGTTTAAGGAAGGATTTTTCTGAAGACCAGTATAATGGTAACAATAAAATACATGCAAAATAATAGGATTTTGTGAGTTTTACAGCTTTGAAAAAAAAATCATATGTTTTACAATTCTCATCATGATCATCTATAGCTCACTTTATTCCTAACAAAATATAGTATTAGGAAAAAATAGGTTTTATAAAATGCCAAATAGAATTTAAAAATCTGACTAGAAACTAATTCATATATTTTTCCACATATTTTGTATCAAATTGATAGAAAATAAGTTTGTATTTTAATTTACGTTACAAAATGTAGAGAAATTTAAAAGTTCAATAAAATGTTTTAAAATAAAAAACGAAAAAGTTAATAAATACTTTTGTTTAAAATTTTTATACATTCTGAGGTAAATCGACAACATATTTATATTTATGTGTTCAAATTCAACACTAAATTTTTACAATTTTTTTTTTTTTATACCAAGACAATATAATCTAAAAAAAATTTCACCGCGATCGGTGCATAAACTTTTTTAACGAAAGAGAAAAATTATACTTTTTCATGCTCTTTAAGGCCTTGCTATGATATTTTAGATATTTTCAATAATTGAAAAAAAATATAACCCAAATGTACATAAAATTTACCGACTTTGAATTTTGGCCGTAACTCTCCCCAGAATCGTTCATTGGTTTGTAAAAAGTTATTGTGTGAAATATTAGTGTAATCGGATATCGTTATCGTGTTTATATGAGGAAAATATTGCTTTTTTACAGTTTTCAGAACAATTTATCTATTAAATATTTTGCTTTGTAGCTAAATGTTAAAGAATCAAACATCAAAACTGAAAAAATGCCTTTTTGCCCAAACCCTCAAAATGTAAATCGCAGGTCATACAAGGTATTGATCAAATTCTTTTTTGAATGTATCTCCTACAAACGTGTATAGTTTTATTCGAACCTTTTTGAAATTTTTTTTAGCGCCATTTTTAAAAGCTTGAACTTGGAGTTTTCAAAAAGCTTAAAAAAACAATATTTTTTAACCAAGCATGGAAAGGAGTTTGTTGCAGAAGCAAAGACTTGTTTTTCAGTAATTATGGTTCAAATTTGATTGAAAATACCATTTTATTTTACCATTTCTCAAAAAAAATTTAAAATTTGTTTGTACACTTACACACTGGTCTGGGGAATTCGTAATAACTTTAACATTTTTTAACCGACTTGTTCCTTTTATATATTGTTTGATAGATAATTATTTTTTTGATTTCAATTCTTTAACATTAGTTACAAGGCAAAGTATTTAATAGCAACATTTTTATAAAAACTGTAAAAAGGCTTTATTTTCCTCATATAAACACACCCTACAATCTTCAGGTCCGATACGGCACTGGTTTACGATATCCGATTTCACTAATATTTTACACAATATCTTTTTACAAACCAATGAACTATTCTATGAGGAGTTGGTAAATTTTGGCGCAGTCTAATATATACACATACACATTTACTTCATTGCACAGCACTCTTACATATTTACACATACACAGCACTCTTCTTAAAAAAGTATATAAGGAAAATATAACGTGGGAACTTCGGTAAGTACTAAATCAAGTTAAACGTTAGAAAAAAAAGAAGAACGAGACGAAACAAAAAATATTGAAGACAAAAACAAAATAAAAATGTAGCGTTATAGTCACAAAAATGAATAGGAATCTCTTGTATCTTGTAATGTGAGTTCCTTGAAATGTAAAATAGAGAATTAGCTGCAAATACCCAAACAAGTCTAATGCCAAAAACGAAAATACGAAAAAGCAAAATAATTCCCATGGTATATTTAAGGCAATCAAACCAAATATAATGGGTAAAGGTAATCTGAATGAAGTTCATTCAAGTACACGAGTTACGTTGTCTAGACCAATTACAATCGTTGAAAAATGATTAAATTTTATTTATGTCAACATTAAATGTAGCACAACTACAATTGGGATGGTCTTGACAAGAGTACGGTTGTTGTGTCGTTACTGCACAAAAAACTATTTAAAGTATTTTGAACATGAAATTTTGAACTTAGGAAATAATTGCATGGAGAATGTATGGATGTTTATTTACGCCTCAATACTCGTATACATGACGGAAACATTAGTTAAGTTACAAAGAAGTTTGGATCGTAAGTAAAAGACAACACATGTTCAAGATTTAGGCTATTTCTAATTCTACTACATTAAGTATTGATTATAGATCTAATTAGTATATTCATATATTCCCTTCGAATAGAATATATTAATATATATATATATATATATATATAGTACTGGATTATTCTTTAATCTATACATACATATGTATATGCATTTAATAAATATATAAATGTCTTAGACATTATCTTACCAAATTATTAACCAAATTTAAAGCATAAATGTAGCCAAATTATTAGTTTGTATGAGGATGTAATATAATTTTGTCTACGGTTTGATAAATCAATAGCCCTAAGAAGAATTTACCAAATACTATCTATCAACTAATAAAAGTAAATTTTGTCCTTTGTAGTCCTTATTTATATTCATACATACATACATACATACATACACACATATATACATTCATACATACATACTTATTTGTTTTGCACAATTTAACAATTTTATCGTTGAATTTGTTCTGAAATACCATTCTTGTTAGATGTGATCTGCTAGCGGTTTTGTATCCTAGAGACATCGGGGAAAAACTTTAACAAATAAAGTGATTTTAAACTTTTCGAATTCCTCGAGTTACAAATATGTAATAGTATACAAATATAGTATATATAGTAAATTTAGTATAATAAGTAGCCAATTTTGATCTTCCTACATTATCTAGGAGCTTAAACAAATTCTGGGAAGAAGCAAACATACGCTAAAGTGCTTTAAAATCATATTCATGGAATTTATGATCAATCAATAAGTTTCGTCCTTGTGCTAAAGTAATTAATCGTGCTAAATTTCGTTAAGATATTTTTCAAATTACCTACACTTTGTTTACAGGACAAATCTTTTGATCGAAAGTGATTTTGAGTCGAACGTTTTTGTACGTTACAAGGATCAGAACAAACGCATAATAGCCCAATCACCGATGGTGGTGTAGGCTAAAGCAAAAACAGGTAAGTACTCTCTCCCTTGAACAGTGGTGTTAGTATTGATTTGTTCCAATGAGTAATTAGCCACCGTTATTGTATCACTTTTTTTATCGTTTTATATTACTTATGAAAACAATCGCAAAACGTTTTATTTTGAGTTTTATATCGCTCTGAACTTAGTAAATGTGAAATGATTTTCAAGACATCTTTAGCGCTGAAAATATAAAATGATTTTTTTAAAAACTGTTAAATAATATTGACTGTAAATATGTGCGCTAAAAGCATAGGAAAACTGTATAAAATATTTAACATTCCTATATACATATTTTATTGTAAACTATACTTGCTTATTTATTTACTATATATAGTAGTTTGTCGTTATTGGTGGTTTTATTCAACAGTAAATTCCAACAATCAGTCATTATTAAATTATTTGTCTCCATTATTCCTATTAAGTTAAAAACAAAAAAGAAAAAAAAAAACATACAGTATGTACATATATTGTTCAATGTACACATGCATATATGAATAAGAGAGGCAAACACTAGACACAATGTGCCCAACCCAATTTTTATTAAATTGTCAAATCAGTGTTCAATGATCTTGTTTTAGTTGACGTACATTTATCCTCTATACACACTTGTAAATTTATGTGCAAATATATTTTATACAAATGTGTGCATGAATGTTTATACTGATGTACTTACATACATATGTATGAGTACTAGGGTTTTCATTTTCCCGACATTTTTCAACTCCCGGGAATTGGGATTTTGTTTAAAGCATTCTCGTATTCGTGAAAAATACGATATTATTTGTTTAGTTTGGATCCTTTGTAAAATATATCATATTTTTCCCCAATACACGGGAATGCCTTAAATAAAATCACAATTTCCGGGATTTGAAAAATGTCGGGAAATTAAAAGATCCCTAGTACTCATACATATCACTCATTTACTAAAATAACGTCATAACTCAAAAGACGACAATTTGAGTTAATAATGCAGAAATGTGCATTATAGCAAGCTTTATCTTATGCAAAAATATCGTATATATATTTTTTATGATCAACATTTGAGAATAGGATATGTTATAAATTTTGCTATTAAGACAACATTCATTTGAAAACTTTTAAATATAGTAGAGCTTTTGAATATAATAGAGCTAAACACTTATCTTATTTTTATAAACATAACAATAATATTTTATTATTTTATTAAATTCAGTGTCATTTCAAATTAAATATAAAATATTTAAAAAAAGAAAAAAAAAACGCTCAAATTAAAATTAATTATTTTCTCTCTTAATATATTTTTTATTCATCACTATAAATAACTACACTGTACATTTACTGAGCGAAATCATATCGCACTGGTTCTCTTTTTCTTGTTCTATAATATAAGCAGTCGCCTAATACAAGTTTTCCAGATCATAATTCGATGTTAATGTGTTTTGTTATTGTAAATTTGTATATTTTCTCCATTGGAACATCTAGAAGTGCCTAAAAAGGCACTTTTTAATAGATGAATCAATAAACTCACTTCCAATTTCTCACAGGGTATCTACTTTTAAAATACATGTAATATGTTGTAATATTACACATATAGAAATTATATAGAAAATAGTTTTTAACAAATATTTCTCTTGGGTAACAACCCTGCAAGTAATTGGAAGATATCTCCTGGGATGATAACATCCAAAAGAAAATAATCAAAATAATATTTTGTATCTTATTATCATTTTCAAGAAATTTCATCAATATTTAATAAAAAATAACAAAAATTTTATTTATTTATTATTTTTTTTTTTTTTTTTTGTCATTTATTATTTGTTTATTTGTTATACATTTATTTAAAAGATTTTGTGAAACTTATCAATTTTGGATTTTTCATTCTCTTTACTTATGAAAGGCAAATTAAGTTTTTGTAATTACATAAAATACAAAAATAACCCGTTTTTTGTTTTCTTTTTATCCAAGACTCCAAACAATAGTTACAAGAGAAATCTCAAAAAATGTAGCAAAAACCTGGGACAACCTAATAAATTATGTCAAAAATGTTTTATGTATTGCATAAATAGAATTTAATTAAAAATAATTTAAATAATAATTTAAAATGTATAATTTAGCTTCTTTTGGGTGTGGGTGCTTCGCAAAATCATCCTTTTGTCTTCCGAACTACATTTTATCGATATCTTCCAATTATCTTCTAAACGGCCTTTGTATTGCTTAGATGTATTGCCATCGCGACACGTTTTCTCCCGAAGAAAGTTTCTTCCGCAATATGAATTATATTATTGCGGCAATATTTTTTTTTAAAAAATTCGTTTGGTTTTCGTATTACCGTGTTTGCTGGGAAATAAAATATACATTTACACCAGTATCCACAAACAAATTTTAAATTCAAGGGACAACATTTTTATGATTTTTTTCAAAGGCATTTTAAATTTAAAAGTTGTTCATTATTATATTAAAAAATATACATATATCCATTTTTGAAACAAAAGTAAAAATATTATATTATTTAAGCATTTGTGTATCAGGTAATTCAGCAACGACAATAAAAACTTAAAGAAAAAATCATAAATAACGTTCATCACAGTCATAGAATATTTTTTAAGCAATATGTCTCTAAATAATTTCTTGGAAATCTTTCTTGAACCCAGCGCGATTTCTCCAAAACATATAAATATTTTTTTTTGTCTTATGTATATAAAATTAATGTGCAAAAATTGTTGAAAGTGAAAGGTCAAAATAAAAAAACCTTTTTCTTACAAAACAATGTCGTGATGCGTTCATCTAACATTGGCGTGGTTTTCTAAGTTTCCTGTTCTAACAGCGTTAGTTTCAAATATAAAAAATTTCATATTCAGATTTTTAAAATATTTAAGTGGTTTTATTATTTAGGTATTTTTTAATTCAGATTTTATTTTTCTAGAATTTTAATAAACTCTTTAGAGTTAATCACATCGCACTGGATGGAAAGCAATGTAATGATCTAACCATATGTATATGGATGCTTGATTATGACCAATCAACATTTTTTATAGAATTTTTGATTTTTTAAAATCGTAAAAATTCAAATTTTAGGTAGTTTTTAAATCCTAGAATTCCCGACAAAAAATCCCGGGAATCGTAAAGTGAAGAATTTTAAAAATTTCCGTGAAATTTGTCCCGGGAATTCTCGGGATAAAAACCCTAATGAGTACACATAAAAAATATTATTTTTATTAAACACTTCAATTTAAACCACAGGGAGAATATACTCACTCATACACATCATTTAAATTTCGTATGTTTGTACGGATATGTTTGAATATGTTTGTGTACTGGTAACCAAACAGCAAACTGGCTTACCAAGTGGAAACAATTTAAAGGCCCTTAGTATGTAATCCTCATTTTTTTTTTATTAACAGCCTAGCAAAATATTGTTTACTTTTTTGACTACTACTTACTAGAATCATTACTTAGTAATGAGTTGTGATTACTTTTCTCATTACATTGAATAGTGGAGTAACTAGCTGGTAAATAGCAACTTCCTTTAGTTATGCAATGGCACAGTTAATTAATTTATTATGTGAAAATCTAATTTATGTATGTGAACACTATTAGCGACGCACAAACATTTAACGTGAATTTTGTTCGAAAAAGGTCAATTGAAATTTTGATTTTCAGTTTAGGTTTCAGAAAATATCATTTTAAATTGGCATTTTTCATTATGATTTCAGAAAACATCAATTAAAAAAGTTTCTACATACATATATACATACATTGAGAAAAGTTAAAATGAAATTCAGAACTTAATGAGAAATGAAATTGTGAAATAAATTTATTATTTGTTATTATATTATGTTTGCATTTATACAGAAATTTAGTATCGTACTTTGAATTGCTTTGCTTGAGTCATCAAATGTTATTTGTGTGAAAGCTTCATTGTTTAAGCTTTCTATGGATCATTTTATATATTTATACTATTTTTCACTTTAAATAGTGTTCTTAATTTGCTTTAATTTTTAAAAATTTTCAATTGTTCCTTTCTAAATTCTAAATATAAATTCCCATTTTGAATCACTGTTTTTTTAATTTAATACTAAATATGTCAATTTCAATTTTTTTTTCCAAAATTCTAATTTACTGTTAAAAACGGTGAAGTAGTTGCTAGGAAACGTGTAAGTAAGAACCAAGAATTCGTGAGTAATGAGTTTTACTCCCGAATTGATGAAAGTACTTACTCACTAGCAGCAATATAAACAGTTAGTAAAGTTTTTGCTGGGAATCAGTTTTAAAAAAGTTAGACTTTAGATAGTAGTAGCATAAAAAACTAAAGTAGTCAACGAAATGGAATGAGCAATTTCAATTGAAAAATGTACCAATAATTAAACATTTTTTTTATTTGAGTTGTCAAGGAAGTGATTAAAAAATTTTCCTTTTTTTTCAATTTATACATATTTTGAGTTATAGTTTTTAAAAACAAAAAATATATTTTTCACATTTTATTTTATTGCGGCAGAATTCAAACGCAAGAAGAAAGTTTCTATTTTTTTTTTTTGTTAAAATTAAAACTTTTTTTATATCTGGGTGTCAGTTATGGAAAATTTAAATAAGCATAAATACAGCAGCAGTCAATAAAATAGCACCACTTCATATATTTTAATTTAAACATGTATTAAACAAAAACTGTTATATTTATTTCCCAAATTTTTTACAAAAAACATACCTAACAATAAATAAAATAATGAATAAAAATTTCGCATAACTTTTGTGAAAAAGGTATAAAATATTTGGAATGCTATGGACATGAGCAGTCACGAAAATAGCACCTACGTTGAATCCGTTGGAGCAAGTCTTAAATTACAAAGAAAAATAATGAAATTAATGTTATTATGTTTGATGACTAAGTTAATATTTTAGTATTAAAAAAAAAATATATATATATATATATGTTGGTTTGCTCTCTCATTAGCATTAATGCTTGATCTCTCGGAATTTTCCAATTTTTATAATCCTTAAATTGAAATAGTATCAAAAATACCGCATCACACATTATCCGATAACATTTTTCTTTAATTCTATCCATATTTATATTGTCATCTGGGGCCTGCGATCAGGACAAGAACCTTGCTATTGCAAAACCGCATTTATGCCAATTAAATTCTCTCTTTCGGGTTACTGGGACCTATATTAATGGCATTTCCGGATCAATAAGTTACGGACTTATTGATCCGCCCTCGTATAACACATGTATATATAATATAATTCTTGATAGAATCATAATTTCATAAAATAAAAATTGGGCTACGAATTGGTACCTCATCCTCCATATTCTCCGGTTTTAGCCCCTAGTGACTATTTCCTATTTCTAAACCTAAAGAAATGGCTCGGTGGAAAGACATTCAGCTCCAACGATGAAATTATTGACCAAACAAATGCCTATTTTAAGGACCTCGAAAAATCCTATTTTTTACGCAAAGTAAATGACGACACTTGCTCAAAATTTGACAGTAGTCTATTAACAGGTGGTACTTGATTGGAACAGTGTTGTATTTCATATAACTACGAGGGAAATTCGAAAAGTCACGGACTTATTGATCCGCCCTCGTAGTATATTATAATCATATTGTAATTATATAGAAGAAAACAGAAAAGCTGTTCTGCACAACTGAACCCAAAGATATAGTCCAAGAATATTTATATTTGATAACTTATTATTACTAATTTTTTAGCGTATTTTTTATGCTACCTAGGAACATAGTATAATGTAATGTAAGAAAAGGATAAAAGCCAGTGATATTCGAATATAAATTCAGTTGCTATAATATATCTAAGCAATAACCAACAAATTTTAAAATCTTTATAAAACATGTAGAGTTTCAGTTAAAAGGAATTATCCGAAGATTTGACTTGGAGAATAAAATTACCGAAAATTTAACAAAGTGCTAAAAAAAAAGTTGCATGGAGCGAACAAAGATTTTATACCAGATTTGAGAACTAATTAAAGGGCGACCTTACCGTCCAGGTATCTTTAGAAAGTACATCCCAAAACAATTTTTTGAGACCACCAAAATCACTCCACAACTGTAGCGATAGATCTAAAAGGCGTAAACTTAAGGATATCAATGAAGAAATCGGATGTTAAAATATTCAAGAAACTTATCAATATATCACTTTCGATCCCAGAAACAACTCCCAAAAGTTTATATCGTTGAAAAAGTTTTTAACCCTAGTCCAGTGAGAACAAAACGGATTCTTAAAAGTATTTCAACGCCAAGCGATGAAAAACAGTTTTGAAATGAAGAGGCATTAGCATTATTTTTGGATTTGAAGTTAAAAAAAAACAGCAATATACTCAGCTCAGATTGCGTGCAATTGAAAAAGGCTCATCATAGCACCACATAACCACTGCTAAGGAGGACTGTTTGCCGCCAAGTGACACTATTACAATCGCACCGAGGTACAACTTCAAGATCAACTTAATCATACAGCTCAGCTCTTGCTACTATCATTCAAAAGAAATTTCATTTAACTCTCTTTTGCAAATGGAGATGTGATGGAAAAGGCAACTCACGATAGCATTAAAAAAGAAATCAGTGATATTAGAGCCCAAATTGCAACACTACAGCCGTTCGAATTAGAGATAGACTTCCAGACAATTGAAATAAGCTACCAATTGGTGTTAACGATGATAAATGGAAAAGTAGGGCAGGCTTTAACTGACACAAACGCTTCACCTAGCTGTTTTAAACCATATGAAGCCACTTAAACCAAATCCTGGAAAAATCATTAGATAATACTGATGCATATGAATTTGGAATATCACCGCTACATACAAAAATAATTTTCATGGAACACATACTTAAAATCAGTTATGATTTGAATTTTAAATCTACCGGAAATAACGACACCAATATGGAGTTAAGAAGATTAAAAAAAACATGTTCAGGATGATTTTATCAAATATGGGTTGATTATAGATCAATCAAAACAAGGATCAGGCTATACGAATGATGGGAACACAACAAGAAGTTTGTTTTCAGATCCCGAAAGAGCATCTAAAATAACAGGTGTTCATATAAATCTCATTTCAAGATTTAAAATAATTATCGATGTACTTGTAATGAATAAACTGATGCTAGAAAAGTTGGTGATTATACACGAATATATATGGAGAACAGTTTACAAAATCCTTTATCAGGAGAAGATATCATTAAGCATCATTTAGTACCACTTGGAGATCTATCAGAGGAAGGCCAGGAAATACAGAATAAGGATTACAAATTTTATAGAGAGCACAATACCAGAAAAATATAACGAAATTCTACTAATGAAGATCTATTTAATATATTACTGGCAACATCAGATCCACTCATCTTTAGCATTCGAAGTCAATGGAAAGTATAACATCGGGACTTAGATAAAGAAAAAAAAAAGGGATGCTAGAGGACAGAAATAATATAGAACTAAATACCTAATATTTGCAGGCTATTTTGCAAGTGAATGAATAATAATTATCTTTTATTGCTACTAAAGTAAAAACTAAAATAAACATTAATAAAATTTTAGTTATAAAAAAAAATGTTTGTTTTTAATATTATTTAAATAAAACACAAAATAAACATTAAAAAATTGTCATTTTTGGTTCAAAAACAAACGATTCTAGTAGAACCTTTCAAAAACCGGTTCTAGTAGAACCTATTCTAGAATTGATAGACTGGGAACCTGTTCACAAAATTATTCTTGGTATTATTAAAATGTTTTTTTTTTTATCTGTTTATAACTTTTTTTATAAGTAAATCTGATTCAAAAAACAAAAAATCCATATTTTCATAATAAATATTATAAAAAAAATTAAAAATTCAACTATAGCCCTAAATTTTTCAAAAACTGCTAAACCGATTTTAATGAACTTAAAATTGGAAAAGCTAAAGTAAATATCTCTCCATCCAAAATAAAAAATATCTCTTTTGATTCAAAAGTTACAGATTTTTGGCCGATGAAAGACGATTCTGAGCCACTGTGCACCGTTTGTTGCTTTTAAATGTTATTTGTGCATCTTAAGTGATATAATATGCTAACTTCTGGAATGACGTTCAATCTCTGTAACAATAAAAGTTGGAATGGAAGATCAGCACCAACGAGATTCAATCATTTTATGGAACGCAATATCATTCAGAAATATGTTTGTATAAAAATTAAATCCACATCAACTATCCTGTGTATTACCTGGCCTATTTCAACTACTTAATAAACATGGAAATGATTTTTTATTTTAGTAAATATGATAGAAATTGATCTAAATTACATTAGTTAATGAAATGATTTACTAGAAGGAAACCATTGTATTACATTTTGTTTGATAATATTTAATGACGGTGCTATTATTTTGACTTCATTATATCAGAACTTTTACCAAAAAAACAGTTTCCTGAAATATTGGAAATGTGAATATTTCTCAGAAAGAAGGACTTTTGTATGGAGAAACAGTGCATAAAATAACAATTTAAGTATTTGGGGATAAAATATCTACAAATAAAAAATTAACTTGTGTTAAGTAAAGGTAGGTCTTACTTAAATACCGTAGATATTCATATAATAAGCGGTTTCGTTTAAACGTAAAAATGACAGAATTCGAAAATTTCTACGTTTTAGTCGCGTGTTATATGTATTCCTTTGTTTTTCTCCATTTGAATTAATTATTTTTTTCAAATTTGACATTTAATAAATAAAAATTTACGAATTCATTTACACATTGAAATTGAAGCGTAAACATTTAGAAATTTTTACGAGATTACATATTTATTATGTTCATAAGCTTTACGAGGTACATATTTATGTGGCTGAAGAAAAATCCTTAATATTTATATAATTTCTTTAAAAGACATTTTTTTTCACAACCTCTGTCGCATCGTTGTATTATTATATATTGTAAAAATTGTTAAATTAATTTTTTTTGCTTTCAAAAATTTTGTTGGAAAAATATTTACTAGGCACAATGATACACAATTTATTATATTTTTTTCATAATTTTTATACCAAATTTGTTTTGTAATGCGATTTTTTAAAGGCCTTATTTTATTAGAAAAACTAAGTCCGGATTATGTTTTGTATAGAGTTGTGACGTTCATAAAAAAAATATTTCAATTGTAAATTCACTTTCATTCACATTTCTTTTTTTCTGTCATATTTTGTTTTTCATTTCAGCTTATATGAATCTGTGAATTCATCCGGCACCAAATAAATTTGATGTAAACAATACACATATATAGTATGTTAAAAATATCTGAATAAAATATCAAGAAACAATATTAAGAAAAAATGCTTAACCATTTAATACTCGTTACTGCTTCAAAAAAAAAAAAAAAAAAAAAAAAAATAAAACAAAACATATATATATATATATATATATATATATATATATATATATATATATATTCGCTTCTATTCCGTATGTATGATACTTCAGTAAATGAAATATGAAAGAAAAGAAAGAAATCCTTCAGTCAGTCGTACTGACCGATAACGAAAGATTCAACAAAATGAAATATTCCCAACTCTAGTTTTGTAGTGCTTAGTTTGAAAAAACTACATATTCTTAGTTATAAGAAGGAAATTTCATTTTTTCCTGTACGTTGAATGAAGCCACCGAAAAAATATTTATCCGTTTTAGAATAAATAAGCTATTTTGGCACCGATTTATAAGTGTATATCTTTGAATATTTCAGCCTTAAGCGCATATTTTTGCATATAGTGATTTTTAAGGCATATATTTAAAGCAAAAAGTAACAGATCCAAAAATATTTAATATTCAAAATTAATTTTATTGTTTATCGTAAAGTTCATTAAATACCGTAATTAAAATTATCTTGTAGCTATAAATTATGAAGATTTAATCACCGATTAATTGATCTTTATTAAAGCTAATTATGATATAAGAGTAGCTTTTAAACTTGATCAAACAGCATCATTTAATATTGTAAAAAATATGTGTTGTGTTTTAGAAAAAAATCAGAAAAATTTACATCAAAGTTAAAATTTCGAAAAAGAAAAGGGAAATAAGTTCGAAAGTGGTGAATGATTAATAATTCAATTTGAGTTTATATAAAAGATTGTAATATAGTTATAATATAGTTTATATATAGCTATAATATAATCTGCTTTCAAAATCAATTTAAAAACCTTAAATTGACTTGTAGTGCAGAAACTATCCTAGAAACGGGTTTTTCGTAATATCCCAAAATTTATGGGTGTTTCGAAATTTTTTAATGTTGTTTTGTAATGTCATCAAAAAGGTCTTCAACCCACATTAGATCGTTTTGCAAGTGAAAATAAAAAGTGTCATTTCCTAACAGCGTCTAATGAGAAACATTTTTTTGTTTTTTAAGATATTGCTATCACGTTTCTAGAGCACATTTTTATTTTTGTACAGGATATTTAATGCGCATAAAACACTTTTTTAGAACATATTTGTGGATTTCTTGGTTATGAGCCTCTTTTCGCATATGAGCAATATGTATGTATGTTTTGTTTTTCCTGCTGAATAAGGCCACTTGGAAGGCCCTTCCTTTTACCGTTGGATGTATACATGGATATATATGCACACACAGATACTAACATTTCAGTTTGTGTATTGACAGTGGCAGCAGCAACCAATACGGCAGATTGCCAAGAGAAAGATTTAATTAATTGTGTGATTTGGTAGTAGACTTAACACGAGTAAACGATAAATTTTGCTCTGATTTGGCGGAGTTAACTTGTGGACAAATTGTAGTAATTGAAATAAATGACTTTATTATGTCGCACGACCACTGCGAGTCAGAAAAAGTGCTAAAACTGTTGCTGTGTTTTGCTGTCGACACAAATAGAGACACAATCCGATAAAACAAGTAAAAATAAAATACAATAACAACGGTCAACAAAAAAATATCAACTAATAACGGGTGTGTCCTCCAATAATGTTAACGATCATTTTGTTTAAATTTTAACAATACCCAACAACAATAAATTGACATAGAAAGAAACATACGAACATAAACACGTAGCACGTATAACAATACGTATGATGATAATAATAGTTTATACTCATAGAAGTAAATTAATCCAGTCAAACGGTTTTAATTTGTAATTTGTTCATTTAAAGCTGATGTTCAATAAAAATGTAAACAACGATTATTTTATCACCTTAACATTAAATTGAAGGTTTTTATAGGTTTATATAAGAATTGAATAAAAATATGCGTTTTTTAATATTAAACTATTTTTTTCATATTAGCAAACTGAATTTGTTGCTTCATCATATTAAATAGTTGAAAGTTGAAGATTTGACAACTAAAATCGCACAATGAATTAAAATCTATTTTAATTTTATTGCGTCTTCTTCAAAGCTCTCAAATGGCCAAAAATCATTAAAGAACCAAATGAGAGAAATTTGTAATTTATTCTCACAAATGTAATCCGATAATCTTTCATATTTTTTTGTTATTCGAGTGAACGACTATTTTTAAAATATTCTTTGATTGTTGCTATAAAAATATAGGAATTAATATATTACATTTAATTGCATTTAATGTTGCTATCAAAAAGCATTTTAAACTCAATTAAAATTTTCAATTCAATGGGGAACAAAATATAAATGTATGTATTAAAAATCAAATGATTTCAGTACCTAAATAGTTAGCTTTAATATTTTTAATTCAATTATTCTAAAAATGTTGGTCGAATAATTTTAAACAAATGTTAAATTTTAGCTGCCTATGTAAATTTTGTAAGCATACCTATAATCTGAGTTATGCAGACAATATCGACGATGTCTTTACGATTTCACATAGTCCTCGACGACACAAAGACGTCAACTCCGAACAAATATTGATGACTTTTTCGAAGAAAGAGCACTAAGATCATACAGCACAATCTGAGCGACATGACATCTACATTGTCGTCAAACATATTATAAAAAAAAATTGGGTGCTGTTGAGATTTGAATAGTTAAGCGCGTTTCAGCTATAACAATTTCTTATTATTAATGGTTTTGATTATGCTTTTACTCATCTGGTCGTGAATTATGTTTAAAAATAGATGTTAAAGATATTTGTCATTCAGCATGTCGTATGTTTGGTTTAACACACGATATTTTCCTAGGAAATTTCAGTCATGTCGTGAATATGGATCGAAAGTTTGGTGCATTTGCTTAATATAGTCGTCAATAAATGGGTTAACAAGACAACATAGGTGATTTTATTATCAAAATTTTCCTCTACATGTATTTTATTCACCACAAATATTAAATTTTCCTTCAAAATTGTACACTCCTCTGCTACGTCTATGTGAAGTTTTATTTAAATCCAATTAACCGATTAGAAGTTATATATTTATTTCCAAAAATGTTCGATTCTGTCCCACTGTGCACTGTTACCTAAGTTTTCTTAACGATAATGTGAAGGAAATCCTCGTTAACAACAATACGAGCGACAAGGTCTGTCTTCTTTTAAATGCCTTTGGCGACAATATGAACGAAAATTTCTTAAATATTATCATATTTAAGCTATGCTAAAGACAAGAAGAAATACATTGTCTTAAGTATTGTCTTGTATTAAAATATTGTGACGAGAATAGGAAATCATTAATGTTGCCTTCTAATAAACTTTATTAACAAAGATTTCGGCAACACAGTCTTCAATTTTGTCCCCTATTATCTACTTTCGATGACAATATGAACGACAATGTCCTGAATGTGTCATCCACAAATGAAGTAAAAGACTAGAACAAAGACATTGTCTTTAATGCAGTTTTCAATCAAATACTTTTCACTACAAGATGTACGACAATGTCTTTAATGTTTTCCCTTATTTACTTTTAAGATTACACGGAAGGCGACAAAGTCTTTGCTGATGACAAGTAAACGACAATATGTTTCATGTCGTCTTTCATTAACCTAAATTGACGATGAAAAGACCTATAATATAAAATTAACAATATTTATAAATAAAGGACCAACAGTTTAGAAAAAATATTCATTTGTGCATGACAACTCAGAGCGTTTAAATATGAATATTTTATATGTTAATAAAGTGAAATATTTTTTTATTGGATGATATAAAAAGTATTCACGATTTTCACTTATGTAACAAGTTATATTGATTTGTGAATGAGAGAAAAATCTTAAGAAATACGTTACGTGATGATTTTTTATCATAAAATAACGAAAAAAAAAACGCTGCAAAAACATGTCGAAGAATTTGTAGAATGTACGGTAAGAATGCTATGAGTGAACGTCGGAAGCAGGAGTGGTTTATAGCCCGTAACTTACATCGTCTAACTACTATTTGTTTCGGCCTCTGCAAAACTTTTTTGATGGTAAAGAATTGGCCAACCGAAGACCATTTGAAATCACTTGGTCATAGATAATAATGGCGAATATTTGATTAAAATTGATTTTCAATAAAGAAAATTTTAAATTTGTTAAAATTTGGTGAGTATAAATAGTAAAATGGAATTAACTTAAGTTCTTATTAAGTAAAGTAAATATTTTAAATTGGCATCAATTAAAAAATTTAAAAAATGAATACAATTTTTTCTAGGTTTTCAACATTTTATATAATTTTTTTAAGCAAAATTGTAATTTAATTTAATATTTTAACTTTAATTATGAAAGTATTTCATTTGTCACTTACTTAATCGTAGACGACTAAGTGAATAACATTGTCATCCATGCGATCTTTAGCAACAAAGATCAAGACGCTGTCATCTATATAATCGTTGACGACAAAATATATGACATTGAACCCCATGTAATATTTGAAGATTTAATGACATACTTTTCCGTCTATATAATCGCTGATGACAAAAGAGACAACATAGTCCCCTATGTAATCGATATTGAGAGCATTAGGAAGGTAATTATTAAATTTTAACTTCGTTAATTTTATCGTTATTTTACTAACTATAAGATGGGCGACATTGTCTCTCTTTTAATCATGCACGATTTTCGCGACACTTGTTTGAAAAAGTCGTTGAAGATTTGTTCTAGCTCTCCTGCATATGTTGTCTAGGATTTAACATTGTCATACACCCAGACAGGGCCAACTGGGTTTTATACAAGCATAAATATGTATGTGTGTCATAACTGATCAGAAAGAATTTTATGCGGCCAGCGATATTTCTTACAAACAGTATATTTGAAAATACAAAATTATTTAAAATATGTTTTTAAAAAACAATTAAGAAGTATAAAAATGTGTTTAATGAGTTATAATTTATTTATCTTTTTGGTTTATATTATAATATATATTGTAAACAACAGTTATTACATATTTGAATATTAAAGTCTCTCAACAACATTTCAAAAAGAAACAAACACTTTCCAAATTTAAATAAAAGCGAAAGAGCTCTATGTTTTGTCTACATTTTTAAGAAAAATTAAAGATATATTTTTTTTTAATATTTCTTTTTTTGATTTATGGAATTATTCAAGCCATTATTTTCTTTTTTATTCTATCGACAAATTTTTATTGGGTGATCTATTAGAAATCTTAATGAACACGAAATAATAATAAACTTTGTAAGTCGTAAATTTAATTTACTCAAATTATTATAAAAACTTAAGCATCAAATAATAGATTTTTTATATTTTTAGGAGATTCTTTAAATTGTTTGGTAATTACTCTGAATTAGAATTATAAAATCAAGTTACGCATATCCAACATTATTGTTTCAAAATGTTATTGAGGAGCTATATTAAATTAGTGTTTTGTACGATGTTTGTGCATTTCTAATATTTGGGGTTGTTTGTTTAATCTTTATCAGCGATGATAAAATTAATTGCAAGCAAATAATATTTGTCACTTTTTAACGATAGTACATAAAGAAAATGAAAGGTAATCATGATAATGAAAAATAGTAATGACAATGAATGATAAATAAAGAAAAAAATAAAGAAAAAATAGGTTTCAAAATGTCCGTAGCTTTGAGCTCGTTATAAAATAGAATTTATACATTTAATACATCGTGAGTAAAAATGTCTATATTTTTAATAAAAAGATTTAAATGCATACTTTTGAACATTAAAAAGTGCTGCAATTTTCTTCTGTTTTTTATATATACACAGAAAAAAATAAAAATGGATTTCAATTTTTATATTAATGAAATTTTTGTTTGCTTTTGCTCTAATCATTAAAATAATAGTATTAATTAGCTTGAATAATTGATTTTGTTTTTATGTCAATTAATTTTTTGGTTCAAATTAATTAGAATTATGATTGGATGTTTGCCTAAAATCACCTAAGATTTGTGTTAATTCAATTCTATAATTAATTAAATCATTCCTTAGATAAAAACGCACGAATTTTAATATAATTCTTTATTTAATTATTAAAAATATTGAACAATTTCTTTTTGCCGAAAATCGAAAATAGTCGGAAAAGATCGAAAAGCCGGAGAAAATTTGAAAATAGTCGGAAAAATTCGAAAAATGTATTTAAAAGGAACAGTTTTTTTAGCAGTTTTATTGTAACTACATCATGTAAGTGTTTGAAATAGTATCGTAAAGACATTTTTTATGTGTAACCAACAGTTACATTGCACATATTGTCCCTTAGTTCACCAATATATTTGAAGGCGTTGTACATATTTTATATTTTTAAAGTGTTTATAAGACAAATGGGGAATGGGCATTGCAAGTAAAGGTGGAAAATTCTTGATTGCACTTGGGAGTGGACAGGAATGATTCATTTGTTGCAATGTATATATATACCTCCGGCTTTAGGCCAGGTATTTCCTGGGAAATGGCTATTGAACACCCGTTCAAAGCTAGCGAATGTGAGAATGCGATTAAGTAACCTGATGGTTAAAATAACGTCTCAGATCAGTAGGAAATAACTATCTCTGAAACTTAGTTTTTTTACCAACAGAGTATCCTGAATGGCTTGATAAGCGTCTCAGGAAGTACAAAGAAAATGACAAGTATACTCTTCGAAAAACTCATAATCAACGTTTGTCAGGAAGGCAGCTGTTAGCCCCAGCACCAGGATCCGATGCAGAACTCTAATCAGCGACTTCTTCTTAAAATTAAATGATTACCGATATCAAAACAAATGAAACAAGACCATATGATTTACCGATGGCGACCTTTAGCATGAAAACAGGGATAATATTTGGAACATGGAATGTTAGAACTCTAATGGAACCATCGCGCCTGGCTCAACTTTGCAAAGAGTTTATAAACTCCACTTATTACACTCTGGTAAGGCAGCAAACGAAAATGGAGCATCTGAAGTTGGTTTTATTCTTTCTAAAGAAGAACATAAAACTCTTATTATCTGAAAACCCTACTCTGACCGCATAATAGCAGCAAGACCTACATGCGCCAGAAACCTCACAAGCTATGCTATGCTATGCGCCCTCCGAGGTTGGAGTGAAAGATGAATTTTATAGATTCGCGGTGATATTCTGGTAGTAATGGGCGACTTTAATACCCAAACAGGCCCCAACCTTTAAAGCGTTTTGGGGTGCATGGTATAGGAAGGAGAATGGAAAACGGAGAAATGCTTGTGAACATGTGCACGGAAGACAGCCTGGTCATAGGAGGCACTCTCTTTCCTAACAAAACAAAGCATAAAATAACGTGGTATCAGGGTCAGATAGATCACATAGCTATCTCCAGTAAATGGCGCGGTTCACTATTGGACATGCGAGGCAAAAGAGGTGCTAACTGTGAAAAAGACAGCCCCATGTTTATCAAAGCGGTTCGATGTATAAAGACTGAAAATCCCTTCTGTGTCATCGAATTACGTAAGATCCTTGAACGAATCGTTATTAACAAAAACCCACGAGGAACGGAAAGACTGCCAATTAACAAAGAACACGTTTATAATTGCAGCCGCACAGCACATAGGTCTTAAATCAATTAGACGTAAAGAATGGATGTCTGAAGAAACATGGCGAATCATAAACGAAAGGAAAAAACTTAAAACTGTACTTAATTCTGCTACAACGAAGAAAGTGATGTAAAACGCAGAGCTCGTAGAGATAAACGTGCATCGACGACTTTCATTGCACAAGAAGCTCAAGCTGAAGCTGAAACAAACCGAACTAGTGACTTATATAGGCCCACTAAGAAGTTAACGAATGACAGCATGACGGTCTCCACCAAACCAATAAAGGATAACTCCGGCACACTCATCATCTTTAAAGACGAACATATATATATATATATATATATATATATATATATAACTAAAACATTTTATTTGTTAAGTTAACATTTTATTTGTCTAGTTATTTATCATAGATAATAAAAACAATAAAATACCATAAATAAGCATGTCTTCGAGAATAATGTTTTTTTGAAATCTCATTTGGACTTAGACCGATTGTTCCAAAACATAAAAATGAGTAGAAAATTAATGTGTAAAAATTGTTAAAGGTCAAAATAAAAAACCTTACAAAACTGTGTCGTGCATTCATCTTACATAGGCGAGGTTTTATAAGTTTTGTGTTCTCATAGCAGTAGTTTCAAACATAGAGAATTGGCAAATATTTAATAATTTTAGTTTTCTCACTTCAGTATTAATAGTTCGGAAATTGTTTTTCCTGATATTTTCGTAAACTATTTAGAGTTAATCACATCGAATTGGGTGCAAAGCAATGTAATCATCTAATCGTATGTTTGCTGGATTATGGTCAATAATCGTTTTTTATAAAATTTTTGATTTTTAAAAATGGTAAAAATGCACATTTCCGGTAGTTTTTAATTCCTCCGATTTCCGACATAAAAATCCCAGGAATCGGGAAGTGCAAATTGGCAACATTTATAATAATTTTAAAAAGTAGTTTTGAAATAATTTTGATAACAAGGCGAATATAGTAGGTGAAATCATTAGAGCAACAAACACAACTATCGTGAAAATTTTAAATATTGCTGTGCAAAATTTCAATAGTTAAATAAAAATTTTGATGACAAAAGTTTTAATTTTTAAAATTGTTTAACATTGAAGGAGCATAAAAAATAATATACAGATATAAGAACGGCGATAAATATAGTAACTGATAATTGAAAACGAGACACTTGTCAAAACAGATCCTTCTAAGGCGTCTAATCGCATGGACAGTACGAAATTGACCATAATTAAGTGGTGTCTGTAATGATTAATGGAAGTGTAGAGGCGCATCAAAAAATTTCGAGAGATAAACATTTTATGGGAAAAAAAAGTATTTGGTTTAAAAAAGGATCACAATATTAAATAGCATTTATTTGTAATAAACTGTAATAAAATATATTTTCATGTAATATATGGAGAAATAACTTAGATTCGAACCCCATTTTTTGAAAAATTTTTAAAAATTGCGATTTTTAGTACAAATAATTTTAGTAGGAAATCCAAAAGCATGCTATACGATAGGGAGCATACAAATAAGAACATTTTCACCACTTCAAAAGTAGAACTAAGTGCATAATTTATGTTTTTTTTTTTTTTTGTTGGAGGTATTAATCATTACTTCCTAAAAGGTGAAAATATATATATTTTTGGCAGGAAAGAGGTCAATAATTTCTAAGAAAATTATTTTTTTTTTTCAATTTTAAAATATTTTTAATATCTTTTAATAAGGTTAAAACATAATTTTTATTAAGAAATTTAATAAACATGGTTTTGAAAGAAGTACTTCAAAAGCAATGAACAACAAGCATAAAAGAAGAAAATTTTACCAATGACGACTAAGTAATTCCTTCCAACGGCAACACAATGTTAAAATCATGACTATTTTAGTTTCTTTTTTGCTGGCTAATACCATCAAATATTGAAAACGTTTTGATGTTGCGCATAGTTTTTACCAGAGTTATACACAAACTTCTAGTTTGAAAAAATTTTTATATGTTCAACTTAAAACCATGGCTATCAGATACTTTTGTGGCCAACCACAAAATTTTAAAAATATTTCCCCAAAAAATCCCCACCCAATAAAAGAGAAGTTTTATAATTCAAAATAATTACTTTTTTTTAACAACTATTTTCTTGTTACAGAGATAATTTTTAAATGAACATTTTTACATAACTATATACATATGTATTGTAATAAATATATTATATATTAAACTTCAGATTCACCATTTCTTGTATATCAAAGAAATTAGCACTATACATAACTTAAGAATTAAAATTATTCAACATGTCCGATTAAATACATAACAACAGATTTTATTAATATTAACACATTAATAGCCAAGCAGATATATGTTCAAAACATTTGTTTTGCTATTTTTATATTTGATGTATAAAAATTAAAAATCTTAAAAAAATATATAAGGCTCTCTTTGTTTGAGAATTTCCAGGACGATTTGTTTTACAGAAATAAGAAATGAAAACATTTATACATCATATATTTTAGAATAAAGCAACTCATTTCCAAAAAAGTCAAATTCGAAAAGAACATTGGGAAATACGAAAACTTATTAAATTATAAAATGACATAATTTGTTCCTTTTTCTGAAAGTTAAAATTCGTAATAAATTTTCTGATATTGTCAGTAATATATTGAAACTTATTTAAATAAAAACGAAAACACTGCAACTCTTTAAATTTCAAAAATAACAGCCGATAGTTCAACTATACTCAATCAGGTACAGCAGATATTAATGAGTTAAGATGCCTCCTGAAGTTCATACTATATGCTATCTCGAAGTTTGGTTTTTGTTAAATTTTTAAACGAAAATACATATTAACACATGTTGCTTTTAGGGATCGTTAGCATATAATATACCGATTGAACAAGTTATTTTTAATGACATGTAAGTTAAAGTTTAAATTATATACTTTGGTCCAAAATTCCAATTTTATTAATTAAACAAAAGATACATTTATAACAAATGTTTTTAATATCCCTAACAAATTCCGCAATCTCCAAACCAAACTTTTCATCCTTTTCTGCAGCAAAAATTCCACAAACTTGCGGTCAAAACCCCAAATCTGGCAGGCCTGCTTGAAACATGAATTGATTCTATATGCTTTCGAGTCACTTTATATTTATACAAAAAGGCCACACTGGTGAAAAATTCATCTTTTTGCAGAAATTCCAAAATAATAATTTAAGAAATTCTAAAAAGTGAATGTTTTTTACAAATGGTAACAGACCAAGTAATCAAGAACATGCATATTAAAACAAATAATGTGGCAACGTTGACAGTCTGACAAGGCATTAAATTTGGTAGTTTAATATTATTTTACCAGTTTTATCAAAATTGAGCTAGAATTATAAAAGCTGTTCGGTATTACCAGAAACATATATAACAATGTTGTATAAAGTGTGAAGTACTTAAATTAAAACTGTTTGATAATGGCCAATATCATCACCTATGCAAATGCAAAAGGCCATAACCACTGAAAAATCAAGTCTTAGTTTTTTACTGGATTCATAAACGAAAAAAGCTGTAAATCTTATGCTATTTAAGAAAATTTTGGTTTTAAGAGTATTTTATGCTGCATCTATTTTTGCCTTTTGCATTTTCATAATGTTTTTTGATTTGTTGTAAAAAAATTAAAGTGTGGTTACGGCCTTTTGCGTTTTAGGTGACGATATATTTCTTTAAAAAATTTCAAATTTAATGATTTCTATATAAGTCATTAAATTTGTTAACTACACATAGCCGAAAAACAAATAAAGAACAATAACACACAATAGATGCTTTTAGTGCGGACACAAGATTTTGTCAGTTAACAAAACAACTTAACGTCACACAACACAGTGGGGCAGAATCGAAATTTTTTGGAAATAAATCTGTAACTTCTGATCGGCCGGTTGGATTTTCATGAAATTTGGTACAGGAGTAGCAGCGGAGTGTACAATGTTATGTTTGGAAGGGGGCACAACAATCCCCCAGGGGCGGAGCTAAGGGGACTCAAAGTCAGGTACCTCTGACATAAAAAATTGTTAATCGCTTGCAAAATTTTTGTTTCTCCTCCGATTTCAAATATTTTTATACATTGTTGTAGGCCCTGATAAGACCTATAAAAACATGCTTACGTGTCCTATTTATCTCTTATAGTTTTCGTGTTATTTGCGTTTGAATTTTTAAGCACCATAATTTTGCATGTTCTTGGTCCAGTTTTTTTCATATATATCCTAGTATTTCCGACCGATTTTATTAGTTTTTTTCTTAACTAGTTAAAGAACAAAATTATCTATTGAATAAAAAAAAATTGAAGTCGATGTCTTTACGGAGTCCAAAAATAAACATTTTGAATTTTAAAATTACAAAAAAGACGACTTTTTGTGTTTTTTTTAGCCGAAAAAGTATCTACACTCTTTTTTTATCTAAAATAAAAGTTTCTTTAGCAACATATAATAATTTTGCACTTTTCTGAAAGGTAACTTCACAAAGATAACCTTAAGATAAAAGACAAGCCCAACAACTCAATTGGCCATGGTACACACCCTCCCGAATTCGACCCATTTTATGTGAAAATTTTGATTTTAGACCATATTTTCTCAAATCCCAAAGCACGAATCGACAAGCGGAATATATTTTATGAAACTCCGATATGTTGTTAAAAGTCTTAAATCAAAATCTGTGGGACTTCAGAAAAATGTGGATTCTATAGCCAAAAATGTAAAAAATCCAATTTTTGGGAGTTTTGATTAGTTTATTTGGGAATTCGGGAAAACCCTACCCCTGATTGAAATCTGGTTAATGCGCTTTTATTTATATTAACAAGATCTACATTTCTTGCAAATTTCACTAAGATATCTTTGTAAACAAATATGTTATTACAATTAATAAATTTGTATTTTCTCCAAAAACCCCAAATTGGGCCTTTTGTTTGGTTTATTTCTAAATAGCGAAAGAAATTTTAAAAATATGTATTCCAAATTAAGCTTATCATTTAGCATATATAATTTCCGATCTTTTGCAAAAAGATTCAAGTCAATATCATGCCTCATTTCAGAAATATGGGCCTTTAAACTTTTATATTTCCAATTTATTGTATATATGACTATATTTTTACAAACTTGCAACATTTGCCTTTAGTTTTGCGTGTATAATTACTTAGAAAATTATGAATATTTCTGTACACTTTTACTAATATCTATACACAAAATATTTTTATAAAAATAATTAATAAATATTTTTTATTTTTAATAGGGTTGCCACATTTCCCAAATTTAAGTAAATCTTTATTCTTCTCTAAGCATTCATATATTTCTATTAATGAATTTAAAATAACAAACCAAACATAAAATGTCTATTTTAACATATATATATATATATGGTTTTGTACATGGTTTTAAAGCAAGGTTATGAAGCTCTGTTGTCAAAAAACCTAATCCTTAGAATATATTAGTTAAGAATTTCAACAAAACAAAAACAATTCTAGTATTTGTGTGTGTGTGTTTTTTTTTTGAGTAATTTTATTCAATTGTATTTTTTTTTTTTTTTTTTTGGAAGCTTCTTATATATATTAATATGTGGTTTTAAATTTTATGTACTTAAGAATCAGAAAAAAGTGAATTTTGAACGGCGGCAAAAAATAGAATTTTAATTTTTTAAAGTGACATAAAATATAAAAGTATATATTACATTATTCTATTTAATGAGTTTTAATTAAAAATAAATAAAAAATGTATGTTATGTTTCTAATAATAATGATATATGCCGGTAGTTTAGTTTCGGTACTGATACCGATATTCGTTTCGATTTACAATCTTGTAAAATCTTTTTTTTTTTTAGAAAATCTATTTTTTTTAAACAAATTTTTTACAAAAAAATTTTAGATTTTTTACAAAAAATCAAATTTTCGCAAAAATTGGTATTTTTAAGAAAAAGAACTAACTTTAAGAAAAAGATTTTATTTTTATAAAAATGTTGATTTTTACTAAAATCAGTTGACTAAATCGAAAAATAACAAATCAATCTTTTCACTAAGAATTGGTAATACGTGCAACAATTTTTCACACATGAAAAAATCGATATATGTATCAAACGTAAACCCATACATAATAAAACTACCTACTCAGTTTTTCTTCGGGACATCAAATTTTCTATCCAGAGGACCTCAAAGTTTCGAATATATATATATATATATATATATATATATATATATATATATATATATATATATATATTTACCAAAGTTATATCAACCCAATATGAATGTCAAATGAAAGCTAAGAAAAGTTATTATTTTTAGGCAGCAATATTTAAAGCTGCCCAAAATGTTAAGAAAATATCCTTTATATAAAGTATATAATTACACTGTGCGACAAATGGTAGGGGTCAGTGATCGGGAAGGGTTCAAACTACCGGGGAAAGTTATATCGGTAAAAAAGAAGTTATACGTGTCCCGGCGTTTCGCTGGGTCACGTCTAGGAATCGAGATATATCGATTTGAAGTTAGTAACTATCATATAGGGGAAATTGCGACCTTTGGTGGTCTTTTTTTTTGACATAACTCGAGAACCACCAGTCCCATTTTGCTGAACCAAATTTAAAAAAATTAGGAATTACAATTCGTTTAATCTGTTCATACAACGTTTCGCTACATAAGCAACATTTTCGCAGTTATAAATAAATGTATGAAGAAAAAAAACTATTTTTTGCCTAAAAAATTGAATTTTTTTATTTTTAATTCATAAAAAATCCAAAACGGTAAAAAAGTGTCAAGACCTATTACTTTCACGTAAAGTCACATAACCTTTAAACAAAATGAGACATAGATCATGAAAATCGATGGACGCGTTTCGCTTTTATTCACAATTAAGTGAAGGTATGAATTTCAAAAATTTGCTCGAGATATGCTCAAAATTCCTTTGAAAAAACATTGATGACTTTTTTTATGATTGTCAGAATTAAAAAAAAAGTAATAAACAAAAGGTTATTTGATTTTTAAGGTAGCAGTAACAAACTAAAAAAACGGTCATAAATGTGTGTGGACAATTAAAAGGAAAAAAATGCACTACTTTAATTATTTGGGTTTTTTCCGTTGGCTACCTGCATGATTTTTTTACGCAAATTGCACCCACATTTATGAGTGGTCATGTTTTAGAACGTTTCTAAAAATTTAAAACGCACACGAATCACGTTTATAGCCTGAGCAAGTGGAGCGCGCTTTTAAACTTTATTTTGATTGCGAAATAATTCGCGGCGTTTCGTGGGTCCCAGACAAAATTTGTAAAACGTGCTACAATGGTCTTAACATGTGGATCCAAGGGAAATGCAGTTCACTTCGTTTTGGTGTACCAATGATTTGGACTGATCCAGGAGAGCACAATTCCGACAACTGTTATGCTTGCGCAAACAAAATATGTGGAGTAAATCGTAAAGGCCTTAAACGAAGAGTTTACATATCTGTTAAAAGTGCACAAATACCTCTACCGCATTCGGATGAAATACCAATTCCACCGCTTCCAAGTCCTGACAGAGAAACTTCTTTTTCTATTGAAACAATGGATCAATCGGATTTCACCTATAAATCAACACCAGAAGCCGGCCCATCGAACAAAATAATTCCAATATCACAAGCAAGAATGGACAAGATTATTGCAGAATTAAACCTTTCTCAACGTGAGGCAGAAAAACTTGCCCAGCTTTTGAAAGAAGGCAACAATTTGGAGCCTAATGTCAAAGTAACTGGATATCGAAGACGACAATTGCTATTCCAACGGTACTACACACTCAACGAAGGGAACACATTTGTTTACTGCCACGATATAAAGGGACTGATGGAGGTGATGGCCATTAATTATGTCGCAGCTGATTGGCGAATGTTCATCGATTCTTCGAAATCAAGCCTGAAAGTCGTTTTGCTACATAAATATAATAAAAAACCAAGCATTCCCATTGGCTACAGCACAGACATGAGCGAAACACACGATTCCATGAAAATAATTTTGGATAAAGTTTGCTACACTGATCGGATCAGTTGTAATCTGAAAGTCGTGGCGATGCTAAGAGGTCTCCAAGGAGGCTATACGAAAAACATGTGTTTCTTGTATCTTTGTGATACCCGATTTAAAGGAAACCAATACGAAACGCATGAGTGGTTTGCTCGAGATCCAACGGAGAAAGGAGACAACTGCGTAAATGATCCACTGGTGCCAATGGCGAACGTCCTCATGCTCCCTCTCCATATCAAACTGGAAATCCTAAAAAATTTCATTAAAAATTCTTGATTGTTTGGACCAAGATGTTGCACTACTTCCAGAAAATTGGAGTGAATATGTCCCTCAAAATTCACTTCATGCATCACCATCTCGAATACTTCAGCAAGCAGCTAGCTTCAGAGTCGGATGAACATGGCGAGCGCTTCCATCAAGTGGCAATTCCAATGGAAACGCGACATAAAGGCAAAAGGCTCAATTCGCTGGTGGCTGAAATTTGTTGGTGGTCGCAAAAGACGTACGATCCCGACAATGAAGATGAAGAAGAAGAATATACAATGGGAGTTTCCTCCGAGCGTAAGTCACAAAAATGAAGTTAACTGACTGATTAAAAACAATTGATTTTTTCCAGATGAAGACAGATCCTCATCCGATACAGACTCTGAACAAGTGGGCCAACCACCACGCAAGAAAGTAAAGGGCGCAAACAAACGAAAATAAGTTTTACGTTCATCGATTTTTATAACCTACATATCTATGTAATAACCTAATAATTGCCTGTAATAATTTTTAATTTTACGTGTTAATAATTATAATAAATAATATATAATAAATATTATCCAAATTCATTGAAACATAAAATCAATATTCTTGTCAAAATGAGATACCTTCACTTAATTGTGAATAAAAGCGAAACGCGTCCATTGATTTTCATGATCTATGTCTCATTTTGTTTAAAGGTTATATGACTTTACGTGATAGTAATAGCACTTGACACTTTTTTTACCGTTTTGGATTTTTTTATGAATTAAAAATAAAAAAATTCAATTTTTTAGGCAAAAAATAGTTTTTTTCTTCATACATTTATTTATAACTGCGAAAATGTTGCTTATGTAGCGAAACGTTGTATGAACAGATTAAACGAATTGTAATTCCTAATTTTTTTAAATTTGGTTCAGCGAAATCGGACTGTTGGTTCTCGAGTTATGTCAAAAAAGAGACCACCAAAGGTCACAATTTCCCCTATATGATAGTTACTAATTTCAAATCGATATATCTCGATTCTTAGACGTGACCCAGCGAAACACCGGGACACGTATAACTTCTTTTTTTACCGATATAACATTTCCCGTTGGTTTCATCCCATCCCGATTTTGACTGTCGCATAGTGCTATTTAGTAAATATAATATTAAAGGGTTAAATTAAAAAAAATATAATTTCTTAAATTTGTACTGCAGTGTTGCCGTGAGGTGAGAAAAAAAGGCTAAATTAAACTTTAAAAAAATTTCAAAAGGGCTATATGCCCCAAAAATAAGGTAAGAAAAAAGTTATTTTTTTTTTAATTTAAAAACTAATTTTTTCTCGTTCTCATGAGTTTTTGATATTTTTTAAAGATATTGTACAAAATGACCCAACGAAAAATCGTGAAAATAATTCCCGTAAAAATTTGGAATATATTTCATTTAAAGAATTACCACATGTTTTGAATTGATTTTTTGTCGTTTTTGAACTATAATTCCTTTTTGATTAAACATTTTAAAATTTTTTGGTGATTTTTTGCTTTTATAAGAATTTTTTCAAATTATATTAATAAATATTTTTTATGATTAATGAAGTATATTAAAAAATAATTATAATAATCGATTTAGTCCATAAAATTAGTTAGGTTATTTCAATTTGTATAGTGAAGCGCTGCAGGCGAACATTTTTATTAGATATAAATAATTTAGATTTTTTGTGCGAATACAATCCAAAAATTCTTAAATGAATGATTCTGTAAAAAATAAATTAGTTATAGCAAATAAGAAATTATTTTCATCGTTGGTAAAATACTAAAATTTTAGCCTGAAAAAAAGCTAGAAGCTAAAACGAAAATTTGAGGGTAAAGCAAAATAAAATTTGCTAGATTTAGCCTCAAAAAGGCTAAACTGGCAACACTGACTGCAGAATTTAAATAAAAGATATTATTTATTGCAGGGATTAGTAGCATTTATTTGACATCCATATTGTGTCGATATAATATTCGTAAGTATTTTAGACTCTTTTTTTTTAAATGTGTATCCATTTAAGAGGAAAATTGAAGTCCTGGAGAAAAACTGAGTCCGTAGTTTTACTACGAATGGTCTCTAGTTTCATTCATAAATCGAGTTTTTCATTATTTTTGAGCAAAAAAAAAAAAAAAAATCACAAATTTTATTTTCAATTTGTTTTTTCAAATACATACAATTATGAAAATCGTTATTAATTTAAACAATTTGACGTCTGGAAAACTATTTTCACTTTTTTTTGCAAATTTTTTGGATGAATTACTGTATGAACGTTGAGTATTTTAATAATTTTAGGCTTATTTATAAAAAAAGACCATAAAATTTATGTTATACATAAATATGTGAGATTCACATACACATATCTTTTGTATTCACAACACTATGTTAACGTATTTAGCTACGTACTTACATATGTTTTGCAAATCTATTACAAAATATAAAGTCTGCATTTACACAATTTTTAACACAGTTAATCATGAAATTGAGATTTCCCTTTATTTGCAGCTTTCCCTATTATTGATTCCTTTTTTACTAACCACTAAGAAGATCATCTAGTTCAGGGGTTCTCACAAGCATCGGCTTCACGACCCCTTTAAGACGTTATTCGAGAAAAACCCACGACAATTTTTGTGTAATAATTTAATACCAAGTCAAAGCAAATATTTTAACGTTTCATATGAAAGATATTTTGCAATCAATGTTGCAACATAGACTAACGTTTTATTATTAAATTTTAGTTTGAATTCTAATTGAGTTTCTTTTAAGAAGAAGCTTTAAATGAATTATAATTTTTATTTTGATATCAAACGTTAGTCTTAAATCATTCTGAAATCTAATAAAATAAAATTAAATGGATACGTGTTTATACAAAGGAAAATACTTGAAAAAATAAGCTTTCTTAATTTGATATCAAAAGTTGTTTTCAAATCATTTTTAAACCTAAAAATAAATTCATATTCAAGAGAAATATTTAAAAAATGGCATATAGTGTAAAGGACATAACTAAATTTAGGAAAATATTGAACAGGTGTTCTCCCAAGCAACAGTTTCACGACCCTCTTGAGACATTGCAACACTAGAACGACCAACCAAAATGTTTGAGTAATAAGTAAACTCAAAATCAAAGGTTTGCAGTATGATTTTAATTTTTGATATCAAACAAGTTTTGTTCAAGCCTAGACCAAAGGTTTTCATTTTAAGTTTTATTTCTAATTGAGATTAAAATCATTCCGTCTATACATTTTCATGAAATGGTGAATATTTAAAAACTAGTGTTTTCTCAATTTGAAATAAAAAATTTTCAAATCATTCTTAAACCTAAAAATAAATAAATTTTCAACAGAAAATATTTGGTACTTGAATCTCATATTAATCTTAAACTTCAGTCAGAATTTTTAAATTTACGAAAATATTAAATTTATTAGGTTTAAAATTTGTAGAGGCCTCTGTAATAAATAGTTTTAAAAATGTAAGAGATTCGGTGGAATTGTTATTGATATATAAAAATTATAAACTTTTTTTGTTTTTCACACACTAGTTCTGGAATACAACTATAAATTATTTTTTTCTTTTACAACCGCATTAGAATTATATTTAAGAATTAAGTTCGAATCAGTTTGATAACTCATATATATATATTTTTTTTTCTCTTAATTAAGTTATTATTTGAAATTTGAGAAGATGTTTAATTATGTATGATTATCACTTTGAGATCATACTTTCCTATTAAATAAAATGTATATATATAGAATATAAAAATTGTGATTAAAGAATTGTCAGTCCGACTGCCCTGTAATGCATTTGGAACTAAGAATATATTGATTTGATTGTACGTAATCTATTCAATCACTGCCACAGATATAATTATAATTTTGTTTACTTTCGACCCCTATATCAAGATATTTTATTTAGTAAATTTGGATTATTGGCCCTTCAATAAAAATGATTTAAATTTTGTTTTTAAGTAAATGGTCTTCGCGACTTCCCTGAAATGTTTGTAAAGACCCCTTGTGGGTCGCGGACCTCCATTTAAGAACCGTTGAACTAGAGTATGTAAGTAAATCTACTGAGTGTAAACTGCAATTGTTTTAGTATAGATCTTAAAAGATGCATACTGTGATGATTTCCATCAAAGTAAATACTCGTAATGTCGTGATTCGAATGAACTTATATAGTAATGCCTATTTGTTGTTGTTGGTGGTATCGTGTTATTTCTTTTTTGTACACGTAATTTCGTTAGTTTTTTATTTAGATTTTTTAACTTCATCTTTAGGTTTTCTATGGGTGTCCATTATACAATTTTCCCAGCATGTTGTATTAAATGGTGCGACTTTATTGTTTGCTCGCAGTTGGTGTGACTGCCAAGTCACTTAACGGTAATTTCATGGCCACAATAAACTTATATTATATATATATTTTTTTTCGTGGCTCTAAAGATGGTATAATACACGAATAATACACAGCGATTTTGATATTGTATAAACTTTAATGCATGAATGAACGTATAAATCCTAGAACTTTTAAAAATCTTTTATTTAAAAGCAAAAGTGTTTACTATTGGGAAAAGTTATACCACTATAGTGTTATAAGGAACATTTATGTCAAATAGTTTTAAAATCACATAAGAATATCATAGTAAGATTCTCTACAATTTTCTCAATTCTTAATAAAGCAATAAATAAGTAAAAAGTATAAGTTAGGGTTGACAGAAGAATACACACTTTTATAAATTTCCGATTCAAATCACAGATAAATACAAATAAATAAATTTATATTTACATTTTCTTAAGTATAGAATCATCCAGATTATAAATAATACAATAATTTGTGTATTAAGACGATCTATATATATATATATTTCTGCTCATATATAATAACGTAGTGTCTATATTAGAAAATTTTTTATCAAAACAAACATGAAAATTAATGTGAATTAACGGATTGCACAAAAACAACCATAAGGCGAATTGATTAACGCAATTTTAGAACTAAAACAACCAAAAATAATAATCGGATTTTTAACATAGGTGCAGATTCTCACCGATTTTGATATTTACCTTCATAAAAATTTGTCTAGTATACACACAAGGTAATAGCTAATATGTCATGTTGTTCAGTTGACGTGTACCACTTATATACATGAGAAAAACCGAAGAGAATCACACATTTAAGCGTAACTTAAATTATGAGAGGGGACATCATTTTGAACATCATGGCCAAATTTTTGATTTCCTACGATGATTGCAACAGGATGCTACATAGCCACTTATGTTGATAATTCTATATTCTAATTGTTTTTCAAATCAATATTAATGATATGTACATCGACAACTATATATAAACGATAGCTTAAGAAGAATAAAGCTAAATTTCGTAAATTTTACAAAAAAGTTTATGCGAACGTAAAACGGACATTTTATTTACTTATTTTGAAACTCTCTTACTCACATAAAACACCACACTGGTGCATATTCCTATAAATACACATAAATTTTGTTAATCAACTTACCAAAAATGGGACTAAAAAATAATTAAGGTGCTAAAAATTAATTTTATTAATTATTTATTGACTCCATTTAAAAACTTAAAACGTAGATTATTAGTATTATTTTTTTTTTTTTTCATTGAAATTTTAGTAGTTTAATGTCATCTTTTATGGCATTTTCCTATATACGCACTTAAACTAATGAACCAATTTAGCATTATTTATAATATGCTGATGAACCTTTATTTTGGATAACTTCAAAAACTCAGTCTGGCATTGATTCGACTAATTTTTGCCAAAAATCACTGTCAATATCTTCCCAGACTTGCTTAATTTTTATTTCCGTTATTGTCATTATGGTTGCATTCTGTGCATTTCTTAAGTATACTTTAAGGGCCATGAACCCCACAGATTTTCTATTCTATTTAAATCCGCACTGCAAGCCGCCCAGGCCAATAGTGGAATACTATGTTCATTAAACCACGAATTAGATTGGTTCGGGACATGGATTGAAGCGTTATCCTATTGGAATATGCAATCTTCATCCATTTTTTCATCCTTAAATGAGAGAACAGCGTCTTCAAACAGTTCATTATAAATTGCACTGTTCATTTTAGTTGGAACAAAACATATTTTTGCATTTCCTGCATCAGAAAAGGCTGTTGTTGACTTTATTCCACTTATCTGTCCATTTCATGTATTTGCGCGAAAATTTTAAACGATTTTTCTTATGATGCTGTTTTAACAATGGCTTACATTTTGGTTTCTTCCATTTTATGTTACCATCTATTCAAAAAATGTGTGCAAAATGTTTGGAAGTGGCAGGAACGTCACGTAGATATATATATATATATATATATATATATATATATATATATATATAGACTTTTGACTTCATATAACTCCAAAGAAAGAAATCCAAAGGTATAACATCAGACGATCTAGGCAGCCAGTTAGATGTTCATTTTATTCTTGGCAAAGTACTTTAAATCCAGTTTACAAATTTAAATTTTGGTTAAAGAAAAAATAACCTAAATGGAAAAAAGTCACCACCTCCACATAAGAAAATAAGGTAACCAATTTTGGTTAAAAATAGCCAAAGCGGCAACACAACATTGTTTTTGGATAAGAGAAACGAATACACTTCAAAGAAAAACAAAAATTTTAAATGCGTTTTTGCGGATATGCACCAGTGTATTTATACAATTGCAAAGATTAAAGTACCAGTTGAAAGCTCGTGAATGGGCATTTATAAAAACACAAAATAATTTGTTATAAAAGTTTATTTAATCAATATTTTTTTTTATGTTTTGTAATTTCTCGTGTAAAATATTTTATTATTATTATTATTATTATTATTATTATTGTTATTATTATTATTATTATTATTGTTATTATTATTATTATTATTATTATTATTATTATTTATTATTTATTTATTTATTATTATTATTATTATTATTATGATTATTATTATTATTTATTATTATTTATTTATTTATTATTATTATTATTATTATTATTACTTATTTATTTATTTTCCGTTTTTCTTTTTTTTTTTTTTTTGTGAATAATATTGTCTTAAAAGCCGGACGTGAGTATTTTTAACTTTGTGTCACGATCAAAAGAGGCATCGCTAACATAATTTGTATACCCACAATCAGGGTTGTCAGATTTTTTTGAGCCTCTGTCGCCAAATTGTTAATCAGAAATCGCCAAAAACCGCCAAATTAAAATTTTATTTGGTCTTTTAAAGAAATACTAAAAATTTACTAAAATGTTGTGTCGTACAATTTTTTTTTTTTCAATAGCTAATAATAACACTGTGCTAGTTGTAATTTTAAAAAACTAGGCGAGTACGCTGAATTCAATGGTGACAGCCGTTTTTCGAAGTTAGCGCTCGTATTCGCGGTATTTGGGTTTAAAATTATTTATGGAAGAAGCGAATTAATTGAAAATTAGAAATAAAAGGAACACTATTTATGTATATTAAACAATAAATCGATAGAATATATACTCCAATCATAAATTAAATCAGTTTTAGTACGATTTTAAATGTTTTTATATTTTTGTTTGAAATGTTGCTCATTGCACTAGTTAGCTTGCTTACAGAATTATAGCAATAATTTTTGCCAGTTTAAAGTTTTGTTTATTAAAATATATTTGATAATAAGAATTAGTTATTATACACTTCAATGTAATCTTAATCGTTTTTGAGATATTTCATTATGAAAGGCTAAAAAAAGTTTAGTAAATTAATAAACTTAACCTAAACAACTTAATTTTCCAAAACTCTTTTTTAGTCTTTCATAATGAAATATCTCGAAAACGAGCGTATTTAAAAATGGTTAACACCACTAAATTCAGCGTCGTCGATTTAGTTTAACCCAACGGGTGCCCTCATTTTCGAACACAGTGTTATTTATAGAATACAAAATAAATCCAACTTAAATTATATCTTTCTGACATATAGCCCCTTTTTAGGTCATCAACTTTTAAAATTTATTGGACCTTATTATATTTTTTTAAAAAAATAATTCTAACGTTGTATAACAATATTGGTCCTATTAAACTTATAAATTATTTCAAAGAATTAATTTATTCATGAACGTTTATTTCATTTTGAAAGAAATCATTAATATTCTTAATATATTTGAAAGATGATGGAAAACAAATTATAAAACAGTTAATACATATGTAAGTATTTTTGGGGATAACATTTCGTAAACTAAGTTGAAGTTATTTACATATTAAGGCTCTTCATTTTGCTAGATAGCAAATATAAAAATAGTCGAATTATACTATGAAAATTTAATAGTTTCTCTTCACAATTACCTATTTAATCAAATTTTCAAAATTAGTCAAATAAATCGCCACCACTTTATAAGTCGCCAAAAAATTCGCCATGTCGCCAAACGGAATCAAAAATCGCCACGTTTGTTTATGTAAATTAAACAATAAATTGATTGCATATATATTCCAAGCATAAATTAAATTAATTTCATCCCGATTTTTAACGTATATATATATATATATATTTTTTTTTTAATTGCTCATTGGTAATACTAGGCAGTTTACTTCCGGAATTGCAGTAATATTTTTTGTTAGTTTAAAGTTTTGTAATTGCGTTTTAAATATTTTTGATAATAAGAATTCATGATTCTATATTTCAATAGAATCTTAGTTGATTATTTTGTTTAAATTTAACAACTAAATTATTAAATTTAAGCAAAAAAGCTTAATTTTCCCAAACCCGTTTTTAACCTCTCAAAATAAAACATCAAAAAAAACGAGCGCACACTTTTAAAAATAGTTAAGACTATTAAATTCAGCGTCGACGACTTAGTTTTACCCAATAGATGTAAATCTTGTTAAAAAAATACGTCTCATTTTCGAGCACAGTGTTATTAACCATAGTTAAGCCATAACCTCAATTAAATAATATTTCTAATACAAGAGAATATTATTTTTTAATATAATTTCACTATTTTAAAAATTTGGTTAAGTGAAATAGACTTCAAGCTTAATCAGTTTTTTAAAATTTTTGCAAATTTATTATTTATGCATAAAATTAAATACTTTATAAGATGGAGGTTTAGAAAGGGAAATATACGAAATACCAAAAGTCACATCTTGAATTTGATGTCGGATCAAAAAGTCAGCAAAGAGAAATACGAAAAATAAAAAGGACAACATTTTGAGGAGTGACAAAAAATAATTTTTAAGTTTTGGAAAAGCCATTATCTATTCTTTTATTCTAGGGGGTTACAGGATGTTAAACACAAAAAACAAAAAGGGCGGTATTTTGCGGTATGATAAAAAAAAAAAAAATAAGTTTTGCAATTCTGAAAACGCCATTAACCATTCTCTCATTCTAGTAGGTGACTGGCACAATTTTTTTTCGAACCATGGATTTTAATGTGTCATCAAAAAAATTAACTATTTTTTTTTAATCCCAAAGATCATAAATTTTAACATTGGCCCATATATTTATATTAAGTTTATAAGCTAGCTTTACAAGGCAAATATGTGATTCAAGAAAATCCCTATAATTTTCTACATAGCATGGTAATAGTACATATTTTGTGTAATTTTTTTTTATTCAAGCTTTCGATTCTAATTTACTTTTAATTAATTCTCTTAGTGTTCGGAGGTAATTATAAAATTTTGTATGAACAATATTCTTGAAATCTATTATTTTTCCTGAATGAAAACATAATAGAAATTGAGTAAATTTTAATTAAGTCAGCGACATTTATTAAACTCAAATACGAACAAAGGTATTTTTATAGTTCATTTTATCACTTTTGAGACTGACCCTCGACTATAAGTAATATATATAAGTAATGAAGAGTAAAACTGAAAAAATAAAAAAGAAAAATTCATACATAGTATGTACGCATATATTTACAAAATTGTTATGACGGATGATTGCCGACATTAGATTAGTTTCACGCTTCCAATAATCGGCAATTCTGGTTTGATCATACAAATAGACAAAAACTAAAAATATTCACACAATTTCTTTTTATCCCGCACCTGACAACTGTTTATATGTACTGGCATCAATAGTCGATCAGTTGATAAGAAATAATTGGATGTATACTACTACCTGTTAACTTAATACTTTAATAGTAGTACCTAACAAGTAACAAACGAAATGCTGATCGAGTACTGCATTTCATATATATGTTAATAGCAAGCAGCACACTTAGGCAAGCTTGTTAGTCGGTATCCGTATTTACGTACAATGTTTTTATACCCTACACCACCATAGGTGGTTGGGGTATTATGCGTTTGTGCTGATGTTCGTAACATAGAAAAAGTTATCCAACACCCACCTTAAAGTATACCAATCAACTTAGAATAACTTTTTAAATCGATCTAACAATGTCCGTCTGGCTGGACGGCTGTCCATGTAAACCTTGTGCACAAAGTACGTGGGGCAATTTTAAATTCGATTCAATGAAGTTTGGTACGTGGGACTTTTATGACACAAGGACGAAGCCTATTAAAATTGGTTGAGATCGGTCCATTATTTCATCTAGCCCTCTTCCACTTCCAGGAATCGCGCTAATGTTCATAAAATCATCTAGATGTTAGTATGAAAGCATTATTCTGTTCTTGTATAATTTATTTTACATTTAGCAAAATTGGCGACAGGTATAATATAAGTACCCTTCCTGAATTTTTATGCTCGTACCCAATAGTGTAGGGTATCATATGGTCGGTCTTGACCGACTATATCTTTCTTTCTCGTTTTCTTTTGCTTTTTATTTGTTTCTTTAAAAATGGTCACAACTTTGAATGTTGCTCTTGTCAATTATAACTATAAAACATATTTTATTGAATGCGAATGTTTGTTTTTTAGATCATGCAACAAGCGGCAGTAAATTCAGGCAATGCAAAATTGGATGTCGCCTTTTAACGGTTGGTTTTTCCCACGATCTTCAGTAGCATTAAACGAAGAATTAATAGAAATATGTCGTGCAAAATAAAAAATAATATAATATAAATATAATAAAATATAAATAAAGTAAGAAATTAAAAGTGGATTTATTTTTGTTTATATAGATTTCATATTTATTTTTAGAAAAAAGTATTTTAATATATTTCAAAAAATGCAAGCCTTTACAAAGCCAATGAATATATCTATATATGTATATATATAACCAAAAACAATGTTGTATTGTTACAATAAATCGCGATATAACTTATTTGATGAAAGAAAAATAAATATTTGATGTAAGAAATATTTTTTATTGCTTTTGTTGTCTTCTTTAATTTAGCAATCAGAATATAATGGTGATCATTCCAATGGAATATTCCTATTCGAGAAAAATTTGACTGAAAAGTTATTGCAAAAAAAAAAAAAAAAAAAAAATATTAAACAATTTTAACAATTTTAGTTTTTTGTTTCACTTAAATAAGATTTTAATGACAACAACTCTGTTTATGGAAATGTTTTTGTTTTAATTGGGAAATTTCATCAGCTTAAAGGATGCCTAAAGGAAAAAATTCAAATGCAATTTTTTCATGAGCAATGCTATACTAATAGGGAAATTGGACGAAAAATTAACCGTTCGGAAAGAATTATTCGAGGCTTGACCTTTTATTTACTTAAAAATATGTTGCACATATTTTGCAAACAGATAGTAACCTAAAGTGGAAGAAACCAAAATGTAAGCCAATGTTAAAACAGCATCATAAGGAAAATCGGTTAAAATTTGCGCGCAAATACATGAAGTGAACATATAAGTGGAATAAAATAATCTTTTTTTATATTCTTGCTATTGGCATGATTTGAGTTCGAACGAAATTCGTATATAGAAACACAATTTCGGTGGAGACAGTGTTATGATTTGGGCAGCCTTTTCTGCTGCAGGAAAAGCAAAAATATATTTTGCTCCAACTAAAATGAACAGTGCAATTTATAACTCTTCTCTCATTTATGGATTAAAAGATGGATGAAGATTGCATATTCCAACAGGATAACACTGATATCCATGTCTCGAAACAATCTAAATCGTGGTTTAATGAACATAGTATTTCACTATTTTACTGGCCGGCTTGCAGTCCAGATTTAAATCCAATGGAGAATTTGTGTGTGTGCATGGCCCGTAAAGTTTAAGCAAGAAATGCACAGAATGAAACCATAATGACAATAACGGAGTTAAAACTAAAAATTAAGTAAGTCTGGGAAGAAATTGACAGTGGTTTTTTTCAAAAATTAGTCGAATCAATGCCAGACCAAATTTTTAAAGTTATCCAAAACAAACGTTCATCAACACATTATTAATAATGCTAAATTGATTCATTAGTTTAAGTGCGTATATAGGAAAATGCCATAAAAAATTACAATGAAAAAAAAAAAATTAATGTACATTTTAATTTTTTTATTATTAATTTTTTAAGTGAAGTTAATAAATATTTAAAAAAATTATTTTTAGCACCTTAATTATTTTTTAGCCTAATTTTTGGTAAGTTAATTAAGAAAATGTATGTGCGTTTATAGGAATATGCATATGTATGTACATATATCAAAATTCGACAGGTGTCTAATATGGGACCTGTGGCGAATTATTGACCGATACTTTTATTAAGAGTATTGTACGTTTCTATGAAATATGTGTATGCATTATTAAATATTAGTAAAATCGTATCGTTAACCCGTGCCGCATCGGACCTGAAGTTTGTACGGTGCGTTTATATAGGGAAAAAATGTCTTTTTACAGTTTTTAAAAAAATTTACCTATTATATACTCTGCTTTGCAAAAATATGTTCAAAACATAATTATCTATCATAAACATAATTATCTATCATTACCTAAAAAGAAAAAATCGGTTCAAAACTGTTAAAATTAATATGAATTTATTTATTTTTTTTTTCGAAAAATATTTAAATGAAATGCTATTTTTAATTAAATTAATTATTGAAAAATATGTTCTTGTTACTGCAGGATAATTCAAACCCCTTTCTATGTTTGATTAAAAAATGTTGATTTTTTTAAGATTGTTTCAAAACTTCAATTTTAAACTTTTAAAAATTTTATTAAACAAATGAAAGGAAATGAAATTAAAAAAACACTTAGGACAATACATTGTATGATTAAGTCGTACCTGTGATTTAAATTTTGCGGTTTTCGGCAAAAAGGCATTTTTTTGAGGGTTTTGAGTTATAAAGCCAATTTTTTTCTAGAAAAACTATTAGTGAATAAGATAAAACATGTCTCAAAAAATACATTCTGAAGGTTTTAGGAAATTTGGACAAGTAGGATTTTTAAAACATGACGATTTTTAAAACATAACGAAATCTTATTTATTTTTATCTTGATTTCGATAAAATGTTATAGAAATATAAATAACTTTCGATGGCACTAGGAATAAAAAAGACAAATTCAACCCTTAACTGGGTTTGAGGTCAGCATTTTTGAAATGCACCTATTCTTAAATATCTGTAAAGTAAATTCTATTAGTTAATATCATTGGAAAATAAAATGATAATACCTGATTCTATGTAAAGTCATGTTAAATCATCAGAATTCCAGATATCATTGCATCCAAATTCAGATAAAAAATAATTTTTCGTGATGTGTTCCCTAAAAAATTGGAATATTTTAAATTTTGACCTTTGACCTTCTTATTTCAAAAGTAATTTTCTCAAAAACTTCAGAACATATTCTTTGAGGTATATTTAATCTTACTATTTAATAATTTTGTTTAGCATGAATAGCAGTTAAAAAAATTAACTTTATAACTAAAAAACCGCAGAAATGCCTTTTTTTAAATTTAATATGGAATTACTCAGTTGTAATAAATTTATATAGGATATATTTGAGGAAATAAAAAGAGGAAAAAATATTTTTGATATGCTTCAAAATATAGCATTTTTTATTTGTAGCGTTGTCATTTTAAGTCCAAACAGCTTAATCTTGCTATTTGGTGTTTTGTGAATGGAACTAAATTCTAGATGGCACTTCAAAATCCTTCTCCACTAAGGTCCAAATATTTTTAAACATGCTTTAAAGTACTTAATTTTGTTCAAAACACTGTGTTTGAAATGAATACTTATTTTTTTAACAATTCACGTTCCTCGATGGATTTAGGTGATATCCATTTTTAAAAAATCACTCCACATTTCTTGGGAAGAAATAAATTTCGATAGCCATATAATATTTTTAAGAACGTAAACAAATTTTTAAATCTTAATAAATCTATTAATTACACTGTTCTAGTCGAAAAACATACTTTAATTTGAGGTCGCTGATTTCAGACTTAGTGATAATTTCAGAGACATTTGTATTTGTCTACTTTAAAAAAAAAACGCTCATTATAAAAAAAGTACTAAATATATACATATATATATATATATATATATATATTAAATAAATGAAATATATGTACATCTATTTATTATTCCATTTTGAAACTTGCGTAAATTTTTGAGAAATTAGTGGTAGATGTAGAATATATGGCATTTGTCCACATTCATTTTTTATCATAACAAACATCAAATTTTTGTCTAACGTAGGGTAGAAAGGGGAGCATTTGTCACATTTTTTGTATAAAGTACTCTCTTCTCATAACCGTAAACGGTATCTGTAAATTTTGTTTTTTGTACTAAAGACAGATACGTTGGCTTCAATTGATGGTCTTTTGATCCTGACTATCTCCCCGTTACGTTCGTTTTTTATGCATTTCTAAATTGATCAAAAACGCCAAGCTATCCCAACCCATAGGGCAAAATCGCCAAGGGGTGGAGGCAGAATCGCTTGCCGATATATATATATATATATATATATATATATATATTATTATTATAATTTTTTCATTTTATTTCAATAAAACGATTGAAAAAACAAAAATTCATATTTTTAATTAAATTTTGAGTGCAATATACAAAATTCAATTAAAAATGTAGAAAAAATCACGAAATGATTTTTTGTTTAAATTCTGTAAACACTATAGAATCTATATGTACAGCAAGGGTTCTCAAATGGGAGTCCGTGAATCAGAAGTGGTCCGTACAAACATTTTATGTTACTTGAAAAAAGTTTGTGGGGACCAAAATTCTTGGAATTTTGACCCACATAATTATTAAGAATAACATTTTGAAATGTAGACATAGTATAAGGTTAAATTGGCGTTTATTGTTCGGGTGATGGATTACATACATCTGGATTGGGGGCGAATCACATTCGTCTATGTTTCATTTCAGATGTTCTGGAGGTCGATGGGGTAAAGGATGGAACCAAGCGTTCTGGAGATCAACGGTGCACGCAGGAGGAAAAGCATTCAGGTCAGGGGTAGCTGAGTGAGGACGTCAGTGCCTACATCGTTAGGCAGGCGAGTAGCAGAACTGACGAATCACAGAGGTAGAAGCGAGAAACACAACAGCAGAGGGAAATGCACAGGAGTGTAAGAGTATCAGCAAAGCAGAGGAAACAAACATGAAGCCACATACACAGATACTCATACACAGATCAACGAAATTATTACAGCAGCGAACATAAAGGAGACAACAGAAAGGAAGCTTCGATAAAACAACTGCTATCGGTTTGAACAAAGCCAATATAAAGTTTTAATCTCTCTTTTTTCTCTTGGGTGCTAGACAGTGAAAAACAGACAGACAGAGAAAAAAATAACTAACAGAGCAGTGTTTGGGGAAAAAAATAATAATAAAGTTAGTTGAATTGATCACATCAATATACTGATTTATAGTCAGTAAGATTAAAATCTACAGCAAGATTTATAATGTGGTTGAATTGGTAGGAAGTAAGTACTGCTCAGGGCTAAGTGATAGAATATTTTGGTGGAAGTTTTCACTCATAAAATATAGTGACTAAAGAAATTTCAGATTACATCCAAGATTAAGGTGTAGAACCGGTAAGGCAACACAGAGGCTTCACGGAACAGCACTTTCTCAACAAAGAAGCTTTCAATTTGCAAGTGTCTCAATAAATAAAGTTTGTGAAAAAGAAAATATATAAATTGGAATAAAATAAGAAATAAAGAAACAACAGTAAAATATAAAAATAAAAACTGTGCTATTTATTTATGTAAGAACACTGGACACGACTGAGTTTACCCCAGCTGCAAATTCGGGTTCCTTACAAGTTCGAAATTGAAAATACGACAGCTGGGCCGAATATACTTTAATCATTTTAATTTAATTTAATTTAATTTACATTTTCAATTAGAAACCAATGAACATTTTTGCTGGAATTGAAGTGTAAAAAAAGTTCATTTACAGTGATATATTAAAATTTCAAGTGCTGAAATACACTTATGTCACACTTTGTTTCAATAGCATACTCCAATGAAAAGGAAACTTGAATTTATGTCGAATATAAAACTGTTAAGAAAGTTTAATTTAATCCTTGAATTAAAGCATAATTCAAGTCGAAAAAGTAATTGAATTTAAGCTTTGAATTACTTTTTAACTCAAACCTTGATTAACAGTGCAATTCAAATATTCAAGTTGATGGAATTTAAGCCAAAAAATTTAGAGAAAATCTGTTAATAATTTTTATTTTTTAAAAATAAATACAAATCAAATATGTTCATTATAAAAGTACATAATTATAAAAATAATAATAAACAACTTAAATTACATGTTACTCAAATAAAACAAACAATCTTCCTATTCTTGAATACTTTCTAGATAAATTCGTTTTTCTTTCAACTCAAATGGGGTTTTATAACATTATTGACTGCTTGATTTGAGGAATTTCTGCAGAATTTGATTGCAATTTTTGGTTTAAACTTTTCTTGTTTTAAAAGTTTGGAAAATAGGAATCTTTAAAATTAAAATGATCATTTGAATATCTATTGTATATTAGCCTTTTTTATACAGATTTATTTCCATTAACCAGTGCAAATTAAGTATCTTCGAAGTCCATTTATCGATATGAATTTATTAAATTTGAATATATTGAAATTATTTTACATTAATTTGAAAATTATGTGACAAAAAATAAAGTTTGAAATAAATTTTAAAAAATATATTTTACTTGAAAAATACTGGAAAGAATTACTGTAATTTATTCAATTTAAATTTCTAGTATTTAAATTTTAATTTTTTGTGTTCTTATTGGGAATTCAAACTTAAATTAAAAAACGTGTTTACCATGTTTCAATGTTTTTATGTTTTATATCAAACATTAAAATCATCCTTTAAGCCTTTGACTTGGTGTTAAATTATTTATTACTCAAAAATTGTGGTGCGTCATTCTCGAACTTTATCATAATAGTCCTTCAAAATCATTTTATTTTGAGAGGTTGCAGTTTTTGACATTTTCGTGATATTTTTGTGATAAATTTAATTATATTTACATACAAAAGCTGAAAATCAAATATTATAGCTGTTATAGCTGTACATGGCATCAATTTTGACCCAAAAGCGGACTAAATATCAATACTTCTTATTTAAAATATTAGGTAGTATCTTAAATTTTTTTTTTTTTTTGCTAATTCTTTGCTTTAAGTTTAAGCAGAAGTTTAATGGTCATTAATAAACATATACATCGATGATACTTACTATTAATATGAAGGTTAACTTCATCGATTATTTGATGTGTTTCTCGCTTCAATCCGTTTTTAATATTAAGCAACGCATTTACTGGGGACATGATATTCGATTACGATCTTTAGTTTTAAAAATATTCATAACGCTGAACACCTTAACATAACTTATCTTCAGAATTTCAATATGAAGATGGGAGCATAATAGCGAAGTTAACTAGAGCCGCAAATGAGTTAATATCAACTGCATTTTTATATTCTTTCATTTCCATGTAAAAATCTATTTTTGTTTCAATATTTTGCCATTTCGAAATTTGCTTACCAAGAAGTAAAGCAACACTTAAAAAAAGCGGACGTGACATTCATTCGGTTTTTCTTTTAAGGATATACACATGTGCCAAGTTTAATTTTAATCGGTTCAGTAGTTTAAAAATAAGTTCAACTTAAATAAATTATACAATATTATTAAAAAATGGGGTAAAAAGGGTGTGGCATTAAGTACAAATCGAGTATAATAATGGTGATACTCTAAAAAATAACAACAAGCAATTGGAAAAGTTGGATTAGATAATTTAAATGTTTTAATTCCAATCATATTGAAAAATTGGCTCCAAAAATTCGAAATTCGAACTAACTTCGAAAAACCCTTTGAGTGTTTTACTACTCTACCTGTAAGCTATTATTTTGTGCTGGATTTATTCAATACTGTGTTTTAAGTATATATTTTGCCATCGAATACTTGACAATATTTCAGTACATATCAAATTCAAAAGAAGCTAATGGCATAATGTCTTTTTTCAGAGATATAACTGTTAAGATTTATGTAAAAACGTTGGCCATAACTGCTAAAAAATAAAAAAATAAAAAATCTTTTACGTCTTTAAGTAACAGTAATTTTTAACAAATATAAATTTTCGTCTTCTCTGACAGTTATAATTTATAATTTTTTTTTTATAAAATTGTTTTTTCTTCGCTTATAATTTTTTACGTTGTTTGATAATATTTCTAAAACAAATTTCTGTTGCTCAATAACTTTTTACTTTTTAAAAGTAAACTAGTATTTTTTAAAAAAATCTAATACATATATGTATGTCCAAACACATAATTTTAAATTAGTGAAATTTGTCTAACTCCGAAGAAAAACATTCTTCTTGTAAAATGAAACCTTTAAACAATATAAAAAAAAAACATATTTCAAAAAATAACTGTTATCAAGCAACGTAAAAAATGTATATTGGAAAATAAAAGTTGCTATTTTTTTTAATAACAAAAGAAATATTACAAAAAATAAAAATTATGAACAGCGGAAAAAATATTAGTAAGTAAATAGAACAGAAAAATAAGCAAAAACATTTCATTTAAAATAAATTAAAAAATTCAATTATTTTTGAATGTTGATTTTCAACCGAAAAAAGCACTAAAAATTATTCTTTACCATTTATTTTAATTAACATTATATAACTTAACAAAACAGTAGTTATTACTGTTTTTTTTTTTTTTATTTATTTTAAATTACATAAAAGTAATAAAACTACGGTTTTATTATTTGTTGAAATTAAAAAAAAAGTTAAAATGTGAATTTTTGGTATTTGTTCTTCATTTGTATTTGTGTAAATAAAATCGCTAAATATATTATAATATACATACAAATAATGTTAAAAATAGATTATGATATAATTACATTTTACTTATACATATATACTGCATAGTTTGTTCTTATTCTTAGAAAAAAATTATAACATTTTTTTCTTCTTAGAAAATAGTAGTAGCTTTTTTCGCAATATAATTACACGATTAACCTGAACCTGCTAATGTTTTCAGCGTAATTTCTTTGCCATGTATGAAGATTTTTTATCTATAGAAATATGAAAATTATAAAGTCAACAAATATTTGGAATTTAATTGCTGTACTCAGTACTTACCAGATGTTAAAAATAAAAAATTATCCGCATTCATTAGATTTCTCTGGAACATTGCTGACCACGAACCACCGCTTAAATGAAAAGCAATATATTTAGTTACATATGCTTAATATAATTTGCAATAACTACTTACCATTTTATGTTTATTTAATTAATTATTTATTTATTTATTTATATATTAATGTATATTTTTCGCATTTTCGTTTTTTACCCCACACCACCATAGGTGGTTGGGGTATTATACGTTTGCACTGATGTCTACAATGCACAGAATAAATCATCCAACACCCACCTTAAAGTATACCAATCGACTCAGAATCACTTTTTGAATCGATCTAATAATGTCCGTCCGTCCGACTGGCTGGCTAGCTGGCTGTCTATGTAAACCTTGTGCACAAAGTACAGATCGCAATTTTAAAGATAATTCAATGAAATTTGGCACGTAGGACTTTTATGACACAAGAACCAAGCCTATTGAAATTGGTGATGATCGGTCCATTATTTTGTAAGGAAGTTTTGTATAAGTTTCAATCTTTGTGCCAAATTTCATGAAGATCGGTCCATAATTGACCATAGCTCACATATAAAACCCTCTTCCGAAAATCACTTTAATGTGCTAAATCACATACACATGTTAGTAACAGGTTTATATTCGACACAAATAAGTTTTATATAGGTAGAAATCATAGTGACAAATTTTACGAGGATTACTTCATAATTTACCATAGCTCCCATATAAGCCCACTATCGGAAATCACCTTAAAATGCATAAATTCATATAAATATTAGTATTTACATAATATTCTGTATTTTTATATTTTATTTAACACTTAGTAAAAGTAGCGGTTCACAATTGTCCACATGTGTAATATAAGACCCCTCCACAAATTTTTATGGACATGAACAATGGTGTGGAGTATCATATTTTTATTATGTATTTTAATGTTTTTGACAATGAAAGCTTTTATTATAAAATATTTTATAATAAAAGCTTTCATTTTAACAAAAAAATGTAAAACTATAAATTTACTGAAAATATTAACTGCAACTAAAAATTATTTTTTGCGATAGTTATTGAACAACATATATAAACAGTTAAAAACTATTTTCTTTGATAAATAACTGATTTTTCAAAATTTTTTAACTTAAAGGAAAACTTTTTAAATGAACAACAATCATTTAAAGTAAAAATTTTTTGAGTGAAAACATTTTTAATGACATTTGCACTTATGTTGCATATTATTAGGTTAGATGGTGGTATCAACCATATTTCTTTCATTTATTTGCTTACGAATTTAATAAAAAATAATTTTCGAATTTAATAAAAAATAATTTTCAAAATTAAAGCCCATTCATAATAAATTTTCGCACTAGAATCAATAATACCGATAAGGATCAGTGTTGCCAGTTTAGCCTTTTTAAGGCTAAATCTAGCCTTTTTATTTTGCTTTTAGCCTCAAAATTTCCGTTTAACTTCTAGATATTTCTATCATTTTTCGTTCTTATAATTGCCTTAAAAACTCTAAAATGTTAGTATTTCAACAACCAAGAAAATTGTCTCTTATTTGCTATTACTTATTTTAGTTTACAGAATCATTCATTTAAACATTTAAACATGACGGCTGCGCTTCATTATCCAAATCAATAATAACTTAACTAATTTTATGGACTTACTAAATCGATTTTTATGATAATTTTTTAATATGCTTCATTAACCATAGAACTGTTTATGAATATAATTAAAAAAAATCTCATAAAAGCGAGAAGTCACCTAAAAATTTAGAAATGTTTTATCAAAAAATAATTATAGTTCTAAAATGACGACAAATCACTTCAAAAGCTTGATTAATTTTTCATACGAAGCGTAACCCAAATTTGTATGTAAATTTTTTAACGATTTTTCAGTGGATCCTTTTGCTGGCAGCCGTTTTATGTTTTATTTATAAATTTTTTAGAATATCTTAAAAAAAATTTCAAAAACTAATGATTTTAAAACTAAAAAAATTTTAGCTTTTTTCTGGCTTTATTTTTTATGATATTTAGCCTTTTCTGGTCTTTTTAAAGTTCAATTTAGCCTCTTTTTTTCTCATCTTCTGGCAACACTGGTTAGGATGTCGAAATCATTATTTTTGTGATTTGAATTTTATAAAGGTTGTGTAGATCTTTTAGTAAGTACCCTTGTATTATCTGCATTCCTTGCTTCGAATCTCAGATTCACTCTGTACATGCTTAAGTATGTATATCGGCTAAATATGCTAAATACATATTATGCTTCTAATTATTACATAAGTTTTTCTGGTTATTTGAAATAAATTATAACTGGGTTATCGGTAATGTATTGAATAAAGTTTTTAATTACATCCAAATTTTTAAAATTGTTGTTCAGTAAATATATTTTTGCTGCTGAAACAACGTCTAGTTGTAAAATGTAACACAAAGATTAGAGAATCCGAAACCGAAAACCTGTTAACCGGTTTTCGTTGTTTTACAAACGGTGTGGTGTGGGATTCGGTTTCTTTCTAATTTGCGGTTTTATTCGAAACCGGTTTTTTAAAGGCGGTTAACCGGTTTTATTAAACAACATTTTATTTAACTTTTTACATAATTCTATTCAGAAAAAGTGTTCAAAAAAGGAAAAAATAAATAAAAATTACATGGCTCAAAATAAGAAGTCTCATGGAAATTGCTAAATGCAATAAAAATGACAGATATCTTATTTAACGTGGACAATTCTCTTAAATTAGTTGAAATAAATAGAACTATTGAGTGCGCACGAAAAAATGTGTGTCTAGATTTAGCATTTGAAAAGGTTAAAACGCGTTGAAACGCGTTATTAAAATATGCTAAATGATTCATAGCATTTTTTTTAAGTATTTTTTAAATTCAATACAATATTGATTTTTTTTAATTCCTTAGTAAATATGTATTAGTTTATTTTTAAAATATGAACACTTTTTTACTTTATCAATTCTGAAGAAAAATTGTTTATAACTTGTGATTTGAATTAAATTTTATAAGAAACAAGGGCAACGAAAATATGAATTTTCTTTACAAAATAATTGTTTGCTGCTGTAAAACAATTTAGCATAATTTTTTGGACGATTAAGCATTTTTTCAATTACATCTTCTGGCAACACTAAGTATTTCTAAGTATTTCAATTACAAAATGAATTTAATTTTAATTCGTAAAGATATATTTGAAAATACTAGGAGTAGTAATGAAATATTAAAGAAAAGTTATTAAATAAAATAAATAAAACAAGAAAATAAAAAAAAAACAATTTCTCAAAAGTCGTAACGTGAATAAAAAACTTTCATTTTGAAATTATGCAAACCTAAATTTATTATTTTTCAGAGTAAAACTTATATGCACCTATAAATTTAGGCTTTTACTTTGAAAAAATTGCAAAAAATAATATTTTTATTTTTGTTTTTCTAAAAATTAAAATGACTGAAAACCGGTTTTTTCAAGAATTCTAATATGAGGTTTTCCGGTTAAACCGAATATCGGTTTTCTAAAAAGGTCGGTATTTTGGATATCCTAATACAGTTCTTACCAATACCAACTCATATCATATTTTTTCTTTAGTTAACATAATTAATAATAATAATTTTACTAATTGATAATTTATATAATTTCAGTATTCGTTCAATTACTATATCTGCTGTGCCGGAATATAAATCTTTTAAGGCCAAAAATATTGTTTCAAATTTATTTATTTCTTCACCATAGTACCTAATTACGATTTCATGAATTAACATACATAGGATTCACTTCACTAATATCAGACAAAAACTTTTTAATAAATTGTGTTGCCTAATTTTTATACCCACCCACCATCAAAAAGATGGGGGTATACTTTTTGATGGTGGGTAGAAAAATTGGGTTTTTCATTCCGTGTGTAATATGTAGAAAGAAATCATTTCAGGCTCCATAAAGTATATATGTCCTAGGTCCTGGTAAGATTCTGAGTCAAGCAAGCTATGTCCGTCCGTATGTCTGTTGAAAGCACGATAATGCTTCGGGCGGACATCCTAGGGAGGTCGAAATTTGGCTCAAATATTTGTCTTATATAAGGTTTGTTTGGTATTGAAAATGGGCTAAATCAGTTTATAAACAAAAAAAGTTATGGACCAAATAATAGAAACACAGAGTGTTCGTTGTAGCTTTGGTTCATACTTTTCTGCTGATATCTCTTAAACAATAGCATGAACGACAACGAAATTTTGTACAGACAGTTCGAGGATCGATATAAACTCGGAAACCGAAAATGGTCCGCCAACCTTCCATTTTTTAGAAAAGGAGTGAAAACAGTTAATTCTTCTTAATTTTTAGGAATTCGCCACTTACGATCTCAGAAATCAATGCATGGGCCATTATCAAAAATTTTTAACTCTTTTCTCTAACAACTTTTGAACTCATATTATATAACCATGATTGTTGTTCAAAGTTCAAAAACTTAGAAAAATAACTTTAAATAATTTAACATTTCCACATTCTTTGGTATATAAACTTAGTGGACTTTGGGAATAAATTTTAGTCCTTCTTTGTCAACGTGCAGACTTTAGGTTATTAAAGGCTGCCATAAAGCATTGCAATAGAAGTCACAAACTTTGTTGAAATCTTTGTGTTTTAATTTTTAGGAATGAATTTTCTCTTTGTTACTGAACAGACGTATTTATATCGAACTCTGTGAAAAGCATTTGTTTTTTGTATTTATACTTTGTGAATTTTTATGTTTTATCGTTAAAGAACATTAATTAAATATATTGTTTTTATTAGTGTTTGTTTTTTTCGTGATTAATATTGCATTAAACGAATAAACTAATTTAAAATCGCTAAACATTTACTAAAAATAACAATCAACTTAAATCATAAATAGAAATGACAAAACAAAAACAAAATTTTAACTCCAAAAACAAAGTTCAAAAGAAAATATAACAAAGTTCAAAATAAAAAACGGCAAAATAACCTCACTTAATAACAGGTGACGCAAAAGTAAACTTCCGATGTTTTTTGGCTGTAATTAAAAGAAAAAAATGAAAAACTTTGATTCTTCTTGTGGATTATTTTTATTTGGTCTTTTAATCTTTTTTACATCAAATCGAGAATATGATGTCATGTAAATGGCCGCCGCCACAGTTGATTGTCATTTGAGCCCTTTTTATGGCATTTTCCATCACTTTGGCCAAAACTTCCGGCGATAGGTCCTCACATTCTTGACGGATATTGTCTTTAAGAGCTGCAAGAGTCTGAGGCTTGTTGACATAAACCCGCGACTTCAAAAAGCCCCACAAAAAGAAGTCTGGAGCGGTCAAATCAGGCGATCTTGCTGGCCAGTGCAAATCGCCAAAACGGGAGATTAGGCGCCCGGGAAATGCATCCTTCAGCATATCGGTTGTGGCACGTGCAGTGTGTGCCGTTGCACCGTCCTGTTGGAACCACATGTTTTCCAATCCCAATTCATCAAGTTGCGGCAAAAAGAACTCGTTGATCATTGCTCTGTAGCGCTCACCATTCACAGTAACCGTTTGGCCCGCGACGTCTTCGAAGAAAAAAGGCCCGATGACTCCTCCAGCGAAAACAGCACACCATACAGTGACTTTGAGCGGGTGTAATGGCTCTTCGTGGGTTACACGCGGATTTTTAGTGCCCCAGAAGCATAAATTTTGCTTATTTACGTACCCGCTAAGATGGAAATGGACCTCATCACTCATGATTATTTTTGATGAAAAATCATCTTCCTCTTGGTGGTGATTAAGGATGGCTTGAGCGGATGTTAGACGCGATTGGCGGTCAGCAGCTAACAGCTGATGCACCGTCTGGACTTTGTACGGAAACATCTTCAAATCTTGTACCAAAATTCGCTGTAAAGACCGTCGACTGATACCCATTTGCGTGGCACGTCGTCTGGTCGATGTCGACGGCGCTTCCATGACATCCTCGGCTACAGCAGCAATATTCTCTGCAGAACGGCTACTCCGGGGTCTGCCACGCCTGGCAGCATCTCGTGTTGTGCCAGTCTCTTCGAGGCGAGCGGCTAAACGTCGCAGTGTTTCACCAGTAGGCGTTGGACGGCCAGGAAATCTGCGACGAAATTCACGTTGTGCCAAAGTCACCGACCCATTATTGGTCAAATAAATAGTCAGCAATATTCCGCGTACTGGAGCAGTGTAGCGTAACATTGTTTATTAACGTGTATTTCGCATGTGTTTACTACACAAATGTCAAAACAGAACTGACATTAGGGGCCAATCGCAAAATTTATAGCATTTTCTGATAGGAGTATTACTTTTGCGCCACCTTGTAATAATAATAATTTCTCAGTGCATATGAAAAATAACATAAATAAATTTGTGTATATTTTCACTTATAACATAATTAATCTCTTTAATATAATCGTACGCCTGTACCTCAATTATCACTTGTTACTTAAAAATTTATAATGGAGTGTTTAAATAAAAAATTATCAATTTATAATCCGGATGAGAAAATGCTTGTATGCTGGTTATTCTTGCTGCAGAGGCAACTCAAAAACATGATGATCTACATTGGTGCTGTATTAACTACAGAAAAATTGGTATTAATTTTTATAATTTTTTTAAATTAAGGAAATCTACTTTTTGGAAATTCGCAATGATATGACTAATGTTGTCAATCGTTTGTCGGAATATGAATACGATTTTCTGGCCTGATAATACTCTAGTAAGAAAATATGTAACCAAAGTTTATAATAAAAATATTAATATTGCCATATTCCTTCAACTACATCATTAAATCCAAAAACTAAATCTTACCACTGATAATCAACTACATATCGTGTATCAAAACGTTTTCGGTTTAAATTCTAAACTCTCCAATCTGTATTTAAGTAGCTTTGGATTCAATCACCAATTGTTCTCACCGAAACTTGGCTAAAAAATAATACTCTTAACACCAAAATACTTTGCAGCAATTATAATATCTTTAGACGTGATAGAGACACTAATACAATAGGTGGTAGTGTTCTAATCGCGGTATCTAATTTATTTCCTTTTGTGGATATAACTCCAATGACACCTAAGGGTATAGAATTTATTGGCATATGTATAAAACTTAACAATAAAAATGTATTCATTACGTGTTCATATATTCCACCGAATCAAAATAGAAATCCATTAATTTACAATGAACATATAAAATTAATTAAAAATATTATAACGAACTGTAAATCTGATGATTCTGTTCTTATTTTTGGAGATTTTAATATGCCCACAGTATCTTGGAAGTTTATACCAGACTCATTCTTTCATACCCCTATTAAAGCAAATGATTGGATGGAAGAATTTTTCAACAACTTGTTTAATTTATGTCTTTTTCAAATAAATGGACTTTATAATAGTTGTGGTAATTTACTTGATTTGGTATTTGTGAATGAACCTGCGGATTGTTCATTAATACGTACTAATCCAATTTCTACACCTAAAGGCAGATATCATCCTACTCTGGAAATTAGTCTAAACATACCTCTTAGTTGTACATCATCATCAAAAATAAAAAATGAAAAAGTCTTCTGTTTCAAAAGAGCCAACTTCTACGAGTTAAATCATCTTTTACATAATACAAATTGGACGGAACTGTTAACCTTATCAAACTGCACCCCAACTGCCATTGATCATATTGTTTACAAATTCTACAGGAAAATGTTTGAATATGTTGACGAATGTGTTCCTAAAATAAAACTACCTCTAAAATCTGGCCCTCCACGGAGCTCAAAAGAACTGCATAGGCTAAAAAAGTTGAAAAATAAACGCTTCAAAAAGTACAAAAAATTTGGTATACTCTCTGATTATGGTGAATTTGCTATTATCCGAGCTAAATATAACTCACTCAACGCTGCTCTTTATAAAAATTACATAAATACCATAAAACAAAACTTAAAGTGTGATCCAAAATCATTTTATAATTGTGTGAACTCGAAAAGAAAAACTGATATTTTTGCTACTACTATGAACTACTTAACACATGCATCTAGTAATGATTTGACAATATGCAATTTGTTTGCTGACTTCGCCTACTCCACATATTCCGATCTAAATATAACAACAATGTATATCCTTATCCAATTTTTTAATATCAACCAATAGTTATGCATCCTATTCATACGTCACAGATCTTATTGGCTATAAAAAACATGAAATTGTCTTTTCGGAGTGGTCCTGATGGTATATCCAGTTGTTTATTAATTAATTGCTTAAATGCTCTTGCTGTTCCGTTAACCATAATTTTTAACATCTCTATAAAATACGGTTATTTTCCCCAGTATTGGAAAGAATATAATATTATTCCGCTTTTTAAATCTGGCAACAAATCAAATATTGTCAACTATAGAGGAATTACAAAGTTAAGTGTAATTCCAAAACTATTTGAAAAATGCATAACTGATAATATTACACGACAAATTTCTTTATCATTATCACCTTATCAACAAGGGTTTAGGAAAGGCTGTCCAACAGTAACTAATCTTTTGCTGTTTACTGCTATAGTTAATCGTGGATTTAACGACAAAAAACTAACTGATGTCATATATACAGACTTTAGCAATTCATTTGATAAAGTCAATCATGACCTTTTGTTAATCAAATTGCATGGTATGGGCTTCTCAACTAATAGCTTGAACTAGATAAAATTTTATTTTTATTTACGACATGCGTGCTGTTTTTAAAAATGTTATTTCTATAAAAATAATAAAATAAATCTGGAGTTCCTCAAGGTAGTCACTTAGGTCCAACCTTATTTTCCTTATTTATAAATGACTTACCATGTGTAATTGAATACTGTAAAATTTTAATGTATGCAGACGACGTAAAAATCTTCTTAAGCTATAATAGTGCTGGTGATATATATTATTTACAACATGATTTAGATAACTTTCAATATTAAATTAATGGATCTTAATCTAAAAAAATGTTAACATATGCGTTTCTTTAGAAATTGGAATATTGATATTAATTTCTTGATAGGAGGATATCAACTGGAATTAGTATCTGAGTTCCTTGATCTTAGTATTCTTCTCGATCCTCAACTAAATTTCAAAAAACATATAACAATGATAATAAATAAACCTCATGGTGTTCTAGCATTTATAAAACGATGGTCAAAAAAATTTAATGAGCCTTTAATTACCAAACGTTTATATCCTTGGTAAGACCAATTTTAGAATATGGTTCTATTATTTGGGATCCCAATATGGTTTATCTTAAAAACAATATTGAATCCATTCAAAAACAATTCCTTTTATTTTGTTTGGGAAACTCAACTTGGAATCCAAATATTAATCTTCCTCCTTACACAATAAGATTATCTATTATAAAATTACCTACTTTGGAAAGTAGAAGGAAGATGCTGAATGTGGCCTTTTTAATAAATTTAATTAATGGATCGGTCTGTTCAGATTTCCTACTTGGTCATATAACTTTCTCAATTCCTCGGAGAGTTACACGGAACTTTATACCACTTTACCTTCAAGTTTTCCAGAATTTAGAAAACTATATATTGATTTTAATTATTTTTACAATTTTATCGATTTCTCAATCAATGTTAACCATACAAAACGTAATATAATATTGTATTTAAACAATTGATAATAGTGATTGTAAATTTTTTTCTTAGTATAAACAATATTAATATTTTTAAGGTCTGTAAGGAATATTTTTCTGTAGACTAATAAATAAATAAATAGTCGACAGTTACATACAGGGTAACCGAATAATGATTTCAAAGTTTTTTGAGTTTTTGGACGGGATCCAAGTGTCCCTTAACGGAATACAAATATTGAAACAGAGATTGATACTTGTTATAATTATGCATATTTTTCGCTATATAGTAATCGCGGTTGACAGTCTCACCAGACACATTTGCAGGTTTATACGGAACAACATAAATTACTGCGTGAACTTAGTTTTTTTTGTTATTTATCATATAAAATCGAAAGCGCACTTAAAATAAAAAAATAATATTGACTTTTGAAAATTATGCAAAAATTACACTTTTTGTTTTTTGTACAGAAAATTACGATTATTACAAGCTTTGGTTATATTGATATAATAATGATGATAATTATAATTGATCGAGACCAAAAGCAACAGAAATGCAAATGCGGATCAAAAAGTTTCGAAAGTTAAAAATTTCGTGGACAAACTAATTTAAACTTCAAATTTAAAAAATTGTTTATATACCCAACATAAAACCGCTATAACTTTCAAGCCCCTTGTTAGCGCAAGCTGATAACATACATTCTAATCACTTATTATACAAACGGATTTTAATGTTCTATCAAAAAATTATCAATTTTTTTTTTTTGAAACCCGCCTTCTTTAAACATTAAGAATAATTCAAGAAAAATTCATTCAGCTAGAGCGACTGCATATCACGGAGAAGGTTGTCGGTTCAATCCGAAACTAATTTCATATTTTTCTTTGTAAATTATTTGAAAGTTTTATTTTTATGGGAAAACTAATTGCGACGCACACATATTTAACATGGTCGTGGCGTAATAAGTAAGACGGTAGTTTTGGAAATATGTACAAAAATATTTTTCTATGTTTACTCATTATTTGACTATTAGTAGGTAATTACTTATTCATCTAATAATTTCTAAGAAATGTGTAAGTAAGATCCATGACTTCGAGAACATCGCCATACAAAAGTAATTGAGTTACCCATTAGTAATAATGTATATTGCTAGCTTACCGAGTAATAAAAGTTTTTATAGTGTCATTCAAATTCATTAAAATACAGCTAAACAAAGTTATGAAAGTAAAATAATGTGCTACTGTGGTGGGGCTTTTTTTCTTTTCATACATAGAATTAGATAAGTAATCGATAATGTTAATCGTGTAATAGAGTAATTCTATGTTGAATTAAAAAAAAATACAATTGTTTTTCGATTTGAATAAAAATTGGTGAAAGTGTAGAGGGGGGTACACAAGCATCTAAAATCAATTTTATTCATTTAAATTTTGAGAATTATGACAACAATTCAGGTCACTCTTGGATATGTTTTATATCCAATGGACAGGCATTTCATACAACTTTCAATTGATACCACATTTTAGAATCAGTTAGCGCTAATCATTCCATACAAGGGGCGAGAAAATTATAGCGGTTTTAAGTTGACAAAGTTGACAACAAAGAAGTTGCAGAATTTATCCACAAAGTCCGATTAGTTTATATGAGATTGAATGAGTTCAAAAAGTATAAACGCGAGAACAAAAAATGTAGAAGAATAGGAAAGTAGCAGTTTAGTAGTAAAGTAGTTTTTAGCCCTTTTTCTAAGTTTTCGAACTTTCAACAACAATCACGATTATACGAGGGCGGATCAATAAGTCCATGACTTTTCGAACTTCCCTTGTAGTTATATGAAATGCAACACTACCCCATCAAGTACCACCTGTTAATAGACTACTGTCAAATTTTGAGCAAGTGTCGTCATTTACTTTGCGTAAAAAATAGGATTTTTCGAGGTCCTTAAAATAGGCATTTGTTTGGTCAATAATTTCATCGTTGGAGCTGTATCTCTTTCCACCGAACCATTTCTTTAGGTTTGGAAATAGGAAATAGTCAGTAGTGGCTAAATCCAGAGAATATTGTGGATTATGTATTGGTAGCCCAATTCATATAATTTTGCCATTGAGTCTGCACAAATGTGCACCCGTGTGCACCCGCGCATTATTTTGATGAAAAAGAACTTTTTTCTTGGCCATATGGGGTCGTTTTCTTTTTTAAGTCCTCATTAGATCGGTCTAATAAGTTGGCATAATATTCGCCGTTTATTGTTTTTCCCTTTTGAAGCTAATCGATGTGGATTATCCCACGTGCATCCCAAAAAACTGTTGCCAAAACCTTATTGGCCGACAAACTTACCTTGGTCTTCTTCGGAGCAGGTTCACCCGGATAAACCCATTGTTTAGACTGCTGCTTGATCTCCGGAGACCAGTACTGGACCCATATTTCATCCACAGTTACAAAACGCTGCAAAAACTCATTTGGATTGCGGTTAAACAACTCCAAACAATCCTTTGAAGTTGTCACACGTTTACGTTTATGGTCAATTGAGAGCAAGCGCGGCACCCATCTTGTAGACAACTTTCTTAAACCCTGCTGATCATTTAAAATAGAAACAACACTGCCATATGAAATGCCTATGGCATCAATAATCTCACGCACTTTTACTCTTCGGTTGGTCCACACCATATCGTGGATTTTTTCGACATTTTCGGGTGTACTGACCTCAATTGGTCGTCCAAAACGTTCAGCATCATTTGTACTTGTGCGACCACAACAAAAGTTAGTAAACCACTTTTTTACCATTGGAATCAGTGGTGCAGAGTCCCCATAGTATTTACCGTGATTTTCCTTGGTTTGATTGACGATTTTTTTTCGCAAAAAATAATGTTTAATGAGCACTCGAAATTCACTTTTTTCCATTTTTAGAAAAATACACGAGCTGTTAAACGCAAAATAAATGACGATACTTGCTCAAAATTTTACAGTAGTCTATTAACAGGTGGTACTTGATGGGAATAGTGTTGCATTTCATATAAATACGAGGGAAGTTCGAAAAGTCACCTGTGGTCGCTAAGATTCTGCACTCTATTAGCTTCAAGTCTTGTGAGTTCAGATCTGTAAGCCATTTGTTTAAAATAGTATCATCACAAAACTTGTTAACCAGTTTCAGTCAGGTTAAAAATTTTTGATAATGGCCGATATACAGCTGTTAAATTACATTATCAAACAGAGAACTTTCATATCATAGTATGTTTTGGCAAATTGTACGAATACAATTATTACAGGTTTGGAAGAAGCCATTGGAAAAGTCTTCAGAACACATTGAAGTTTTAGGTCTGTACATAGTAATATTGGGTGCTTGGGCTTGTTTTTCATTCCAAAAATATCTCTATGAAGACACCATTTAAAAAAGTATAAAATTTTTATATGTTTTTAAAGAAAATTTTATTTTAGAGAAGAAAGAGTGTAGAAATTTTTTCGGAAAAAAGCAAAAAATAATCGTTTTTTAAATTTTTAAATTCAAATTCGGTTAGTTTTCAACTCGTAAGAGATATCGACTTTTTTATTCGATATATAGTTTTTTTCTTTAACTAATTTCATAAACATTTTACGAAATCGGATAAAGATATAATATATTGAAATATATTGTAAAACTGGATCAAGACTTGGCAAAATTGAGATAGTTGAAATTTCAAATGCAAATAACTTGAAAACTATAAAGCAAAAATAGTACATACAAGCATGTATTTCAAATGTCTTATCGAGAGCTTTAAGAAGGTATGATGAAGGTAGGATGTGAAATAAAAATTTTGCAAGCGATTAAAAATTTTCTACGTCAGAGGTACCCTAATTTGAACTCCATTAGCTCCGCTACTGAGGGGTGTATGGGGCTCCTCTTCCAAACTTAAAATTGTACACTCCTCTTTTACGTTTATGTGAAATGTCTGATTGTTTGTAAATATACGTATTTTAATATTGTTTTGTAAGACTTTGGAAGTTTTTGTTGCACAGTGTGCGATTTAAAAAATGAAATGGAATTTCGCAACGGCTGCTCCGATTTCAATGAAATTTTACGTGGTGATAGTAGGGGCGTAGACGATTTAAGTCTTGAACTTGGATCATATAGACCTACAGAGGGCGGGTCCACAGGGTCCCAAATTTTGACAACTCGGGTATACAATTTTCTAAAAACGATTCCGATTCCTTATATCTGGGTTCTGCTTTCGGTATAGCGGGCCCAACTTTCACCCGAATTTTTTTATTTTGTACAAACAAATGGCAAAATAGTGTAAAGAAAGAGTTTTGAAAATATATGTACGTAGTCAAAAATTATAGACATTTAAATTTTAACTTTGAAAAAGGTCGATTTTTTCCCCCTTTTTTTCAAAAAAGTGACATTCTTTTTCTTTTATATAAAAATTTTCTTAAATAGGATATATGATCTTTATATTTTTTCGAAAGATAACTAAATACAAAATATTTTGAAAAAAAGAAACAAAATAAATTGATATTTGCGGGAACCAGGATTTCCCAAAATTGACTACTTCTACAACAAATTTCGAATTTTCGCAAAAAAAAAAAAATTAAAATTACATTAATGGAAATTTTCTAAAGTTTCTTTTGGGAATTTCGGGATTTCTGTTCATAAATCTAAGAATGTGAATAAGGCTTGAAATTAAGAATCAAAATTACTCAGGAGTAAAATTTTATTCGAAAATATCCATTAACAAAATTTTATTGTATATTTAAACATGAATAATATGCACAAAATCTCAACTCAATAACTCTTCCGCATCTTTTTTGGCGAAAAGTCTACAACGAATTTTCTTATTACAAATATTATTATACATTTTCGAAAATAATGCACTATTACCTACACAATGGTGTAGTTAGCTACTTCACAATTTGTAGGCAACGTAATTAATGGCTTAGGTAATGTTATTCGCCGGTTAAGTTATGTTAGACTTGAGACTTTCATTAACAAATATTTTGGTGTTACTATATTTTTAGAACAGGTACATGACAGGTAAATTGAGGCAAGCACATTTTATCTGGAGTATCGTTGTTATTAATATTTAATATGAGTAAAATATTATATGAACTCTGCAAATAACTAAAAAGATAAGCAATTTTTTTTCAGATATTTGTTTCTATAACAATAATAATTTTTAATTAACAATTTAAAAAAATAATTAAAAAAAATAATTTAAGTTAGTAATCTATATATAAAAATTATCGTAAATCATTACAGTAAGTTAATTTAGTAAAATAATCTGATCCACAATGATTAAATTAATTTCATTAATGTCAAAGCTTTGTAGCAAAGTCAATGTTTCCCCATAAATGATAATTTTAAATAATAATTTTGCGACAGTATGCAACATTTTCTTGAATTAAACTGGTAAACATATTTAAAATCTCGATTTCTCGATTCTTGGGGCTCTTCCGTAAGTTCTCCTAAGGGAAGAATGTTAGGCTTAATTACTATTTTTTCATGGCAAAATATCACATATAAGTTTGGTGACAACAATTTTCAAGGCTACAATCTTATAAGTGTTTTTGTAATTTCACAGGAATATTAGCCAAATTTAGTTGAATTACTTGGTGTTTGCTGTTTACTGCCATTAAAATGATGTTGGGTCTTCGTAATAAATCCATATCAGTTACAACAATTTTGAGGTTGCTTCAAAATATTTTAAAAATCGCCGAACTATGTTGACATAGTTCACACTACCATATCCTATGAGTGGTTTATTAATGTTTAGTCCAGCCTGTTGTTTAAATTCCTCTTGAATTCTGTCCTTTTCACTTGCTCTCATTTTCTTCATTACTATTTCCACATTTATTTTCGTTTCCTGATATGTTTCTATACTTTAAATCATATGCCAGATGTAGAAAGTATTCCAAAAATCTTATTCTGTCATGCAAAGGATGTATGTATGTTTCATATCAAACGATATATTAAACGCATATTCCAATATTTCAATCGAAATAGGATCCAGATCCAGGTGTTGAATTTATCCAAACGACTTCAAAACGTTTGAATGTTAGCATATTTCCTAATTCTTAAAGGAACCAATGATGTCATAAATACACTTTTATATTTCGAAAATTCTTGGCTTGTTTGTTTATATATGAAAGTGAATATAAGCCATTACATCCCATTTGCAGATAAAACCATTTATTTTCTTAAGATGCTCAGTGAAAAAGTCCGAAACAATCATTGATGATGTATTTTTAAGTAATGAAGAAACTCCAATTCTGGCTTTTCGATCGGTAATTTCAATGGGAGATGGTATAATGCTTTTCTTTTTTTCTGTAATGCTCCATATGATGGTGAAACGTTTACACATTTTCCTAGTAGTGGTCTTTTTATTACAAAGCTTTACCTATTTTAAAAGTCGTTCAATATTTACCTCTCATGTATTTGTACTGAAAATATAGTATCTGCTGCAAAATATTTGTTAATGAAAGTCTCAGGTGTAACATAAATGATTAACTGGAAAATAACATTATCTAGGCTATTGCGTTAGCTACTAATTGTGAAGAAGCTAATTATATGAGAAATTTTTTGTACGATTTCTATTGATTTTGATCGCTAATTTCGACACGTAGAAAGGTAAAGGTTGGTATATTATACATCATTGTGTAAATAATATTGTCTTATTTTCAAAAATGTATAATAATATTTATAATAAGAAAATTCGTTGAAGACTTTTCGCGAAAAGATGCGGAAGAGATATTGAGATGGAATATTGTGCATATTATTTATGTTTAATCATGCAATAAAATTTTTATTAATGGATATTTTTTAATAAAATTTTACACCTAAGTAGATTTCTTAATGATTCTTAATGCTTAATTTCAAACATTATTCATATTTTTAGACTTATCAACAAAAAAAAATTAAAAAAATACCAAAATTGGAATTTATTACTTCCAAATGATATCGGGGAGAAAAAATTTCTATTACAAAAAAATTAGAATCTCATTATACTATATCAAAAATATAACGTTTTTTTAATTCCAGCTTTGCGATTTGAAAAATTAGGGCAAAAATTCGAAATTTGTTGGAAAAATAAGTAAATTTTTGGAAACCCTGGTTCTCGCAAAAATCAATTAAAAAATTTTTCCTTTAAAATATTCTGTGTTAGTTATCTTTCAGAAAAATATACATATTATATATGTAGAATAAAAAGCAAAAATTTTATTCTTTGAGGCTTAATATCTCTTAAACTAAAAGGGATAAGATATGAATATATTTTTTGTAGATCTCTACCAGCAGGATCCTCATAAATAAAAATCTTTCAAAGCGGTTCAGATATAAGGAATCAGGGTTGTTTTTACAAAAATTGTATACCCGAGGTGTCCAACTTTGGGACCCTGTGGATCCGCTCTGTAGGTCTATATGGTCCAAACTCAAGACTTAAATTTGCCTACACCTTTACTATCACTATGTGAAATTTCACTGAAATCGAAACAGCCGTCAAGAAAATGACGGTGTTGGCTTGTTGTACACCAATGTTTAGGAAATTTTGTCTTCTTTTCGAATATATTGTTACGAAATTGTACTTGAATTCAAATATAACGGTTTTAACGTCTGGTTTAAAGTTAAATCTTTCTAGACATTTCCGTTTAAGTTAACAGCAGTTAAAATATCTGTAAAAATTATTAACATAGTTCTAAACATAGAACATTGAATAAAAAGCTTTCACCATTGTTTGTAAGTATGGCAACACTAAATGTTTAAGCTGCTAACATTAACATCGAAAGCTCTAGTTTGTCCGTTAAGAACTTTGTAGAAAGAAATAGATCTTTCAAGAAGCATCTAGTAGGTAATAGAAAGTGTATATAAATTGGCCGTGAGAACACCATTGAGTGAGTCTAATTGAAAGCGTCGTTAAGTAAAGATAAATTAATTGCCTTGGCTGTATAATCTTGTACATTATTAAAGTGTGTTGTATAAAGTGTGTAATTTAAGTGTGTTTATATTAGAACGCAAGTGACTATTTAAACTGTTATTGTTGTACATTTTTTTAAATAAAATAAAGAGTCGTTACAACTTTTAAACTACTAAACTGCTGTTATTTGCAATCAAATTACGTGTTTATTTAAAGGAAATAAACGACCGTTTTTAAAAGGTAAAAACGTAACAATTGGTGTCAGAAGTGGGATTCTGTGGGATCGCGAATGCCATTAACAAATGCCTCTATCTTGAAATGGTCCAAAAACGGGCTGTTTTCCCTTGGATAAGTAAGCTGCAGCAAACGTTCGATTTCCAACGCAAAGTCTTGTAGTGTCTCATTGGGCTTCTGCACTCTACCACTCAATTCCATTCGGTATAATTCCTTTTTATGTTCACCACCGTAATTACGTTGTAGCGCCTCCATTATGTCATTATAACTGTTTCTGCTGGCACGCTTTCTAGAACTACTGCTGCATTTCCTCTTAAGGCCAATATCAACTCTATAGCTTTTTCTTCGTCGTTCCACATGTTTCTAATGGAAATTGTATCAAACTGGAACTTGAACACATTAAATGTTGTGTTGCCATCAAAACTAGGGGCCTTTATTCTATTAGAGGATTCTGGAATAATTCGCATATGTCCATCTTGGCACTGAATATTATTCATCTTTATTTCTAGATCATGTAGTTTTTTATCAACACCTTTGGCTATTTCATTCTCTAAATCGGACAGGCAGCTCTCTAAGTCGGACAGCTTTTTATCAACTTTATCAACGACTTTGGCTTGTATATCTAGACAGCTCTCTAAGTCAGTCAGCTTTTTATCAACGACGTTGGCTTGTATATCTAGGCAGCTCACTAAGTCGGACACCTTTTTATCAATGCCATCCACTCTGCTGTTTATAACTTCCGAAATTTGCTGAAGTTTTTCATCTGTCGCTCTAGAAGTTTCTTGAAATTTCATTTCCATTATTTTATTTTCTTCTTTGACTTCAGCAAGAAGTTTCTCGTTATTTGCTTTAGAAGTTTCTTGAACTTCAGCAAGAAGTTCTTTAGAAGTTTTTTGAAATTTCATTTCCATTATTTTATTTTCTTCTTTATCTTCTTTAAATTGCTCCATCAAAGCAGCAAACATTGTGAATAAATCCATGCTTGTTGTTGCACGGGTAGAAACTTCCATTTCTTCTTTATACTCGAATTCGAATTGGGCAGAAGCCCAATGAGACACTACAAGACTTTGCGTTGGAAATCGAACGTTTGCTGCAGCTTACTTATCCAAGGGAAAACAGCCCGTTTTTGGACCATTTCAAGATAGAGGCATTTGTTAATGGCAAAAATAATAAGCAGTCATGAAGTTTGAAGAGCTGAAAGTGGAGCAACTTAAGAGAGAATTGAATAAGTTGGAGTTACCTACAGCTGGTAATAAAGCAGAATTACAAAAGAGGCTGATAGATGAATTTAAGCGGCGTAATATTGACATCGGAACCTACGAATTCGAGTATAAAGAAGAAATGGAAGTTTCTACCCGTGCAACAACAAGCATGGATTTATTCACAATGTTTGCTGCTTTGATGGAGCAATTTAAAGAAGATAAAGAAGAAAATAAAATAATGGAAATGAAATTTCAAAAAACTTCTAAAGAACTTCTTGCTGAAGTTCAAGAAACTTCTAAAGCAAATAACGAGAAACTTCTTGCTGAAGTCAAAGAAGAAAATAAAATAATGGAAATGAAATTTCAAGAAACTTCTAGAGCGACAGATGAAAAACTTCAGCAAATTTCGGAAGTTATAAACAGCAGAGTGGATGGCATTGATAAAAAGGTGTCCGACTTAGTGAGCTGCCTAGATATACAAGCCAACGTCGTTGATAAAAAGCTGACTGACTTAGAGAGCTGTCTAGATATACAAGCCAAAGTCGTTGATAAAGTTGATAAAAAGCTGTCCGACTTAGAGAGCTGCCTGTCCGATTTAGAGAATGAAATAGCCAAAGGTGTTGATAAAAAACTACATGATCTAGAAATAAAGATGAATAATATTCAGTGCCAAGATGGACATATGCGAATTATTCCAGAATCCTCTAATAGAATAAAGGCCCCTAGTTTTGATGGCAACACAACATTTAATGTGTTCAAGTTCCAGTTTGATACAATTTCCATTAGAAACATGTGGAACGACGAAGAAAAAGCTATAGAGTTGATATTGGCCTTAAGAGGAAATGCAGCAGTAGTTCTAGAAAGCGTGCCAGCAGAAACAGTTATAATGACATAATGGAGGCGCTACAACGTAATTACGGTGGTGAACATAAAAAGGAATTATACCGAATGGAATTGAGTGGTAGAGTGCAGAAGCCCAATGAGACACTACAAGACTTTGCGTTGGAAATCGAACGTTTGCTGCAGCTTACTTATCCAAGGGAAAACAGCCCGTTTTTGGACCATTTCAAGATAGAGGCATTTGTTAATGGCATTCGCGATCCTGAAATAAAACACGCGGTTTGTGCCACACCTAAACCATCATTTGCTGGAACCGTCTCATTCGCACTAGCACATGAAACAGCGAAAATAATTTCAAAGCCCCAAATATGTAATGTGCGAAATGTCGAAGTTGTAGCTGACAATCAGAGAAATATAATCGACAAATTAAAAAACGTTTTGGAGGCGTTTAATGAGAAGCAAAATAAAGCCAGAGAAAAATGTTATAACTGCGGTAAATCTGGTCATATTCAGCGAAACTGCAAAGCATCAAGGAAACGAACCAGATCTGCCTCGCCTCAAAGAAGTAACCAGCAGTCGAATCATCAATCATCACAAGAATCACCTTTAAAACTAAAACGAGCTAGCACTATGGGGCAAGAGCTAGATCCCACATCTGAGGGTCCCACAATCGTCATATCCGTAATACAGCAGAAAAATAGCAATCTTACTGCTCCTGGGTACATCAACGGTCAGAAGCGCGTTTTTAATATTGACACCGGGGCATCACAGTCTATCGTCAGGCCAGATTTAGTCAAGAAAACAATTGAACCATTATGTGGGGTAAGCCTGCGCACAGCTACTGGGGAGCCGGCCACGGTCTATGGTAAAGTAAATGTGAAATTAACCATTGCCAATGTTACCGTCAATCATGTATTCATTGTTGCCGACATTGTGGACGAAGTCATCATTGGTGCTGACTTCGTGATTAGCCATGGCATTACTTTGGATATGGGACAAAAAGTTATGATTTGGCGAAATGTGGAGATACCCCTTGACGTCGGATATGAAAATAGGACTCAAGTAAGAAAGCTAGTTACTGTCGAGCATCAGAAGCTACCACCACAATCAGAAACTTTAGTATCTGCTCGTATGGAGGAAGATTGTAAGGACAACAGTTTGTGGGTGATGGAACCATCAGAAACAACAAGTGATCTTGTAACAGCAAAAACCTTCGTTAGGTCCTCATCAACAAATAATGAAAACACTTCCCAAGAGCAAGATGACCTAAACGAACTTCATGAATTCGTATGCAGACGAATGAAAATGACCAGCGACAAAATAAAAGCCAGATACGATCGAGCAGCGAATTCTGATGGATTTAACGAAGGCCAGCTTGTACTGTTGTATAACCCACAACGTAAGAAAGAACTGTTTCCCAAACTACAAACCCATTGTAATAGACCATACAAGGTGGTGTACAGAATACGGAAAGAAAAGTGGCCGAGATTTAAAATGAAGGACTAGCTACCTATGGGAGAATTGATTCTGTGCTTATTCGGGACAAACAGGCTTAAGCGGGGGGCAGTGTTACGAAATTGTACTTGAATTCAAATATAACGGTTTTAACGGCTGGTTTAAAGTTAAATGTTTCTAGACATTTCCGTTTATGTTAACAGCAGTTAACTTATCTGTAAAAATTATTAACATAGTTCAAACATAGAACATTGAATTGAAAGCTCTAGTTGAAATTACCTCATTATTTAAAGGAAATAAACGACCGTTTTTAAAAGGTAAAAACGTAACAATATATAAAAATATTTATAATAGGAAAATTCATTAAAGGCTTTTTGCAAAAAGATACCGTAAAATGTTTGATTTAAGTTTTTGTGCATATTAATCATTTTTAATTATACAATCCAATTTTTGTTAGTGGATAATTTTGAGTGAAGTTCTACACCTGAGTGAATGCTTAATTTCACTTTTTTATATTTGTCAATAGAAATCTCGCAATTCTCAAGAGAGCTTTCAAAAGTTTTCAAAAGTGGAACTTTTTATCCCAACCGATATGGGGTAGTAAAAATTTTTATTACGAAAAAATGATTATTAATTCAGATTCCAGCTTTTCAATTTGGAGGAGAAATTTAATGAAAAAAATAGATCAAAAAATTGGGAAATCATGGTTCTCACAGGATAAATTTTTTTTCCTCAAAATATTTTTTTGTTCTCTTTTAGAAAAACATAAATACTGCATATGTAACTTAAAAAAAAAATTATATAACAGAAAAAAATTGGACCCCCTATAATGAGAAAGCTTTACCTTGGTAACGTTGAAAAATAAAAATTTTAATCTTTGAAGCCCAGAGAATCCTCTCATATAAAAATATTTCAAATAGATTCAAATATAACGGATCATTTTTAAAAATGCCCAGCATGTTCTATATTGGGGCACAGTGGACACGTTCCTGGTAGATCTATATGATCTAAGCTAAAAACTTGAACTCGACTCCACCTCTACTATCATTATGTGAAATTTCATTGATATTGAATCGGCCGTTCAAAACTGCATAATTATTTCCATTTCATTTTTTGGATCGGACACTGTGCGTTTTTAATTTATAAATCGGAAAGGATCCACCATATATCTTGGCGGCTCGGGTCCAATTTATTGTTCAAGCCTGAAACGTCTATATTGGCTAGAGAAACAACTCCATTTAACATTTATATTCCAGTGTTATCCACGTTTATACAGCTATAGAGACAATGTAGAACAATTGTCTTTAACTAAATTCACTTTAATTTACAAGAATATAAATTAAGGATATTTTAGTGGTAACAATTTCGGTATTTTAGCGGTAAGGGTATTCGTAGTTATTTCTGTAATTGTATTTTAAGAATAACGGTTGTTTCAAAAATTCTGTAGATATTGGTTCACATCCATTAAATTTAAAGTGGATTCAAGTATCAGAAGGTTGGAATGGAAAATAATTATACAGGCATAAAATGTTTTAAACTTGAACAACAAAAAATGGTTTTCAAGCTTATTTAGGATGCTAAAAACAAATCTTTTTTCGTTTCTTCAAAATTAGTTTTAGTTTTCAAGATATTTACAAAAGTATTTTTTTAATATATTTGAGATCTGATAACCAACTTATTAAATGAAAAACAATTATTAGGAATTGTAGAGTTGTCAAATTATGTCGTTTGTGCTATTTCGGATCTGTTTCGTCCATTAGAGTCAAAAGTAGACACTCATTATGACCTCGTCCAAAAATCCGCGGTATTATTTTTAGAATTTGGCCAAATTTTATTGTTTGCTCCCCTTTCTCGTTACTCCTGCCGCCAAACTTTTAAGTAAAAAATCGAAATATCAAATAAAGAAAATTAAGCTTTAAAGTTATTCAAGCTCCAATTTTGTGGTATTTTTACAATTATCGAGAATGCTGCGAAGAAGACTTTGTAATTATCCCTACGTTGGTGGTTTATTAGAAATTAAACATTTTTTTAAGATTCCGCCAGTCAATAGTTTTCGAATATTAGGTATGACAAATATATCTTCTTTGATTTTTTCCTTTGCGACCAAGTGCTTTGAAGAAGTTCTTCATAATATAAGGTTCTATATGAAGATGTGTCTTGAGAGTTTTCTGTAAGCTTAGAAGTGGTGAAAAGGAGACGCTTTGTTCTCCGCCACAAATGATATTGATCATTATAGAAAATAAATCGTTGATATCATCACTGAATTATATTTTATCTTTGTCTTGAGAATCGGATATACTGCATAATTTTCGGTTTCGTTTACATTGAAGTTTGTTAGAGTGTCAGTAATTTTTTACTGATGCAACCATGATGGGATCAACTTTGATAACTGTTTTGGTAAATTTAAGTCTTAAATCTAATCACTCAGTTCCTTTAATCAAACAAATGTAATAAAAATACGAAACTTTGAGCATTTACATTAATTTGCCAATATTTATGATTATAGAACATTTGCAAACGTATTAATGCTTTAAAAGGATTTTGCAAATTTGTTTCGAAATTTTTTATATGATTTGCAATATAAACCAACCTTTAGAATATGATTGAAATTAATTTATTAGCAATGTCAATATCAAAAGTCTTTATAATTGCACATTGCTTCAACAAGCGAGAATTCGAAAACTAGAACCAATTTTTGGAAATAAATTCCATATTTGAATTCAACGACCCAACGATAATTGGTTTATTTCGGTAAGCGGTTATGGTATTTTTGGTTATTTATTTATATTTAGCGATAAAGATTTGTCCGCGGTAATAGTAGCCAATCTTGGTATGTAGTAAAATAAAGAAGAAAAATTTTAAATCCGATTTTAGTAAAATGTTGTTTTGTATCAAAGATATCTGACAATGTTGTGTACTGAACGAATATGCAAACAACACAATTCCAAAATATTTATTTATCGACTGTTTAAACAGCAAACACAATTTTTTTAAACATTTTAAAACTAGTATATGGATATGAATTTGGTTCTATGTTATAAGTACAATCTGTGTGCCTAAATAGTAAACCTATGTATTATTATATACCCATACATACATGTGTCCTATCAACGTAGTGATGCGATGTATATCAAGTGTGGGAAAATGTCGTTTTGTGTTGATTTCGACTGCATTTTCGTTTCATATAATTTGGAGATCTACTTCTTTTTTTTTAAATTTGGATGTTTATTTATTTTTATTATTTGCAATCGATATGGTTTTGTTTTTTTTTTTTTTTATTTGAACGTTTAGTTTAGTTTAGTTTCGTTTTTTATTTATTTTCATCCGTATAGTGTTTGTTGTAAGTATTGGAAGTGTTGTATCGTGAAGGTTATTTGTGAAAGTCATGCTGTGCTGCTCGGCATTATTACTGTTACTGTTCTTCTTTTAAAAATATAGTAGTTGTTGTAGTATTTATAGTCGCTTTACAGACACAGTGCATTTGAAATGCTTTTCAACTGTTTGTTTGACAACAGAGCTGTCAACATCAAAATTATTGACTTGGTGGCTGGTTGGATGTCTCTTTGGCTGGTTAGATGTCTGCTTGCCTGTGCAAGTGTTTGCTGATAAAGTCTAGTGGGCAAATGACTATGTGGCCTTAATAATAAACGATGGCTTCTGATATTGACTGGCGATGCAAGTATATTTGTATTCTGTTATTTCTCTACACCCAACAAACACAAATTTTAACATTAAAAAATGTTGTATAATTGCCACATGAAATCGTTGTTTTTTTTTTCTCCGATTTAGAATCATTTTTTCCCAAATTGTTTCAAATTTTGAGCCTAACACCAAGTGATAGTCAAAGTTGTTCTTTTTACGAAAATATGCTTTTGTTCCAAAACTTTATGCTCCAAATCGGTTTTGTAAAATTACCCAAAATCTCTAAAAAACACTAGGAAATAGAAAGTACGCAAACGGAACATTTTTAAAATCCTCTAAAATAACACGACAGCTGGTTGCAAACAAATAAGCATGAACCAAAATCAAGTTTGACTTTGCACTGAAAATTTGCAGGCCTATTAAAAATTTAAATTTCTTACGAACTCAATTTTTTTCCTGGGTTGCATAAAAGAAATTTTTTTCCACATGATGCTGACTAGTTCTTACTATTTTCGTATTAAATTATAAAAGTACTTATCATCAGATCTATTTACCATAATAACCTTTTTAAAAAAAATTGTTGCAGTCAAAAAAAAGAAAACATGAAACCATAGTGTAATGAAGTTATTTACACGAAATTGTACATACAGATAGTGCTGGCAGTGGAGAATTTTATAGAATATATTTAATCTTGATCGGATGCCACGTACACTTTTTTAAAACTCTCAAACGGCTAAACCAATTTTCACGAAATTTTACAAACAGATAGTACCAGTGGCGGAGATGGTTATAGGATATAATAGATCTCGATATCGATGTCAAGCCTACATTTAACGCCTAATTTTAGAAAATCAATTTTCCAATTTTGCACGTTATCAATTTGATTGTAACACTTACACTTCATGTAATCATGTAGCTTATCATATCGCATTGATAAAATGAATATAGAATGGACTAGTCCAGTGCGAGAGGTAGCTCCCATACAAAGAAAATATTCATTTTCGCATATCTAAAGAAGTATTACAGTGAAAGTCTTAAAAAGTTGCAGGAGTAATTTTCATATTAAATTTTGAATATGGTAGATAGTTCCTGCGTGTGCAGTAGCCCCCACATAAAGTAAGTATAATTTACCGCATCAGAAACTTGTATAATATTATTATACCATACACTACCATAGGTGGTTGGGGTATTATGCGTTTGTGCTGATGTTTGTAACGCATATAAAAAGTAATCCAACACCCACCTTATAAAGGGTGGTTAAATTGTAAGGGCCGATGTTGAATGTGAACCACACCTAAACGCCAAGCTTTTTTCGAATTTTATTTGACATTTCTCTATTTCAGACTTACTCAATTTGAACCATGGAGAGATACACAATGCAACAACGTGTTAAAGTTATCCAGACTTATTATGAAAATGGGCGTTCAAATCAAAATGCATATCGTGCACTTCGTGATTTTTTTTGGTCAATTTGATCGTCCAAATGTGCGTACAATCGCAAAAATCGTGGAAAAATTCGAGCAAACCGGGTCTGTAGAAGATGTGAGAACACCAGTGCATGCTCGTACAGCTCGTACTGCAGAAAATATTGCTGCTGTTCGCGATAGTATGGCTGAAGAGCCGTCCACCTCAACTCGTCGTCGTGCCCAATAATTGCACCTCTCACGCTCGTCGTTGATGAACATTATACATAAAGACTTGCATTTACACGCTTACAAGGTGCAATTGGCTCAAGAAATAAAGCCTCTTGACCATTCCAAACGTCGTGAATGGGCAGAATGGTGGCAAGAAATGGCAACAGTGGATGATCAATTTGCGAAGAAAATCATCTTCAGTGATGAGGCACATTTTCACCTCAGTGGATTCGTCAATAAACAGAATTGCCGCATTTGGGCGAATGAGAATCCAAGAGTGATTGTCGAAAAACCAATGCACCCACAAAGAGTGACTGTTTGGTGCGGTTTATGGGCTGGCGGCATCATCGGGCCGTATTTTTTCCAAAATGAGGCCGGTCAGGCAGTTACTGTGAATGGTGTTCGCTATCGTGAGATGATAACGAACTTTTTATGGCCAATTGGCCGCCAAGATCATGTAATTTGACACCGTTGGACTTTTTTCTTTGGGGTTATTTGAAAGAAAAGGTGTACGTCGATAAGCCAGCAACAATTCAAGAGCTAAAGGATGAGATAATTCGGCTAACGGCATAGAACCTCCATTATGCCTCAGGGTCATCGAAAATTTGGACCATCGGATGGAGGTGTGCCGCCGTGGTCGCGGCGCCCATTTGGCCAATATTTTGTTCCATACATAATTGAGTAATACCAATATATCATAATAAAATAAAATTACAATAATTTCCTAAATAGTTTGTGTTTTATTCAAAATCAACATCGGCCCTTGAAATTTAACCACCCTTTAGTATACCAAACAGAATCACTTTTTAAATTGATCTAACGATGTCCGTCCGTCTGGCTAGCTGGACGGCTGGCTAACTGGACGGCTGGCTGGCTGGCTGGCTAGACCCCATAGCTCCTATATAAAACCCTCTTCCGAAAATCACTTTAACATGCATAAATCCCATACGAATGTTAGTATCATGTTAATATTCGACACAAATAAGTTTTATGTAAGTAGAAACAACATTGCCAAATTTTGTGAGAACCAGTCCATAATTTACCACAGCTCCCATATAAACCCACTTCCAGAAATCGCCCTAAAGTATATAAAATCATCTACTCTGTATTTGTATATTTTACATTTAGTCAAATTGGCCAAATTGTGTAATACAAGTCCCCTTCCCGAATTTTTTTGCCCGTACATCTTTCTTGTATTTATTCAAATATTGCAATACAAGAAATTAATAAAATGTTATATTTTACCATCATTCTCACACGTGAAAAAAATCATTATGTGGATAAATCTAGTGGCAAAATTGATTACCCAGTTTTTTCCCTGGATGTAAAATTTCATCTCAATTGGAATATTGTAAAACATTTACGAATATTATATCCACACAATATGGGTTTCAAATGAAAGCTACAAATTCCTGCAATGTAATAATATTTTGTAATTAAATATTGCATTAAAAAAAGTTAAGACAATATCTTTTTGTAAATTTAAACCTTTAATAATAGGTATATTTATAATTTAATTATAATATTTTTTATAATTGATTAAAAATATATTAAAAATATTTGAAATGGGAAAAGAAAAACAATTTAGCAAGCGGTTAAAAATTTTCTATGTCAGAGGTAACCTATTTTGAGCCCAAATAGCTCCTCTCCCGAGGGGTCTGTGAGGTCTTCCTTCCAAACTCAATATTGGACACTCCTTTGCTATACCTGTGTGAAACTTTATGTACATACAACCAGCCGATTAGAAATTACAGATATAATTCCGAAAATTCTAGATTCTTTTTCACAATGTAATGCAATGATATTCACAATTAAAAAGTATCTGTGAAATGGTGCTTACATAATTGTTTTGCTCATTTTACATTATTAGACTTATAAAATTAAAAAAATAAATATTGCAAAAGTTTTGTAAAAATATATTTAGAAACACCACATATAAAAGCATAACAAAATTTTAACATCATACTACGTATTCACAGACATATTTTGACGAAGATATAAAGTTTGGAGAAAAACATGTGTTTTTAAAATGCTTCCCACACATTTATTATAAATCAAAATACTTTAATCGTTTTCTCTTGAATAATGAAAACTAACTCTGTGTTATCAGTCAAATATATATATTTTTATCGAAAATATGACATTTAATTTTTATAAAAAAAACTTTTATCTCTTCTAGTTCTCTTTTTTTGTGGATGTAGAAAGGATAACTAATCTTTTGAAAACAATTACCTTTGTATTAAGTAACATAAGTAACAAGTTTACTAATTTTTTATTATTTTTTTTTATTATTTTTTTAATATATTTTATTTTATTCCGAATTGAACAATGATTCGGTAAAAAATGGTTTTTCTTCGATTAATAGTAAATAAATATATACGATATCATTTTTATTTTTATAAAAAGTAGATGCTTGCTGGGTGTTTATATATTTATGCATGTGTGCACCAGTAAGTGTATAAATATATCTGAGGCAGGCAAGCAGGCCGGCAATAAGGTAAAATGAATAGATTTTTCACTTGCTGGCTGTCTTGTCTTGTACATTCATACAAAAACATTGCTAGCAACAGTGTTGCCATTTATTGCACTGATTCTGTGCAGGTACTTGTATATTTGACACATTTGCTAATTTATGAGCTTCATTAAAATGACATTTAAATTATTTTATGACCAATGTTGGCCAAAAGTGCTTAATAGATAATTTATATCTTATGTTACCAACGTTTGGATCATATATCTACGATCTTTTATTTCAACTCTATTCTTGATGTTCTTAAGTTGAATAACAACAAATATAACAATTATAGCAGCAGTAAAATGAAAACAAAATTAAAAAATATATTTTAAAATTTTGATGTTGTTTTCATTAAACTCTTAATTACCAACATTAATACATGTAAACCGATATCGTATACAGTGTTGTCGTTTTGGTTATTTTTAACCAAAATAGGTTATTTAATTTTCCAATGCACGGTGGGGCAGAATCGATTTTTTTGGAAATAAATCTGGATTTACATAAAATCCATTTGTTTACAAATTTTAAATGTAACTCTTTTTAGAAAAATTAGTAAGCAATAATGTTCTTCTTGAAATATTATTAAAAGAGATTGAGTTTTTATTAAAATATTATTAAAAAAATAAGATAAATTAACATCTGCAGTTGCAGTTTTTTTTTTCTTTTATTAGAAGAAAAGCGCTCAAAAAAGGTGGCGAGGAAAATTTTAAGAGATTGTGGCAATCCACTTGTTGAGCTGCTGGAGACCTAATTACATTGTTTATATGTAAAGTTACTTTGAAGATTCATAGCCTATTAACGGTTGTAAAAAATGCTTTCTGTATGGTACTTGACGCTATTAGAAGATATTTATAGCGATCAAAAAATCCGCAAATTTTGCAACTGGCAGCTTTGCGTTTTTCTTTGAAAGATCTTAGAAGAAATGAAAAACGATTCCACAGTTCAGTGATTCAGCTAATTTGATTCTACAGTTGGCTTACCAAGCTGTGAAGTCCCTTGCAAGGATCTAGATATTCTGCCATAAACCTCATAATTGTGGAGTTTTGTATATTATTTTTATATTTTTTTGGAATTCATGTTATCAAAGTAATTTTATTTTTAATTCAATTCCAATAACAATTGAATTCCATGACAGTCCTGGTAATAATTGTATACTTTTCTGAAAGGTATCTTCACGAAGACAATTCTAAGATTGAAAGCGAGCCCAAACGCGCAATAGAACTATCTAAAGACCCTCTCGAATTTGACTTATTTTATGTCAAAATTTTAAATTTAGCCTATATGTTCTAAAATCCCAAAGGCTAGTTCTGCAAACTAATGCAGTTTCGAAAATTCTAATGTGCTCCAAAGAGTTTGCCAATGGCTTTTTCCAGACCTGCAATAAATTTGAACTTTACAAAGTCAAAAACAAAAACATTCTTCGGATCTTCATCGGCTTTTTGTGAATCGCTGGATTCCTTTTGCATAAATCTTAAATTTTTCTACACTTTACCATTTGAAATGATAAAGTCAACAGTTGCCAAAAGCTTCGTTAGGATATCTTAGGAAACCAGGATTTTATTAGAGATCAAATATTTATAGTTTCTCCAAAAACCATGTTTTACAAAAATTTTAAAAATAAACTACTCTGTCCAGCAGACATAATTCTTAATTATACACAAATAGATTAAAAACAATATATTTTAAAGAACCAAAACTACGCCACTTTAAAATCTAATATTTCACTAAAAAATAGCCTTTATGCGTATTTTAGCACAAACATACCTTTGAGCAATGGCTACGGAAGAAATTATTTATTTAGTTATGACCAGGACAACCAAAAAATATGCTCTGAAAAGTATTTAATGCATAAAAAATGCTCTTAAAATCGGAAAATATGACCTTAAAATTAAAAAATTCTCCTAATATATTAATTCTTCTAGGTAAATTTATGTAATATACTATTCATTTGGAGCTCAAGAAAAAGCATGATTTTGCATATTTTTGGTTGCCCTGGTTATGACTTTTTAAAATCCATAACAGTGCAATGTTTTTGGAAGTTTTAGCGACATATTAAACGTAGTTTTGGTCCAATAAAAATTATTGACTTCAGTTTGTTTGTATATAATTAAGAATTATGTCAGCTGGAAATGGTATTTTGTTTGAAAAAAAGTCTATAGTTCTTCTAATTTTTTGAATTAAAGTAAAATTGGTTTTTGAGGAAGCTATAAATATTTGATCTGTAATAAAATTCGGGAGGGTCTGTACATATTCCTATTGGATGTGAATATACCATTCAGAAAAGTATAATAACTGCAGGAATTAGATGAAAACAAAAAAAAAGTACTTTGGTGTCATGAATTCCATTATTATAGAATCGAATCACAATTGGTATCGATTTTAGGTGTCATACGAGTAGAAACCAATGTTATCGGTTTTTCTATTGTAAACAAACCAAGCAGCTAACAGCTGTCGGATTTCTTTTACGCGCTTTTGCTTTTTAAATATTTGGGTAAAATGTAAGTAAAATCATTTCTATTTTATAAAAAGAATTTTATATTTTTTATTTACATGGGTGTAGATAGCTTTCAGAAAAGTATAAAATTATTATGTTCTTAAAGATTTCTTTAAAGGAAAAAGAGTGTAGAATATTTATATTTATATCGACTTTAAGTGTTTTTTATTCGATAGGTAGAGGTAGTTAAAATTTCAAATGCAAATAACTTGAAAACTATAGCAGATAAAATAGTACATTCAACATGTTTAGGTATCATCAAGAGCTTTTAAGAAGATTTAATAATATTTGAAATCGTATAAGAAACAAAAATTTAACAAGCGGTGAAACATTTTCTATGTCAGAGGTACCCATTTTGCGCCCTAGTAGCTCCACTCCTGAAAGGTATGTAGAGTCTCCCTTCCAAATTCAAAATTGTACATCTGTATGAAATTTTATATAAATACAACTAGCCGATTGGAATTTACAGATTTATATACAAAAAATTTCGATTCTGTCCCACTCTGCAAAGTGGAGATAATGAATTTTTTCCATTTTGGTTATTTTTTTCTTATCTTGTTAAATCAAAATTTTCTTAGATAGAAAATACTTCTTACCCCTACTTCTAATTATAAAATAAATTACATTCCATTTAAAAAATATCAGATAATTTTATCAAGTGGTTCGCAAAATATAGCGATTTGAATGTGTAAAATAGCTTGATAAAATTAACAAAATTGTATATACAAAATTACGAAAGTACAAGATTCGTTAAAGTGTCATTATTATTGGTATCAAAATTTCTTAAACAAAATTATATATACTTTTTCAAGAATTTAAAAAATCCAAAATTTAATTCGCGAAATATCGACCATTCAAATTTAACATAAAAAATGTTTCAGGTATCATTTTATAGATAATTTTATTACCCTTAACTATAGACCTCAACGAACGTTGTAGCATGTATATTTGGATGATTTGTGGAAGCAATTGACAAATTTTCTGATTGATTATAAACGAGAAAATACAAATTGAAATAAATATTTCGTACGTATTATGATATTTTTATAATAATTCATAAAATATTGCGATTTCCAGCATGCTACTTACCATGGGTATAGAAATATTTTCGCTTTTAACATATGTTTTTTTAAAAATATATTATTTTTGAAATATTTACCCGCGAACTATAATTGAGAGATATGGACCATTTTAATGTTACGAAAAAGTTCATATTGTACGTCATATTAAAGGCAATTTTGATATAATTAATACGACACTTTAATGAATCTTGTACCATAAATACTTTAAAATATATTTGTAATTTTGTGTATACAACTTCGTCAATTTTTTAAGCTATTTTACACATTCAAATCGCAATATTTCGCGAACCACTTGATAAAATTATCTCAAATTTTGTGTCAGTCTTAGATTTGATGAGGATAATGTGTGTATCAAATATCATTGAATTCTGAAGTGATGAGGAAACCTGCTGGTTGGTTTTAAATGGAATGACTATATTAGAGTAGAAATTTATAGTCGGTCAAGACCTTGAAGTGATACTTGAGAGGGCATTATATGGGTACTATGGTTACTGCTGCCAGATTTGCCGATTTATCTGCATTTTGACGATTTTTTATTGCATAAATTCCAAGGTGGGATTTATCGATTTTTGTCCACAAAATGACGATGTCACGAAATATTAACACATGCTAATTTCTCTTGTTAAATTCAAATTATGTATTGTAGTAAAGAGAAAAAAAGAACTATAAAGAAGTTCAAACTTGTTCTTCGAAGAAGACCAAGTTTACTAGAACCATTAAAATTACTCGTAAAATACTTTTTTAAACGTTAAGGAAACTGGGCGTAAGAACTTTTACTTCGGATATGTTGTCCGTATAACGGCTTCGCTAAATAAGATTTTTGCCGAATATTAAAAAATCTTTGTAGTACTGCTATGTCGATACACAGCGTCAATTTTATCCCCAAGGAACTAACGAATATGGTCATATAATATATATCATTAGGATTGTAAGTAAGTGCTTTTGAATAGTATCAATATAATTTAGATCGCGCATGTATTAATAAAAATATTCAGAAAAACATATCGAACTTTTAAAGGCCTACAACTCGTAAATTAAGGACGAATGGACAAAATTTTTATATCAGTATCAAAATTATTTAAAAACAAATAGTTTTGGTGATCCTTTTTTTTAGTAATTTTTTTCAATTGAGATTATTTTAAGTTTCATATCTATGTTAATCTATGATTTTGAATTTATAAAAGATATAAATGTTAATCGGAAAAAAATGAGATTTCAAGTCTTCCAAAATTTTGTTTCAAATTGAAAACTACAAGTATTACCTTTTCATGCTTTTTATTGAAAATTTAATAATATAAATAAATATCACAATAAAAGAAAAATTCATTTGAGTTTAAGTTTTTATGTGACGAAAATTATAGTACTTTAAGAAATTTTTTATAAAAAAATGCTAACAAAATTTTCCATACAAAAACTAACTTATTTAAAAAAAAAAAAAAATATTTTCTGACTTAAAATATAAATTTTTTTCTAGGTTATTTTTTGGTTTATTTCTAAAATATAGAGGAAATGTATGCCGAAACGAAAATATATATGAGGAATTTCAAAATTGTTGAAATATTTTATAAAAATATTTTCAACAGTTTTTTTGTGGTTTTATTAAGCAACATTTATGCATGCAAAGTCTTTTTGCGTTAATCGTTTTTATAAATCCGCAAAAGTTGTGTAGGTGTAAAGTATAAACTTTAAAAAAAATTTCAAAAATAAAGGTATAGTTTTATCGCAACCAAAATGACGTAATTTCATAGAACTATTACTGCATCTTTAAAATTTATCAAAGTAAACTGAAAAAAAATTTAATTTTATTATTTGCACAAATTCGAAAATAGCAAAAAAATGTTAATTGGTTAAAAAAAAAACAAATGAATATCAGTAATGGTTTGACAAATGTAGTCGTTTAAATCTTACTATTCATGATAATATTCCCTACAAAAAGCGCGATTTCAGTTTTTTAAAAAATTTAATTTTCGCAAAATTTTAAACATGTATCTTATTTAGTGATAAGTTCTACATCAAAAATACTTTTTATTATTTTAAAATTCGAAATATAACACGAAATATTTTGAAGTTAAGAAAACTTTTTTTGTCCATACAATTATAAGTCCTTAAAATATTTTGACGCAACCCGAACTTTAGTATTAAGCAAATAAAATGTTTTCATTTGACATCAATATTAACATAATTTCTACTTCGCGACAGTTGTCAGCAAGTGAAATGTGTTTGGAGAAGAATGCCGACAGTTGTCAGCAAGTGAAATGTGTTTGGAGAAGAATGCCGCTGTAGTACATCAATCAATTTTAACCATTAAGATGATTCTTTACATATACTTATCGATAATATATATATATATATTTGGTGGTATTTTTAAAAAGTGCATAACATTTTTGCATTTCAAAATTTTTTAACGCCCCTTTGACTCAGAAGTGTCATTTTAAAAAAAAAATCTATTTACACCATTTTTTAGGCGATTTCTGTAAAACCGATATTTGTCACTAGCAGAAAAAAACACACATTTTACAAAAATTTACGCCAATTGTATGGAAGTTTGTGATGATGGTGTCCATGCCTAGTTTCATAACATTAACAAGATAGACCTTAAAATGTAGAGAATCACTTCATCTATTTCAAATTTTCTATAAAAAAAAATAAATAATAATAAAAATTAAAAAAATCGTCCATTTTTGGTTTCATTTCTTTTCACCGCATAAGTTTAAACCAGATAGTAAAACGGTTACATTTTATACAACATATGAATTTCCTAAGTATTGTCTCTTGTTAATAGTTTCAACTTAAAAGATGTAAATTTTTAGTGTAAAACTGAAATAAATAAAAAAAATCTTCGAAAGTTTTAACTTAATATTTTTTTTATTTTTTTAGGTTTAAATGACTGTATTTCCAAGAGATTTTAGGTGAATGATCTAAGATTTCGGATTTTTTAGGTATTTTGTATACCAATTTTCCTGTTTTTAAAAACATACTTTAGAAATACAAGACATATAAAGTAGGTTTCAAAAAGTTTCGAAAATGTTTGAAATTAATCTTACGAGTAATTAGAAAAAAATCTTCTTCAAAAATTTTTGACGAAGAAATTCTCCAAATATCTAACAAATTTTTAATTTTTGATTAAATTAGTTTAAAATGTGTTTAAATGTTCTTAAATCAATAAAATCGGACATCTACGTTTTGAATTGATATATTTATCATTATCATGATATATTTATGATTTATGAATTCTAAAATACTACTCAAAGAGAACGTTTATTTGGGAACTAAGTGAAATAATGAATCATTTTTAACGAGTTAAGGAGATTCTGAAGCGATTGGTATACTTTAGTGGGAACTATTAATTCACAAGCCTCAAACACAGAATACCCTCTCTATTATGGTGATGTAGGGAATAAAATATATACCTTATTTATTTAATAAAACTATGCAAGACAACATAATTAAATTTGAAAATTTAAAAATGGGGCCTTATTATTTTACATATAATTCCAAAAAAGTGTTCCATCAGTCTCGATGTATTTTCACTTGGATCACAATTTTGTTCATAATTTTTAAAACGACTGTTAAAATTTAATATATGAGTGTGCTTTGGTACATAAAACGATAGATAAATAAAAGTAAATAAATCCGTATTTCGAAATTATCTTCAAAAAGTTTATGTGGACGAAAAAAAAAAATATTTATATATATATATATATATATATATATATATATATATATATATTTTAATTTTTTAACAGTTTTTTTTTATTTCAACATAATTTTTTATATCGCTTCTTCTTATTAAGGAAACGCTTTCAATAAAAAAATACAAAATATGGGTGTATTATCTTTTCTTAAGCTGTTGCTTAATGCTTATAACATTAATGTTGCTGAGGAAATAAAATTAATATTTGTTCTGGAATTTTCAACATAAATGGTCGTGTAGCATTCTGTCCAATTGTCGTGGAACGTTGAAAATTGGCCAAGATGTTACAAATGATGTCCCTTTTCATACTCTTAGGTACGTCTAAAAGTAGCTCAAAAAAAAAAAACGGATTTTGAGCCACCCTAAATTTCAATCCATTGTTCATTAAATTTCCTTAAAATATCCATTACAAAACATTCGCTTTCATGTTATAAACCCGATCTAACTTTCTCATAAATAACAGAAAATAATTTCAGACTCTCTACTTACTTTTTCACTTAACTTTCTTAATGTTTTTTTTTTTTAATTTCTGCCAAACAAATTTCGCATGTTATCAATACTAGAGCAAAATTTATAATATATATTTAAAATATCTACAACATTCTTTCCACTAGTTATACTTTCTCACTTGCTGGTTTTTAGTGCTGACATTTTATTAAGATATTTCATTGAATTCGTGCCATAAAGTCATCCCATATAAGTCATCTAAAGAATTGAATATAAAAACTTACTAATGAAATTGTCGTTAAGATATAGTTCCCAGTTACATTTTTACGATAATTTTATTAAAGAAGAATACTAAAGTATGTAAGTTTTTCTTAAAATTCATGCAGTTTTCTTCCATTTAAGTGCTTTTAAAATTCCCGAGAATTTTATCCGGGATTCAGCGGGACAAGAAGTTGCTCAAATTTCCCAGAAATCCCGGGATACATTCTCAACACAGAACTCAAATTCATACGAAAGTGAAAACTAGATCGAATTTAACTTGTACAGGCAATGAAAAACAAAACTAAAAAATCCTTTTCAATCACCAAAAAAAAAAGTAAAGTGGAATTTATATTTCCACCTCATTTAAATGTAAAAAAACTTAAAAAATTAACGTAAATTAACAACAAATATTACTTCTATTAATTTTATTAAAAAATCCGACATTTACCAATTTTGTAAGAAGTTTAATAATTTTTTTAAACCAACTTTATTAATCAGTTGGTTCCAATGTAGAAATGCCACGTTCTTGTAAAAAAAAATCGATTTTAATTTTTTCGGATTTTTGAAAACAAAAAGAGCTGAAGAAGCAAAATGTTACGAATTAGACGATAAAAATTTTCACTTCCGAAAATTTCTGTGACATACCTTTATAATTGTTAAAGCCTATCTTATTTTCTATTTCTGCTCGTTGCCTTGAAATTCTAAATTTATTACAATCCGGTTTGTTTTCTACGTGATATTATAAGGATGTGTGAATAATTAAATTTCTATTTTTAAACTTTATCCTTCGACCCCTACAAAATTGGATCAGGAACCATCATTTGATAAATATTGTTCTAAAGAATTTATATACTTTTTTCTCCTAAAACAAAAGACTAACTGAACATATTGACGTTTGCGGTCCAATTACAACTACTTCTTGGAATGGAAGGAGGTATATTTTAACGTTTATTGATGACTATTCGCATTTCACTGTAGTATTTATGTTATCCAATAAGTCTGAAGTTTCTCAATATTTCAAGGAGTACAAGTCTATGGTAGAAAATATGCATGATTGAGAAATAGCTAATTTGAGATGTGATAATGGTGAGAAATATTCATCATCCGAGCAGTATGGTACTGCAGAACGCATGAATAGTATGTTAATGGAAAAAGCACGATCAATGATTACATCATTAGTTTTTCCTAAGATGTTATGGTCGGAAACAGTGATATGCACTAATTACTTTACTAACAGAAGTCCAACAAGCACAATTTGTGAAAAGATGATCCCAGCTGTAATTTGGTACGTTATAAAACCAAATTTGGTAAATACAAAAATATTTGGTTATACTGCTTATTCTCATATACTGAAAATACATCGAAAGAAATCGCACGTGAAATCAGAAAAATTTCTTTAGAATGCTAGAAATAGTAAAATTGTGCTTTCTAGAAACGTTGTTTAAAACGAGAACGAATTTGATGAAGCACAACAAATCTCTACAGGTATAGAAATAGAAAATATAATACATATTCAACCGTGTGCGGAATTAGATACAACTACCAATTCAAGTAATAAAATCCTAGTACAAATCGAAATGTGATCAATAAAAATATAGTAGTGAAAACAGTAAAGTATTCATTTTGATGAAATAGAAAATTAAATGGAAGTTGTTCATGAAAATTTAATAGGAGATTTCAAAATATCTAGAAATAGAAGACAGAAATGTAACAATACTACAGAATAATACTACAGAAGAAAAAAGTAATATGCCATTGAGAAGAAGTAGCAGACAAAGAAAGCCGCCAGAATGACTTAACTATTGTGCTATAGCTCTAAATGGAGAAAATTTTTGTAACTGATTTTCCGAAGTCGCTTGATGATATTAAAGGTAGATCTGATTCGGTGGAATGGTATAAGGTAGTTGAAAGTGAATTAAATTCTCAAATCTGTTATTGATGGTAACTGAGTATTTAAACGTAAATTGAATAAAAATGGAAATGATCCTGGTGAGAACAAAGCTCATGTAGTTGCAGGAGGTTTTTCTCAACGGAAAGGTTTTGATTTTGAAGGAACTTATTCTCCCGTTGCAAGAATTAGTACATTTAGAGTGTTGTTGCCCTATATGGTCTTAAGCAAACTCCTAGAATGTGGAATGTAAGCTTTAATAATTTGCTACTTGTTGGAAATGATATAAAGGAAATCGGCACTGTGAAATCATTTTTGACGGAAGAATTCGAGATGAAGGATTTGAAAGAGGCCAATGTTTATTTAGATGTTAAAATAAATAGAAACACGGAAAGATCGAAGCTAAAATTAAGCAAGAAATCCTTTGTGAAAAACTTATTAACACGTGTTGAAATGAATAATTGTAATGAAGTTGAAACTAATATGAAGCCAAAGTAATTCATCCGCTGAAAGTACCCAACATCGGTATAGAGAATTAATTGGTCATATTATGTATTTAATGTTTAAAACAAGACCAGATTTAAGTTTTTCTGTAAATTATATCATTAAAAGCGTATACTTAAATACTTGAAAAACTCAACCGATATAGAACTTATGTATAAATCAGAATCAGACAATGTTATTATTGCTTTTTCAGATACTGACTGGAGAAGTAATAAAGATGATCGCAAGTCTCTGACAATTTGTTTCAAGTTTATGACTGTACGGTATCTTGGGCTACTAAAAAGCAACCTAGTGTCGCTCTATCATTGACCGAAGCTGAATACGTGGCACTTTGCACTGCAAGCTGTGAAGCAGTCTAACTTAAAAGACTTCTTTTAGATTTGGATATAGAAATGAAGTCGCCAATTGTTATTTATACTATATACGTAACTTAGTAAAAGACAAAGTATGTCAGATTAAACATAAGGAGCAAGTTGCTGATTTGTTTACGAAGTCTTCGCCTAAAGTTAAATTTGTTAAATTTCGAAAATGTATTGGATGTATTTAATTGGGCAGGGGTGTTAAATTAAATACAATACTACAATTATATAATTTGCTTGTTTTAAATTATATATAGATACATTTGCCTTCATGTCATAGCTGAAAAAGAATTTTAATACATTTTTATAAATTTCCTTCACTCGTTTCATAAACCTTATTCAATAAACACATATTGATTGTAAATAAACTTTTGTACAAATAAAATATTCTTCAACTGCTGTCTATTTATTTAATACACTCTTCATACCAAATTTGTCTAAAGTCGAACTAATTTTATGACTGTTTTATTTTGAAGTTGATCTTACGGCCTTTTGACTTTTGGTAATATTGAAGTCTTTTTTGAAGATATGAATATGAAATTTCTTGTGTAGTTGTACTTTGGATCAATACATCATAATTCACTAATAATAGAACATTAATTTTTTTAGTGGTTACGGCTTTTTGTATTTCAAGTGACGATATGTACGTTTATATAAATATTTTGATTGTAGTTTAAATTATGCTTAGATTACTGTTTTTTTCACACCCCATGTAATGAATAAGAAAACTGACAAACAAATTTAAAAGATGCATCTTGACATTATTGTTTGACTACCACACCCGAATACCGACAATGACTGTATATGATTAAGTGAGTGGTTGACTGAATGAATGTAGGCATGAATGTAACATTTCCAGATGAAATCAATTTAACTTGGTTTGTTACCCACCTTTTTTCTGTTGTAGCCAAAAATCTTTAATGGTTGACTCCTACATGCCACTTTCATTGATTGAATGTCTCAACAGCCACTCCAAACTATTCACATCTATTATTATATTATATTTTTATTAAAAAGAAATACAATATATTCTTCGTCTTACTCTCTATGAATCTAAAAGTATCACTTGAAATATTTATTTAAAAAGGCGAAATTTCAAACAAAATATCTGTCAGTATTTTATATTTATAATGAAACATATTTGAATATATTAGATTTTTTTCATTAAAATTGTCCTAACAATTGAAAAAATCCAAAAATTCATGTTAAAAGAAAAACATGTGTAAAAAACTCTTCTACATTTGTTCTTGTAACTTTTACTCTGTTACAGTGTTACCAGGAGGTGAGAAAAAGAGGATAAATTATATTTTAAAAAAGGCCAGAAAAGGCTAAATATCCCAAAAATAAGGCCAGAAAAAAGCTAATCTCTTTTAATTTTTTTGTTCTCATTAGTTGTTGATAATTTTTTAAAGATATATTGTAATAAATTTATAAATAAAACATAGAACCGCTGTTACCAAAATTACCCAATGAAAAATCGACTACAAAATTTGCACACAAATTTGGGTTATATTTCATATGACAAAATGTTTTGAAATGATTAGTCATTTCTGAATTATAATTCCCTTTTGATTAAAAATTTAGAAATTTTTAAGTGATTATTCGCTTTTATAAGATTTTTTTAAAATTATATTTATAAATTGTTTCTATGATTAATTAAGCTTATTGAAAAATAAATATAATAACTGCTTAAGTCCATATAATGAGCTTAGTTGTATTTGAAGAATGAAGCGCACAGGCGAAAATTTTTGCAAAATATAAATAACCTCGATTTTTTATGCGAACTAATACACAACAATTCTTAAATGGATGATTTTGTAAAAATAAAATTAGTAAAAGCAAATAAGAAATTATTTTCTTCTCTGTTGAAGTACTAAAATTTTAGGCTTTTTAAAGCAATTTTAAGAATCAAAAAAGGATAAGAAAAAAGTTAGTAACTAAAATAAAAACTTTGAGGCTAAAAGCAAAATAAAAAGGCTAGATTTAGCTTTAAAAATGCTAAACTAGCAACAATGCACAGTGGGGCAGAATCGAAATTTTTTGGAAATAAATCTGTAACTTCTGATCGGCCAGTTGGATTTTCATGAAATTGGGTGTAAGCATAGCAGAGGAGTATACAATGTTATGTTTGCAAGGGGGCACAACAGTCAACCCAGGGGCGGAGCTAAGGGGGCTCAAAGTTAGGTACCTCTGACATAAAAAAATTTTAATCGCTTGCAAAATTTTTGATTCTCGTCCGATTTCAAATATTTTTATATATTGTTGTAGGCCCTGATAAGACCTATAAAAAACATGCTCACATGTGCTATTTACCTCCCATAGTTTTCGAGTTATTTGCGTTTGAATTTTTAAGCACCATAATATTGCATGTTCTTGGTCCAGTTTTTTCATATATATCCTGGTATTTCCGACCGATTTTATTAGTTTCTTTCTTAACTAGTTAAGGAATAAAATTATCTATTGAATAAATAAATTTGAAGTCGATATCTTTACCGAGTCCAAAAATAAACGATTTTGAATTTGAAAATTGCAAAAAAGATGACACTCTCAAATCCCAAAGCACGAATCGACAAGCGGAATATATTTTAAGAATCTTCAATATGTTGTTAAAAGTTTTAAATCAAAATCTACGGGACTTCGGAAAAATGTGGATTCTATAGCCAAAAATGTAAAAAATCCCATTTTTGGAAATTTTGATTAGTTTATTTGGGAATTCAGGAAAACCCTACCCCTGATTGAAATTTGATTAACGCGCTTTTATTTACATTAATAAGATCCACATTTTCTGCAAATTTCATTAAGATATCTTTATAAACAAATATGTTATTACAATTAAAAAATTTGTATTTTCTCCAAAAATCCCAAATTGGGCCTTTTGTTTGGTTTATTTCTAAATACCGAAAGAAGTTTTAAAAATGTGTATTCCAAATTAAGCTTATCCTTTAGCATATATAATTTCCGATCTTTTGCAAAAAGATTCAAGTCAATATCATGCCTCATTTCAGAAATATGCGCCATTAAACTTTTGTATTTCCACTTTATTGTATATATGACTATTTTTTTACAAACTTGCAATATTTGCCTTTAGTTTTGCGTGAATAATTACTTAGAAAATTATGAATATTTCTGTATACTTTTACTAATATCTATACACAAAATATTTTTATAAAAATAATTAATAAATATTTTTTATTTTTAATAGGGTTGCAACATTTCCCAAATTTAAGTAAATCTTTATCCTTTTCTAAGCATTCATATATTTTATTAATGAATTTAAAATAACAAAAAAAAAAAAAAAAAAAAAAAAAAAAAAAAATGTAATTTGGAATATATATTTTTAAAATTTCTTTCGCTATTTAGAAATAAACCAAACAAAAGGCCCAATTTGGGGTTTTTGGAGAAAATACAAATTTTTAATTGTAATAACATATTTGTTTATAAAGATATCTTAATGAAATTTGCAGGAAATGTGGATCTTATTAATATAAATAAAAGCGCGTTAACAAAATTTCAATCAGGGGTAGGGTTTTCCTGAATTCCCAAATAAACTAAACAAAATTCCCAAAAATGGGATTTTTTTCATTTTTGGCTCTGTTAACAATAAGTGGATTTACTTTAAAAATCATTAATTCTTATATTATAAAAACAAAGTGTAAGTCTGTTTATTCGTTTGTTTGTTTGCTTGTTTGTATATCAATCACTTCTAAAAGACTGAATACGATTTTCACGAAATTTGGCACGCAGATAGTATCAGTACCGGAGGCGGTTATAGGCTATGTTATAACTCGATTGGATATCACGCCCACTTTTAAAAATCTATTTTTTAAAATTTTGCACGTTGTCAACAAGGTTATTTAAAAAAAAATTTTCACACAGATAGTGCTTACACTGGTGAACTTTATAGGCTTTGTTGGATCTTGATCTGATGAAACGCCCACATTTTACGACCACTTTTATAAAACTCTCAAACGGCTAAATCGATTTACTTGAATTTTTCAGAGCATTGTCCTGTGCGTTCCTAAATTCAAATATAATATTTTATTTTTCGATCGGAGTAGGGGAGTGGTAGCCCCCAAACAAAGCAAATATTAATTTTGGTATATCTAAGGAACTATTATGGTGAGAGCCCTCAAACTTCGTGTGATCATCTAGCTTATCATATTAAATTGATAAAATGAAAATAGAACGTATAGGCCAAGGGGGAGAGGAAGCCCCCATATAAACAAAATATTAATTTTCGCATATTTAAAAGAGTATTATCATATCAAATTTCGAATAGGGCGGATAGGTTCGGCGGGAGTAGTTGTCGCGTCAAATGGGGCTGCGAAACATACCGTGAGTAGCTAGTGTTATGTACAATATTAGTTATTGATTTTGTTTGCGACTAAATAGATATTCAGAGCTACATATTATTATTTCTTACATATTTTCGCCATTTGGCGATATTTTCTGTATTTTCCGGTCAAACGAATGAATGTATTTTTCTACTGAGTAAATTATATAGCGAAAAAAATAATTGTACTAGTTTTAGCGAACAAATAAAAAGAAAATAATTCCAAAGTAAATTATATTAAAAAAGTACTTTAAAGCTTAGAGCGCAAAATATTCTCACGAAAATATTCTCTTAAAAAAAAACAAAATTTTTCATTTTTAAATAAATTTTGTTTTTTTTCATTAAAATAAAGTATTTTATTTACGTATATTTGATATTATAAATAAGGCAAAACTGTGTCGAAAGCTGTTTTCATTAGCTTACTCTATGTAATTCTAAACTTCAGTAATAGTTCAGAAATTATCGAAAGATGCATATCGGTACCGTAAATACAACTGGTCCTATCTAACAAATCCTGTTGATTTGAGTAATGTGAGTCTGGGTAGAAAATCAATTAATCTCAGAGCCAATTAAATAGTATTAAAATAATAGGAAAATAAACCAAGAAAGAAATTATTAAAAAGTAAATTATTAGAATTTTTTTAGAATTTTGGACTTTATTAGATTTTCAGGAATTCAATAAAAGGTTACCTATTGGTTTGGTTGCAAAAGAGATAGAGTGGCAAAACCTTTTTAAGCCAGAACGAAAACAAAATTTCGACATTTGGACCATTATGACAGATGAATTTAATCCTTATGTTGGACAAGGACAGTACAATTTTTACAGCATTCAGTTAGCGTATATATTATATATTTACATTAGGGAGAAACTTGGACATCACTATTATTAATACCAAGATACATAATTTTGATATTAACAAATCCAAAATCTTGTTGAAAACTATAACAAAACTAAATGATTTTTGTTTGTTATTTGTTCTCAATTGCTTAATTTATTTAATTAATAATTATTTAATAAAATCAATTGCTTTCGTTAACTTTTGTGTTGTGTATGTGAAAATGCCGAAAACACTCGGCTACGGAGTGCTATGGGCGCCGCTGTTTGTTTTAGAACATCAAAATATCTAACTAATTTATTAAACAGTGTAATAAGAAAAAATTGCTTCAACAATTCCAACACAAAATAAAAGTGTACCAGTAGCCTAGCAAAAAGCACAAAGAGTTTTATAAACTTAGTTTGAATTTCGGTTTTAAGGGCTTTTGAAGTTCAAATTTCTGATTGAAAATAAAAAACGTTATTTAAATCTCGATTACGATTAAAAGATATGCAATTAATCGCGATTAACGAATAATCGAAGTTTATTGAAATATAGATATGACACAATTATTTTTGCCAGTAAAACAGATTTTTGTAGATTCAGCCAGAATTGCAATATAAATACACACAATGAAGAAAAAATACTCATAGCGAAATTAATCTAATAAATCTAATGAATAGAATAAAAAAAATCTAAAAATTTTAAATTAAAAGATTAATCTGAAAACAAAAATGCTTACAATTATTTTGTAGCTGTATCAATAACTTGGGTGCTCAAGAAGTGTTTTTCTAAAGCACTCCATACACATACAGCATAAGCTCATGCAATAAGTATGTATTAGTAAAATTGAGAGAGCTTATGAATGTGTGCGTCACACCGACAACGCAGTATGCAAAATCAAAATCGTTTTGATTTTAAAATGAACTCATACTGCAGACAATTTTATCATTTCAAATTAAAATATAAAAATATTTAAAACTTTTTCTTAAATAAATTTTTCTTTTTTTACAAAAATTATATTTGGATTGACGAATGTGAAATAAATTCGTCAATCACACACGTACAGAAGGGTTCATCGGCAGTATCTCTCTGCAGTATATGTCTATGGGCGCCTTAATATTTTGACTAAAAATTTAGTGATTGAATACATAGTTTTCTTCATAGGTTGAACTTCAATAAATATAAGATTTAATTGGATTTTAGTTCTCTCTGTGCATAACACTAGAAGTGATTTTTACTTAACATTTGAAATAAAAAATCATGCAAGCAGTGTAAAAAACGTACTACTATTTTTAATCTTCGACACTACATTATGATCACAACGTTGATGCTATCAAACAAAAGTTAATGATTGGTGTTAATATTGTAAAACTGGAAAGTGTAAACATTATTTTTGGTTGTTACAACTATCGAAAACATGAATGAATTTGCGTTAATTTTGCCTTAATAAAAAATTGTCTAATCTACGTAGTTTCTATACGTAATGTTATTATAAAGTGACCACATCTATCAAAACAACAATTGCTTGTATTTTTTTAGTGTAAAGCCACCTCAAAAAATGTCAAAATGCTATGAAGAAAAATGAATCAATGAAGAAGAAGATGAGTATATGAACGCGGTAAGAAATTTTACATATGAAGAAGTTGCAAATCAGCTGGGTTTATAAGGTCACTTTGCTATTTAACTATGGTTGTGATCTAAAACTCCAACTGGTACATTTAGAATATATCGGCTTGTAATATCTGTGCTTTAATCCATATTGTCCATATAAATGTGTTTTTAAATATGATTTTATTTCTTCAAGTAAATATGGTACACTTTTTTTACATAATTACTTCTGAGCCTAAATTCAGATGGAATGGTTAATTTGCATAGATTCCAGCAAAAACTGTTTGGTTTTTAGTAATAGCAACTACATATTTAAGTAGTTACTTGGTAATGAGACGTCATTATTGCCTGCCTTCTGTACATTATATAAATAAGAACTCAATAGTAAAATATTATAGTAGTATTACATTCACGTGGATCAGTTGGCTAGAACGCCGAATTAACTAGAGAAGATTGTTGGTTCAACCCTAGTCTGATGCTGTATTGATTTTTTTTTTTTGTTTTTTACAAGATTTCAAAAATATATATATATATATATATATATATATATATATATATTTATACTGACAAAGTGTTTCTCGCTTATTAAAGTAAGTGTGAGATAGTTTAGTGCGTAAGACGTTAGTCTTTAATAACAGACAGTAAACTTGCGCCCATTTTCAAATCTCACTGACGGCAAAAAATTTTTCGTAGCTTTTTATTTTTGTTTAAGATCCACAACAACAACTTATTACTTTCTGGAAAAAAATAACCTCTTTATATTTTTCTAAAATATTAATTGCTAACTTACTAAGAAAGCAAAGTACTTGCTTTGTCTTTACCTTAAAATTATTTGCTTAAGTTGTGCTGTATAAACGGTGAGTTAATATTTTAATTACAAGCTTCTAACTCTCGAAAACTACTCGTAATTAATGAAACTAATGACAAATTAATACGTACGGCATTTCCACTTCCTTTTCCCATCTGGCACAACAAAAAGAAATATATATTTTTAATGCAATGTGCGTATAAACGTAATAATAATCAACAAAACAGGTAAACAAAACACAATAACAAAACATATAAGTAGGGATTAGTGTTGCCAGTTAAGCCTTTTTAACGCTAAATCTTGCTTTTTTATTTTGCTTTTGCCTCAGAGTTTTCGTTTTAGTTACTAACTTTTTTCTTAGCATTGATTCTTAAAAAGGCTAAAATTTTAGTACTTCAACAGAAAAGAAAATAATTTCTTATTTACTTTTACTAATTTTATTTTTACAAAATTATCCATTTAAGAATTGTTGTGTATTAATTCGCACACAAAATCTAGATTGTTTATATTTAACAAAAATTTGTCCCCGCAGAGCTTCATTCTCCAAATCAAAAATAACTGAACTATGGACTTACTAAACGGATTTTAAAACATTCCCTTAATTTTGATTAAGCATTTCCAAATTTTTGGGTGATTTTTCACATTAATAAAATTTAAAATTTTTTTTTCATAAATAGTTTCTATATTTGATGAAGTATATTAAAAAATAATTATAATAATCGACTTGGTAACTCTACAAAATTTGTTAAAACACTTTAATTTGGAGAATGAAGTGCCGCAAGGCGATATTATTTTACTAAATAATCTCGATTTTTTATGTGAATAAATACACAAAAATACATAAATGGATGATTATGTAAAAATAAAATTAGTAATAATATCATTTTAGCCTTTTTAAGGCTAGAAGATAAAACGAAAATTTAATAAAAAAGCTAGATTTGGCCTTAAAAAGGCTTAGGTTACCATCAAATGGTAACTATTAAAATTAATTTTAAATACTGAATATTTTGGGTTTTCTTTTTTTATAAAATCCAATTTGAGAACAAAATATGCTCTAAAAATGCAAAAAAAAAAAAACATGTGGTTAGGGGTAAAATAGGCAAAAATATACACTTGGAAATCGATGCCAAAAAACTTTATTTGTTCTGAAACGGATAAATATTTTATCGATAGCTTCATTCAATGTCCAGGAAAAACATGCAATTGCATATGTGTGATTTTCCTGGTAATTATATATTCAACATTTTTAAATTTATTTTCCTTAATTTTTTCAAAATTTTGATTTTGATGTAAATTTTTTTGATGTTCTTTTTTCTCTAAGACTAAACATATTTATATAAAAAATTTTAAATACTATTTTGTTTAGAATAAAACGAGTTATCCCTATATACAATTGCTTAAAAACTCAAAAAGTTATTAATTATTTCCTAAGCATTATTAAAAAATTCTTCATATATTAAGGCAAAGTATTTTTTTATAAATTTTTTATTTAAGTAAGGACTTTTTGAGAAAAAATGAGAAAGGTATGTAAAGTTTTATTAAGTCATTCTAGATATATGATAATGCATTTAAAAATTATTGTATCGTTATATAGGCTTTTATAGAAAAAATTGCAATAAATGGCAGTTAAAATCGAAAAATTGTGGAAATAATTTTAGTTTTTCTAGATGTTGAAAAATTTGCTTTTAATATTTCACCAAAACAAAAAAATTTATACCTACGGTTGAAGAGCCAGATCCTTTTACTTCCTAAATAGTTTAAAAAGAAAAATTGAACAAAAGAAAAACCCAAAAAAAAGTTTTTTTGGGGGTGTATTGCAAATTTTTAAAAGTGATTTATTTTTTATTTATTTTATTTTTTTTTTTTTTAAATTTAGCCTTCTTTTAAAGCTCATTTAGCTCATTGGCAACACTAGTAGGGATGTCAATGACTAAAAATGTAGTTGTGTTACCCCAGGTCTACAAATAAGATTAACGCTGATATAATATGTAGGATAACGCCGGCAGAAGAGAGTAATCGTTTTGTTTATATTATGTTAAATCTTAAATGCCCTATAAGATATCATTATTTTCAATCAGTCACAGAGTAAAAATGCCCTTTTTATTTACGAAATTCGCACTTTTTTAGCACAATTTTTATAAAACTATTTTGTAAACATAAAACCGTCATTATAAGTAAATAATTTTACAAAAAAGCATTGTTTTTATTTAAGCAATTCGCACTTTTTTAGTACAATTTTTATAAAAATGTTTTATTAACATGTAAAACAAACACTAAAAGGAAAAAATTTTATAAAAATTATTGTTTTTTTTAGTAATTTCCAAAATACACATGCACACACACAAACAAACTTTCGTATATGTTCATTTTTTGACAATACATCTTATAAGATGGTTGTGTAGAGAAATCTCATCACAACAATCTCAACACCTCATACATCTTTTAATACTAATATTTTAATCGACACGTGAAATATTTCTCTCAGAGAGCGAAATTGACACTCTTTGACACAAAAATCTTACATATTATGTTACGTCTAGACGGGCTGTAAGGGACCAAACAAGTAAATAACCTACAATAACAATTGAATACAAGATGAATTTTGTTGATCATTGCTTATAATTGGTTCAATAATGGAGAACTAAAATTTGTAAAAAAGTAGCAACAAAATATACACAAGCAGTAGAGTGCAAGTAGTGTAGTGTCTATACTGGATAAATTTTTATCAAGACATACGTCAAAATCAGTGCGAATATATGCAAGGTAACCTCAGTTACACAGTTAATTATTATTTTTAGTGGTTACAGCTGTCAAACTATATATATATATATATATGAATTCGCCTTATTTGCTTTTACACAACGTCTGCCTTGATAAAAATTGTCTAATATAGACACTACGTAATATTAACTGGGAAAACAAAAGTTATTGTTAGTGGAGTAAATTATTTAAATTTTGTATAAAAGCGAATTCTTACTATTCTGTCAAAATCACAGCAAAGAAGATGTAATTTACTCACAAACTAACTAATGGTTGTCGAACAAGACATTGGATTTTATTTTGTACAACAAAGTAGGAACTTCACCGAGTGGTTACCGAACAAGTAGTGAAATTTGTGAGTAGACATTTCGCCGAACACGAAGTGAAATTAGTGATTAAACATTTCACCGTGTGGTTATTGAACATGGAGTGAAATTAATGAGTAGACGTAGAGGGTGAGATTTCATTAGTGGTTACCTAACACAAAGTGGATCTTACACAGTAGGCTACACAGTGGTTACCGAACACAGAATTGCAACTTGTAAATCAAGTTAATAGTTTCCATTAGTGCTTACCGAACACAAAGTGGAAATATGTGCGTGAGTGTGACACACTAATACACATATACAATGTATATATATATATATATATATATATATATATATATATATATATATATATATATAGTACATATATATATATATATATATATATATATATATTCAAGTACGTAAATACAAAAGCTTTTAGGCGAAATACCCACGTTTTCATAAACTTTAACAAATATCAACTTTAAATTAATATTATTTTAATACTACAAAATAAAACATAAATGCAAATAAAGTACTGATATCAGAAACATAACTTTTTATGCAGAAGTGTATACCAAAAGGTGTAATTTATCACAAAAGGAATAACAAGCCAAATTGAGTTACTAAATTAATCCCTCAAAGTATACAATAATTATTTGTGCGGAATTAGGCCTCTTTATGAACAATTTTTAATTTTATCAATCTTTTTGAATTTAAAAAGATAAATTCACATCCAATAATTTAGTACCAAACAAAAACTTTGAGCCCACATAATTCTCAAAAGAAGAACTTTGAAAATTCCTTTTGAGTTTTCTTAATTGAAATGATAATACCTATAAAAGACATGCTTACATGTCCTATTTATCTCTTATAGTTTTCGAGTTATTTGCGTTTGAGTTTTTAAGCACCATAATTTTGCATGTTATTGGTCAAGTTTTTTTCTTATATATCCTAGTATTTCCGACCGATTTTATTAGTTTTTATCTTAACTAGTTAAAGAATGACATTATCTATTGAATAAAGAAAAGTCGATATCTTTACCGAGACCAAAAATAGACGATTTTGAATTTGAAAATTGTGTTTTTTTAGCCGAAAAAGTATCTACACTCTTTTTTATCTAAAATAAAATTTTCTTTAGCAACATATAATAATTTTGCACTTCTGAAAGGTAAAGAGATGAATATAAGATAAAAAACAAGCCCAATAACTCAACTGGTCATGGTACACACCCTCCCGAATTCGACCCATTTTATATGAAAGTTTTGATTTTAGACCATATTTTCTCAAATCCCAAAGCACGAATCGACAAGCGGAATATATTTTAAGAATCTTCAATATGTTGTTAAAAGTTTTAAATCAAAATCTACGGGACTTCGGAAAAATGTGGATTCTATAGCCAAAAATGTAAAAAATCCCTTTTTTGGGAATTTTCATTAGTTTCTTTGCGAATTCAGGAAAACCCTTCCCCTGGTTGAAATTTGGTTAACACGCTTTTATTTATATTAATAATATCCACATTTCCTGCAAATATCTTTATAAACAAATATGTTATTACAATTAAAAAATTTGTGTTTTCTCCAAATACCCCAAATTGTGCCTTTTGTTTGGTTTATTTTTAAATAGTGAAAGAAATTTAAAAAAATATGTATTCCAAATTAGGTTTATCCTTTAGCATATATAATTTCCGATCTTTTGCAAAAATATTCAAGTCAATATCATTTCAGAAATATGCGTCTTTAAACTTTTATATTTCCAATTTATTGTATATATGATTATATTTTTACAAACTTGCAACTTTTGCCTTTCCTTTGTGTGAATAATTACTTAGAAAATTATGAATATTTCTGTATACTTTGGGCAAGTGATGAAAAATTTTTTATGTCAGAGGTACTTAACTTTGAGCCCCTTTAGCTCCGCCCCTGAGGGTTTGTTGTGACCCCCTTCAAACTTAACATTGTACACTCCTCTGCTACGCCTATACCAAATTTCATGAAAATCCAACCAGCCGATCAGAAGTTACAGAATTATTTTCAAAAAATTTCGATTCTGCCCCACTGTGCACCGTGAAATGTGCTCACACATGTAATTGGTTCACGCCAATTACAACTTTGTTAGGTGTTTTATTTTAATTTTATTGAAATTTCTAATATTTTTTGTTGTTCTATAAAATAATGATAGCGGTAACGGTATTTTGAATTGTTGCGGTAAGGGTTGTTAGCAGTAACGAAATTTTAAATTATTTCGGTGACGGTATTTCAGAGATCGACAGTTAATCTTAATTAGGTTTTTAGCGCTATCGGTAGATTTGCGATAATGGCGGAAAACGTATAGTTAAAATTCATTCCTATATGTATTTAAACAATTTATCTGTATATTAAATGCTATATTTATGAACACAAATGTCGACGAAACAAAATTAAAAAACTCGAATGTTTCATTGGTAAGATTCTTTTGATATTTGATATAGTTGATAGATTACGTTTATTACTATAGAAAATCAATGTAGTTCTTGTTTCTGTTCCATTTTTTTCCAATATCTATCTGTCAGTAGTTACTAAATTTATGCATCTCTTTAGTTTAACAAGATCAACCAGATTGGATAATGTCATGTACAATGTCATATGTTAGCATTAATGTTTGGTCGTTTAGTTACTATATGGATATGGAGCTTCGGTAATTGTACATTATTTTTCTACATATACATACAGTAAGTCACAGGCAAATTCGTACACCATAATAGCACTTTGTAAATCTTTATCTGAATACACAGGTTAATACTGAAAAAGTATCGCGAAAAATATGTTACAGATATTGAAGGTATAGTCATTGCAATAACAAGAAACATTTCGGTTTCTCTCTATTACACCACACTTTTAACCAGACTAGGAAGAATGTCCATCTTTTAATTTGGTCGGAACAAAAAAAAATTTTTTTTTTTTGGTTAACGAATTTAAAATTATTCCTAAAACTACTTTTATTTTTCTGTTTCCAATTTTAAATGTCCAAAGAACAAAAAATTTAAATATGAAAATAATAATATTATTCAGGAACTCGAAACGAATTAATCGAATTGATGTGTGAATTTTTATAACATTTGAATGTACATATTTAAATGCGTTTGTGTGTTTATGTATGTATAAGTTTTTTTTTTTTTTGCTATTGCAATGTTTATGGCAGTAAGAAATTTATTTGCTTTTTCTTAAGGTAAATTATGTTTGTAATTAATAAAAAAGGGAATCGGGAAAATTAGAATTTTTGTATATTGTATTTGTATATTGTATACAAAAAAACAAAACTTCTTGTATATGTACTATTTATATATTTTATGTTAATTAATTAAAAAACGTCAAATTTGTATTTTTAATTTAAATTCACTAAACTAATTAATTTAAACTTTTTTTCCATATTTTATGTTGGATACATTTTTCAATGACAATAATTTTATAACTATTATAAAATCCTTTCTAAATTTCTATCATCGGTATTTAATAAATAATTATTTGTATGACCTCCAGAAGATATCAATTTATATACTAAATCAATAATTTCTTAATTGTAACTTATGTTTGTATATACATATGTAAGTATGTATGTGCATAGCAAACTAATTAACAAATACTATTTTTTACGTTTTTTTTTTTAATTGTTCTGGTTATACCGTTATTATTTTCTTTTAACATGCACATATGTAAATGCACATACATTGATAGGTATGATCACACATCATCCCTTTTTTACGTATTTCCCAGCAAACCAAAGGTTTCTTCTGAAATTTGAGAACGATTTGAAATCAATTTTTTTCTTAAATGTAAAGGTTTGAAAACGATTTGATAATGTTTTGAGAATAATAGCATTGTCAACAAAAAGGGAATTTTTTTCTCTAAATTTGAATTAAGGTTTGAATTAAACTTTGATATCAAAGGAAAAACGCATCATTCTTCAAACGTTTGAAATTTGATGACCCTGTTCTTGATGGGTTCTTTCAACCAACCACTTTTTTCTCGCACGATTCGAAAGCGTAAAATAGCGATCTTCCTGAAAACCAGAAATATATATGTATATATTTTGTACCTTACTTTTAACCCATTGTCGACCAACGAAAGTATGCTATTTGAAGAAATTTTTATGTTATATAGGATTATAAGGAATAAGAATTATGTGGAATTATTCACGATACATATTTTTTTGCTCTTTAGTTGACTTTGGTATTGAAATTTTTATTTCTATTTTTTCACACTTTTGATTTCCACGTATTTTCTGACATAGTGATTTTAATTATTTATAATTTTTATAGCCCGTCTAGACGTAACATAACATGTAAGATTTGTATGTCAGAGAGTTTCAAATTTGCTCTCTGAGAGAATTATTTCACGTGTAGATTCAAATATTAGTATTACAAGATGTATGAGACCGTTGTGATGAGATTTCCCTACACAACCATCTTATAAGATGAACTGTCAAAAAAATACACATATACGTTTTTGTAAATTACTAAAAAAAACAATGCTTTTGTAAAACTTTTTCCTTTTAATGTTTGTTTTACATGTTAAAAAATATTTTTGTAAAAATTGTGCTAAAAAAGTGCGAATTGCTTAAATAAAAAGGACATGTTTACTCTGTGACTGATTGAAAATAATGATTTCTTATAGGATTTATTAGAATACGTGTAAATAAGATTTAACATAATATCTCACATATTATATCAGCATTAATCTCAGTTGTAGACCTAGGGTTAAGATCTACGATCATGTATTAGTTGTATCCAATACTATTTTTCGCTCCACAAAAAATTCTTGATTTTGACCTTTAAAGACTTCTGGGGTCTGTGTATGGCAAGTTGGAGACTTGATATATACTACATTTTTGTAGCACCATTTTTCCTCAATTTGCTCTACCTATTACCTAGAAAATTATATAGCCCAAAAACTTCACAGAGAAGCACATTGCTTTGATAGTCAAAGGGTTAAATGTGTTTCATTTAACTTTTTACATTATATCTGGTCTAGGTAATAAGAATATCGTAGAATTGTTCGCGATATATTTTTTTGAGATATTGAGCTTAAATATTTTTGTCAGAAGAATTAAAATTTCTAAAAAAATCTAATATGTTATTTTGTACCCTTTTATTGCTTTCCGCTGCAAAACAAAGCTTTAAATAGTTATTTTCTAATACTACCTTTATGTCACGCTTACACAAAAATAAAAACTGAAATGGAGTTGGCGAAAACTTAATTTCAAAAACCTATTCGTTTACAATACCTGATTTCCTCCTCAGGTAATTTTTGTTGACGTATGTTTAGATTTCTTGGTTAATTTTATTCAATTAAAATGTTTTAACTATGATACAATTACTAGAGGTAGAATCATTACAAAGTTTGTTCTCAATTTTATTTATCCTGAAAAGTCAGTCACATGTAAAGCAAAAGGAAATATAACAAAATTGAAAGCAGAGTTTTAAAAATAAATAAAAAATATTTTAAACTTAAAACAAAAATTTTTTGTGAACAAATTATATGTATTAAATAAAATATGTATTATCAATAACAAACAAATATCCGTTAATATGTTGTGTATAAATGTCCATTTAAACAAATGCACCTAAGGAGCGTTCATAAAACTTCCCCAAAATAAAGTTCTACATTCCAGGAAGCATTTCAAATTACAAACGTAAACAAAACATTTAACATTTTTCATTTATATTTTTTATTTTATATTTCATTTTTCAGTTGTTTGACTTAACAAGAATTCAATTTGACGACACTCTATAAAGATTCTACCTTGTGTTATTACCAGGGGAACCAAAAATATTTTTTCTTGTGCTTAAAATGAACCAATATGTTAGTTATTTATCCGTTTTAGACAGTTTTAAGGATTTTTGCATTGATTTTTTATAGCATATTTTTGCATATTTTGGTTATAACTGCATCTTTTTGCATATCTTGTCATATTTTCATTGAAAATACTTATTTTAGATCATATTTTAGTTATTTAATTGGAAAGTAGGATTTGGTTAAGAAATAAGAGATAATTAGTACAACTGTGTCAATGTATTTTAAGTATGAGTGAGTGTGTGTATGAGCTCACCTTGTGAGTATGTTTAATGTATAGTTAATTAAACTCAATTATACGTTTTAATTTCAAATATATTATTTTGTTTTTATTTAATTAAATTTAATAATTTAATTAAATTAATTATAATTTTCATATATCTTTTAGTTATGTTTGAGTTTTTGTAAGTTAAATTTAGATATATGTAAATTCAATTCAATTAGACAACTTTGCGATGCAACTGGTTATAAGGTCGCAGAAGCAATGAACAACGTACTTAATTTCAGGTATAAAGAGACTGATATTTTAGTACAAATTCATGAGTACATAAGGATTTTCGGATAAATCACAATAGGTAATCGTTACAATTACTTAGAATTTTTAGATGCAATTCAATAATTCTATAATTAAGTTTCCGTTAATCATTTTTAAACATTTGAGTACAAAAACATTTATAAAAATTTTATATAAATTTGGAGTATATAATCTTACGATTTGGAAGTGTTTAAAATCGTTAGATTTTTATTATCATGCCTTTTAACAACGTTTTATTACCATAATAGAGAAGGTAAAATTATTAAAGAGAATCTTTTCAATATTTTCTGCCTGAAAAGTCAGTCAAATGAATATAAAACAAGAGAAAATTAGAAAAAATAAAGAAAAACTTCAAAAAAGAAAAAAAAAATTAAAAAAATAAATATTTGTGAACAATTTAAAAAAATTCTGAATTTTATATAAAAAAATATGTGTGTTATAAATATATTGTGAATACAAATGCTTTTGCGGATGAACATACATGCTAAATTCGTAAGATTTTCCAAAAATTAATTGCTGTTTTTCAAAAAACCTTCTACATTGCATATGTAAACCAAACATTTTAAAATAATTTCGTTTGTATTTTTACTTTTTTTTTTTTCATGTTTCACTTAACAAAAACTAAAAGTAACAACTCTCCCTTACAATTCTATCTTGTCTAGTTCGATCATGATTTTATACATATATATTTTATTAAGAAAAAATTATAAAACATATAAAATCTTAAAAAATAATAACATTTTTATTTTCTCCTTCTACATACATATACTTATAATGTTCCTTTAAGTGGGTCAAAAAGTGTATTTGTATAAATTAATATTAACCCTTAACTGATGTTGTTATTTCTAAAGATATTGTTAGTATCGGGGGACCAAAATGACTCCATTTGAAAAATATGGTAAGAAATATTGTTCTATAGACAAATTGTGCTATTCTCTGTGTCTTACATTTTTGAACACAAACTAAAATATTGCTATATCTTCGATTCTAGTAAATTCTAAATTTCGTACTTCCGGCACCAACTACAGTACGTGACTTACTAAGATTTCTTATGTAAGTGTAAGTTAAGAAATATGTACACTAGAGAAATAAATTTATATCCTGACACCAGTTAAGTATTAAATAGGAAGAAAATACAATTACCTATAAAAAATGCCAGTCAGAGCACACTTGTCAACCTCAATTTACAAAAATGGCGTTTAATTTAACTCATGTCTTTTAAAAAGGGCATATCAATTTTATACAACCGATGTTTAACTTAATTTTTGCATAAACTTTCTGTGCGGCAAACTAATAATCATATGACCTACTGCATTTGAAAGCAAAATCAAAGTCGTACAGCTATCGAACACTAAATCATTCGATAGCATTTTTAGAATATTTAAAAAGACTTGTTTGATTATTCAAATAAAACGATATTTTTTAGGGCCAACAAAAACTTCTTTCTAGGAAAAAATGACCGACTGCTTAACACACTCACGCGAATTTTTTGTGTTGCCAATAATATTAACCACCCCAGGTACAGTTTTCGAATTTATCACTTTTAGTGCTAGGTCTAGCACTTTTTAAACTCATTTAGCACGGAAAAAATGAATCTAGCACCTAGCACTTTTTCTGTAACTTTTCGAATTATTCATTGCATTTTATTAGCACTTCTTGCATATTTGTTTTTGTTAATTTGTAGTTTGTATTATAAAAATATTATTAGTTTATTTTTCTAAAAATGAAAACTGTAGCTAAACTTTGGTGTTATTAACAATGGTAACTAATGCGATCTTTATGTCGAGTCCTACTAGAGAACTTTTTATCAAGACAAACGTCACATTTTTATCACGATAAAAATTTGCCTAATGTATAATGAATTTGTCATTGAACTTGATCGAATAAAATTTCATAATTTTTTTAATCGAATGAATAAAGAATAAAATATATTTTTCGAATAATCAATTACAAGTTAAAAAAATGCAAAAACTGGTATTTTGTAAACCAATTTTTGGTTTTATTAACATAAAATAAACATAAAAATAACAATTCATTAACATAGAACCAAAAATATCCAAAAACTGAGACCATATTCAAATTACAGACAAATTATATAATGAAATTATTTATTTTTTTTTAATTATCATTCATAAAGTACATAATTAAGAATTTTGATTTTGAAATGATTATTGTATTTTTTTTTTAAAGTCAATGATCATCAATATTGCTAAAATCTATTTTTTAATTCTTGATATTACTATTGAGTTCAGTTAACAAATCATCGTTATACATTTCAGAATCTACGGTTAAAATAATTTTTGAAATAAATAATGAATGAATAATTCTCAAAAATAAAGCATTTGCATATACTTTTGTTTCATATTCACTGGAAAATTTCCTGTTCTATTTTTTCTAAATAATACTAAGACTTCAGTGTCCGTGAAAGGCTTTAACCCGAAATCTATTAAAACGTGGTTCAATAATTTTCAACAGGATTTTCCAACTAAACAAAACTGTTCAGACTTATAATTTCAAAAAGGCATAATAATTTAACAAAAACTCGTTTTGAAAAATTATTCGATTAATCGTTAAAAATTGATTGAATAATTTTTTGTTTTAAATTTAAAAATTTTGATCATTCGAAAAGAATAAAAAATTTGTTCCTTAAATAATCGAATAATTTCTGTTCGAATGACAACCCTAATTGTTGTTGACGTTGACTGAGAAAAGACGACATTTTGGTTTGTGTTGGTACTTGGTTTATGATATACGTTTTTTCCTATAATTGATAGAGATAAAAAGTTCTCTGTAATTCATGCAAAAATTTGACGTTTGTCTTGATTAAAATTTCTCTAACATAGAGTCGGCGTTAAAGAGTGTATTTAGTAAAATAAACTTTGTTAAAACCAATACTATTACAAACAGTTTACCTATTCAACAAAAATGTAAACTATTTTAAAATCTATTACATTTTAAATAACAAAAATTGCAATTGTTTTCGTTTAGTTTAAAATTCAACAACCAAAAATAAAATGTCAAAAATATTTTTAAAAATATTTTTTGGTTTGTAAAATTTAAATACGTTTCGGAAATTAAAGTGTGATAAAAGTGTTTAAAAGAAATAATTAAATATTATGTGTGTATGAAAAAAATGTGCTACGAATGTTATTTGGAAGGATAATTCTGTTAATTTTTTTGTTTATGTTTTCAGTTGCATTCAAAATTTAAATTTGAAAATGTGTACCTTATACCGAAAAGGTACTAAATATTCGAATTTTCTTAATAAAAGAAAATTACATGATTTACCAAAGTTTTTAACATCAAATGAGTACTTATTACCGAATTTTTAAGTTATGCCAAGTAACATAAAAACGACTTAACTGAACAAAAAGTCTAATAAATAAGCTGCCGAAAATGCCGGCTGCGGCTAAACTCGTTATATACAATCGGATAAGCGGCTAGCCGTCGGCCGCGCCGATACGTCTTACTTCTCTGTTCACATAGCACATGTATTTGAAGAGTGCCGTCTTGTTTAGTTGTAAAAAATAGAGTTAGTTTCTTTCCTATATAATTACACTATGATATTAAACAAAATAAAACATCATAGGGCTGTTAACTTATCAAATTTTAACCAAGATTTATGCATAACTGTATATAAAATGATATTCTTTTCAAACAAACTAATCATTTTTTCTACAATTCGGCTTAAACTTTGGGTTAAAATCTGATAAGTTAACGGCATAAAGTCATATTACGATATTGTAAATTGGGTAAAAAGTTGTTTAATTATGTATAAATATTTTAATTCTCAAGAAGATTCGAAATTAGTAAAAATTTACGACATCGATTCAGTTACGTTCACAACTAAATTGGAAACTATATTTAAAAATTAATAACTTATTTTATCATAATTATTTTTCTTATAACAATTATTCATTCATAGTTTACATTTTTGTTGATATTTAGCAACAAAAATATAATAATTAAAAATACACTATACATTAAAATGTTTACTTAATATTTGTTAAATGTAAATGTAAAATAATAATAAATAAACTTAATAATTTTTAAATATAATTCTTACATCAATACTTATAAGTAAAATTTTAAATTATCACTTTCACTTTCTTAGCGTTATATACTTTTGATAGCTGCGTTAGGTACCAAATCAGAGAGTTTCTTTACTAGTTTCTTATACTATTACAAATATCTTACCCCAGTTCTACAACTGAGATTAACGCTGATATAATATATGAGATAACGCCGGCAGAAGAGAGTAACCATTTTGTTTACATTATGTTAAATCTTAAATAAGGGGTATACGTATCCTATAAGATATCATTATTGACTGAGAAAAGACGACATTTTGGTTTGTGTTGGTACTTGGTTTATGATATACGTTTTTTCCTATAATTGATAGAGATAAAAAGTTCTCTGTAATTCATGCAAAAATTTGACGTTTGTCTTGATTAAAATTTCTCTAACATAGAGTCGGCGTTAAAGAGTGTACATATTTAGTAAAATAAACTTTGTTAAAACCAATACTATTACAAACAGTTTACCTATTCAACAAAAATGTAAACTATTTTAAAATCTATTACATTTTAAATAACAAAAATTGCAATTGTTTTCGTTTAGTTTAAAATTCAACAACCAAAAATAAAATGTCAAAAATATTTTTAAAAATATTTTTTGGTTTGTAAAATTTAAATACGTTTCGGAAATTAAAGTGTGATAAAAGTGTTTAAAAGAAATAATTAAATATTATGTGTGTATGAAAAAAATGTGCTACGAATGTTATTTGGAAGGATAATTCTGTTAATTTTTTTGTTTATGTTTTCAGTTGCATTCAAAATTTAAATTTGAAAATGTGTACCTTATACCGAAAAGGTACTAAATATTCGAATTTTCTTAATGAAAGAAAATTACATGATTTACCAAAGTTTTTAACATCAAATGAGTACTTATTACCGAATTTTTAAGTTATGCCAAGTAACATAAAAACGACTTAACTGAACAAAAAGTCTAATAAATAAGCTGCCGAAAATGCCGGCTGCGGCTAAACTCGTTATATACAATCGGATAAGCGGCTAGCCGTCGGCCGCGCCGATACGTCTTACTTCTCTGTTCACATAGCACATGTATTTGAAGAGTGCCGTCTTGTTTAGTTGTAAAAAATAGAGTTAGTTTCTTTCCTATATAATTACACTATGATATTAAACAAAATAAAACATCATAGGGCTGTTAACTTATCAAATTTTAACCAAGATTTATGCATAACTGTATATAAAATGATATTCTTTTCAAACAAACTAATCATTTTTTCTACAATTCGGCTTAAACTTTGGGTTAAAATCTGATAAGTTAACGGCATAAAGTCATATTACGATATTGTAAATTGGGTAAAAAGTTGTTTAATTATGTATAAATATTTTAATTCTCAAGAAGATTCGAAATTAGTAAAAATTTACGACATCGATTCAGTTACGTTCACAACTAAATTGGAAACTATATTTAAAAATTAATAACTTATTTTATCATAATTATTTTTCTTATAACAATTATTCATTCATAGTTTACATTTTTGTTGATATTTAGCAACAAAAATATAATAATTAAAAATACACTATACATTAAAATGTTTACTTAATATTTGTTAAATGTAAATGTAAAATAATAATAAATAAACTTAATAATTTTTAAATATAATTCTTACATCAATACTTATAAGTAAAATTTTAAATTATCACTTTCACTTTCTTAGCGTTATATACTTTTGATAGCTGCGTTAGGTACCAAATCAGAGAGTTTCTTTACTAGTTTCTTATACTATTACAAATATCTTACCCCAGTTCTACAACTGAGATTAACGCTGATATAATATATGAGATAACGCCGGCAGAAGAGAGTAACCATTTTGTTTACATTATGTTAAATCTTAAATAAGGGGTATACGTATCCTATAAGATATCATTATTTTCAATCAGTGACATGTTTAATCATGTGCTTTTTAATTAAGAAATGCGCATTTTTTTAGCACAATTTTTATAAAAATGTTTTAGTAATTTCCAAAATGCACACAAACAAACTTTCATGTATGTTATTTTTTTGACAGTTCATTTCAGAAGATAATTGTGTAGAGAAATCTCATCACAACAGTCTCATAATACTTCTTATAATACTAATATTTGAATTTACACGTGAGATAATTTTCTCAGAGAGCAAAAAATTTTACATATTCAGTTACATGTAAATGAACTGTTTAAAATATTTGTTCATTTATTCAAAAAAAAAAAAAAAAAAAAAAAATGTAAGGGATTTTTATATAAATATAAATATCATTATGATGAAAAAAATAAATATCTTTTAAAATAAATATCAGTATGAAAAAAGATTTCAATTGATTGTTTTCTTTCACACTTTTGTTTTTGTTTCAAAAAAATATTTTATACTATTTTATTTATTTAAATTTTGTATATTTTTTATTCAATGGGATTGTTGTTGTTTCGAATTTTTTCTTCCGATGTAAAAAATTGAAAATAAGTCTAAGTTTATACACCGTAATTTTTATTTCTGTAATTTTTTTCTTTTTTTTTTTTTTTTGAACTTGTATTTACGTTCACACACAAAATTTTTCTTCATCAATTCTTTCTTTAATTACCTTGCCTTTTTGTTTTGAAGTATGAAAATAAAAAATAAAAAAACGCATCTCGAAGAGGCAAGTTTGTTCCCTTTCATATTCCCTCTTGCTCTATCTCTCTCTCTCTCTCTCTCGCATGAAATCAGAACTTCAGCAAGAAAAATTAGCTTGTATGAACTCAGACTAATTTTCAACTTTTGTAATATATATCACAAACGATTTTTTTATTTCGATCAGAATGAAAAAAATAAAACTATTGATGAAAATAAAAAAAATTACGATGAATTTTTAATATTTTTTTCAATACAAATGATCGCTTTTCGATTGAAATAAAAAGATGTTTTTTTTTAATATTAAAATCCGGTCGCTGGGTAAAAGTCTGTTTATTTAGTTAAAATTATTTTTTAATATTATTTGAATATTATTTATTTAGAGCCTGTGTGAAACGACAGAAAAGTATGTTTGCTAGTAAATTTTTGATTGGTATGAGGTGAATAAAATTTTACTAGTTCATAAGGTTAGTAGAATTTTTAACAAACATATATAAATATTCGACATTTAAAAAATATAGAAAATATTTCAACAACAAAAAATTTGCATTTAGTTATAAGACTTAAAACGCAATATATTATTTAAGATGCTTAATATTGACTATTAAATATTAATTTGAACATAAAACGTGGCCAAAGTGGAGTTTTCTTTCATAAAGGATTAACAAATAAAACATTTTATTTTTTTTACGTTTGCAAATTTTATTTATTTTTTTTTTTTTTATAATAAAAATTACATTTGTCAATATTTTATAGTTTTCTTTTCACACAGCAGAATGAAAAAAATTTCTCACCATAGAAGAAATATTTTTAACATAGAACTTTTCTACCGTTTCACACACGCCCTTAGTTAAAAATTCGAATTTTAATAAAAATTTAATTTGATTCATTTAAAGAGAAAGTTTTGTGACATTTCCAAACTTTCCATAACTCTATAATCCGGATTAAATAATGAAAAGTCCTTTCTTATTAAAATTTTAGATTAACTTGGAAAACACAATAAGAAATGATATAATTATAATATAAGAATTGATTCTAGTTGAATTCCTTCATTTACCTGGGTAATCCGGATAATTCGACGATCCTCGAGTTTGTTTTCGGTAAAAAAAGATTTTAGTTCGTCAAACTGTTAATCAATAAGTTATTTGGAATACGTATAACACTATAATTCAAATAATATATACTTGGATAACTTATTATAAAATTAGAATTTTGAAAAATTCACTCATAAATTTTGTTTAATTTCTAAAGAATCAATTTCAGACTATATTTTTACTATTTTATTTAATATTCCTTTAGCTTTAACCGTGAGAATAAATAATATATCTCTTTTTTTTACAAATACAAACAGTTTTTGTTCTTAGCACTTTTCCTAGCACCTTTTTAATTTTTATCGCTTTCTAGCATTTTTCTTTGTACTTTTTCCCATTTAGATTTTGGCAGCACTTATCGCAGGCCACAGTATCCGGTTAGGAATCCCCTTAGTCTTACATTGCTTATATTCAACAACAGTAACTTTTGGGACTTACTCCGTAAAACCGTAAAGAGTCGGTTAGTCTGTCTGAGTCCAGGTGTAGTTTCTCATTGTGTAGTCAACTCAGACACAAACCACGATCCTATTTTTTTCTTAGCATATTCCACGGGGATAAATACAGTTCCAGCACCTCAATTGGCTAGAAAATCAGACAAAAAAATCGAGGAGTGCTGAGAGGTTTAGATATTAATTGAGACTTGCCACAATATATATATTGACACATTAATAACTAGTTACAAATATTCAAGTATAAAAATTAGAAAAGCTTGTTTCCTTATCTTAGAAAAATTAAATATTTAATACATTATAATAATAATTAATTAGAACTATTCTCTGATAAAACAAAATAATAATAATAATAATATTCCTACACTGTACGTACTTTTCTTGGATGTACTGTATATGTATGTTCATTTATGAAAAAAATAATGATAATACACATTGCTAGAATCTGTTGTTAGTTTAACTAGCTGGTGCTTGAACGGCAGCTACTGTGTTTCTTTGTGAGTCTTTCTTAATGTCCGCAAATAGAAAAAAGTGTAACACTACCACATGATACAGCAGCAACTCAATAATTTTACCAAGATCTAACTACAACATATTGTGATCTGCAAATGCCCGTACAGGCAGAAGGAGAAGAAAATGTAATAAACATATGACAAAATGTATAAGTTAAAAAAGGCCAACAAATAATAAAAAAAAAAAAAAAAATGTTGGCTTGTGGGCCGAATAGAGAATTGCGGGATACTTGCTATTTATTTATTTATTGTTTAGTTTGCTAACGAGATAAATACCTATAGAAACTGCGGTAGCGAAAAAATACTAAAATAAAAAAACTGATTTAACTAACATAAACACTAAAATTCTTATCGATTACACCTGAGACCTCAATCAATAAATCGACGACAAGATCAATCGGTCGATATATGATTTTATTGTATTTTTTTAATACGTACATATTTAAATTTGAGATTTCGCTAGAGATCAACGGGTATGAATGGTAAACCAAAATAAATAAAAAAATAATAAACTTTATACAACTGATTGTGTCCACTAGCACTTGTTCACATATTGTTCACAATTTTTGACCTCTGCATTTGACAATAAAATTATTTATGTTCGGCGTACATGTTTTAAGGTTTTTTTTTTAACTTTTAATTTATTTAAACAAATCTGTAATAAAATAACTAAACCATATATAAATATTGAATATGTATGTCGTCAAATTTTTTTCTTATGAACGTATTTGATTTATGTACATAAGACTGCACCAAAATTTACGGACTTTTGAATTTTGACCGTAACTGCCCTTAGAATCATTATTTGGGTTGTAAAAAGATATTGTGTGAAATATTTGTGAAATCGGATATCGTAAAATGCTATTTATACCCTACACCACCATAGGTGGTTGGGATATTGTGCGTTTGTGCTGATCTATACCAATCGATATAGAATCACTTTTTAAATTGATCTAACGTTCGTCCGTCCGTCCGGCTGGCTGGTCGGCTGGCTGTCCATGTAAACCTTGTGCACAAAGTGTGGGTCGCAATTTTAAAGATGTCTATGAAACTGCATAGACATCATTTGGCACGTAGGACTTTTATAACACAAGGAAGAAGCCTATTGAAATTGGTCGGTCAATTATTTCACCTAGCCCCCATACAAATTTCCCCCATAAAAGAGATTAAACACTCAAAAATGCCTTAAAAATAAGAATATTTTAATGAAATTCAGTGCAAAGAAGTTCTGTACAAGTATAAATCTTTGAAGATCGGTCCACAATTGACCATAGCTCTCATATAAACCACTCTTCCGAAAATCACGAATGTTAGTATCAAGTTAATATTCGACACAAATAAGTTTTATGTAAGTAGAAGCAACATTGCCAAATTTTATGGGAATCGGTCCATAATTTACCATAGCTCCCATATAAAACCACTTCCAGGAATCGCCCTATTTTTGCAAGCTACCGGAGTGATCGTGTATAGCGAAACCGTTTCTTCTGAAATCTCTTTATTAAATACTAATTTTATTATAGAAAACTCGTAGTCAACACATAATTATCTATCAGTAAATAAAAAAAATAATAAAAAATGAAAATCTGTTGAAAAATGTGTCGCAGACGACTTTTGTGGGAAATGTAAGAAAAAAATCGTTTCAAATATTTAAATAAAATTATATATTTATTTAAATTTAGTTTATAGTTGTTCAAGTAAACATTTTTATTTGTAAGATTTCTCTTTTTAATTTTTATTCACATATTTAAGAAATCTATAAACTGAAAAGTGGTACTTATATGGGTTCTATGGCCAATAGTGCCCAATCCATTTTGTATGAGAGCTATAAAAAATTATGAACTGATTTTACTTAAATTCACCTCAATGAATAACTAAATCAATATAAATACAATTGGTTATTATATAAAAAATTGTCATCTGTACTATAAACAAAAATGTTGTCAATTAAGGACAAAGAGACGGACGGACGTCAACTTAAGAACAAAAAAACCCAAAATTGCAAAACTTACGCTTTTTGCTTGTTTGTGTCCAAATAAATAAAACAAAATATAAAGTAAGGTATTTGTATAATTCTCTGAATTAAGCGTCATTTTTCATTCCATTGAAACCATTGCGGGTCAGCATCCTCCAGCAATTCTCCCTTAAGCAAGAATTGGTGGACTAGATGGAATTTGACGTGCTAAACATGAATCCGTGTTCTCTTCGTTTCGGAATTTGTTTGAAAAATTGGAGTCCATAGTTTTTCTGATTTTTTAAAATAAAGTAAAATTTTTTAAAAAGTTGCTTTTTGGAGAAACTACAAATAAACATTTTATATGTATTAAAATCTTTGTTTGTTAAGATATCCTAACGAAATTGTCGGTGGATGATGACCTTATCAATTCAAATAATAAAGTGCAGAGAATTTGAAAGATTTTTGTAAAAAAAAAAAATACCACAATTCCCCCCCCCCCCAAAAAAAAACCGGTGAAAATCCCAAAAATTTGATCTTTCGGAATTTTTGCCTTTAAAGTTTGTTTGTTGGAAACTCTTTAGAACACATCAGAGTTTCGTTTGTACATCCATGTTTTGGAATTTTAGAACATATAGACTAAAGTTAGAATTTCGGTACAAAATAGGTAAAATTCGTGCTATTTATCTATTATATTAAGTTATTTGCACTTCAACTATCTCAATTTTGCAAAATATTGCTCCAGTTTTCCAATATTTTCGTCAGATTTTGCTAATTTTTTCCAATACGTTAAAAACAAAACTATTCAACAAATAAAAAAAATTTAAGTCGATATTTTTTCCCAGTCCGATACAAAATAGGTAAAATTTAAGAGGGACTGTACTTAGCCCTAGTGGGTGATTGGGCTCTTTTTTATAATCTATAATTAGAAATTACTCCGACCCACATAATGGATTGAGAAACAGTTTGTTGAAATCTAATAACATGTCCTTTAAAAAAAGTGATAAAAAAAATGTTTGAGCAATTATAGCAGCCACCAGAGGGCGCTAAATTGCCAAATCTTTGTAAATACTGCTTTTTGTGAGAAATGGGTATATGAGGTTTAAAAAAGCGGAAAATGTTTTAATATTTCTTTCCGATTTTTATAATTCCCTAATTAAAAAAATCCGCCAATACTTGCACAAAAAATATAAAAAGTCTCTCATTTACAAAGATATGTTTTCCAAAAAAGGCAATCTTTGAGTTGAAAAAGCAGAAAATGTGTTAAGATTTTATTTTAACTTTTAAACAAAACTACGAATCTCTCTAACAAAAGGGTCACTTCGCCCTTACTTCAAGAGCTACCTGTGCTTATAACTCTAGTAGGACGCAACTGTGTGAAGTAATAATAAACTACTTTATAGTAAATATGGGTAAACCCGCCATGGAATACATAGAACATTTTACAAAATCGAAAATATATTTAGAAAGTCGTGATATCGATCAATCAACTTACGTGAAGACAGGCCAATCTGCCCCAAAAACAAAGGAGATTCAAGACATAACCGCAAACAAAACCGCGAATGAATCTGTCGAACATAAGGGCCACTCCATTCTTATTTAAAGAGACACCTGAACTGATAACTTTAGTTGGAAGCAACTGTGTGAGGAAAAAAGAAACTATTGTGTAGTAAGTAGGAGGACAAATATTATTCTGTTAACAAATAATAAAAAAAAAAATAATTGATAATGCAACGTGTGTGAGTCATGGGCTCTAAAATTTTACAGATTAATCTTCATCACTGTATAGAGGCAACTCCAAATTTAATTCTCTTCGTAAACATGTTCTGTATTCCTGTAAAAATTAAATAAAAAATAGGACATGTGTTTTAGCCAAAAAAATAACAGAGATGTATTTTACTGAATCCGAACCACCTCTTGATATTACGAGACGACTGACAAAATATTCTGAACAAACTAATACTGACCTAGTTATAGGATGTGATGCAAATGCTCATCACCATCTATGGGGCAGCACAGATACATATGAACGGGGTCTTACAATAGTGAACTTAATAATTATAATAATAGTGAACATAATAATTAATAGGAAATAAATTGATAATTACCAACAAAGGTCACATATATCGAATAATTTTCAAGTAACATTGAGAAGTGCATTGCGGAGGCTTTTAAGGAATCATGTCCCTGCAGCACAAATAAGAACATCCAACACCAAGAATGGTGGTATAAGAACTTGGAAAAGCTGCGGACAAGTACTAAGAAAGCACTAAAAGCACTAGATGATGTTTACAGAGAACACCACGGTGGGACGCTGAAGAGTGCTGACGACCGTTGGTGCGGACTAGAAAATGCATTCCATTTTGGCGAGTGTCTAATAAAACTTTTAAAATGTATTCTTCTATAATTATTCAATGAACGTAAGCCGAAATACAAAAATTCTAAAGAACTATAAAAAAAGTTCAACAAAAACTATAAACTAATATTTAAGAATATAATTTATAATTCAAAACTTACAGTATCATGTTCTAAGAAAAAACAAAACAGAAGGAAAACAGCTCGTACGTATTCAATTTTGCACCATACAAAAACTTTAAAGAATGATAGTATCTTTAATATCACAATGTTACAGTGAAAAAAACTTGGAATGTAACATAGTGTTGTTTGTACATATGGGTGAGTAAAATATTATATCATTTTTAGAATTTTCGTTATATCCCAAAAACCAATTTTTCGGATATTGCGGTTTTAAAAATGTTTATCTTGAATACCAGTTAACCAATTTAAGTTTTTCAAACGGCACTAAAAACGGAAGACCTTATCCTTTTTAAAAAGTATATGGGGGTTTCTTCAAATTCGTTTACATTTGGGATTCAACAAAATTTGATTTTTTTTTTTTTTTAATGGCACATCAACGCTTATTGTGTACAAATATTAACTAACTTTAACAAAACACAAATCTGTTCACCCGAATGACTTTTAGCGAAATGTTATCAAAAATTGCCAAAATTCTGTTTTAAACAATGTTTAAAAAATGACCACAAGTATGAAACGTCAATATGACTAAAATACAAAATAAAAGTGATACGCTGTATTTGATGACGCCGAAGATAATCATGATCATAATGATTTTTTAACAATTAATAAAAAAAATTTTTAGTCAACAAAGTACGCATAGATTTTTTTGCCTTTTGCTTTATAAAATTCGTAAATATATATCTCATATTTAAAAATCCAAAAATTTTTAAGTTTATATTAATGGAAAAGAAATGACCGTTTCTGTTTTGGTAGTTAAAAATCAAAAATTTTAAAAATATTATAAAAATTACATTTTAAGTCCGATATGTGTCGTAAACAAAGGTATACAAAATACGAATTAAAAAAGATTCTATAAGTTTTATATTAGCGAACATAATCGCGATTATATATCTGTTTAAACCTCCCTTTAGAATATCGGGTAAAAATGTTCATTCTGTTAAAAAAAAAAAAAAAAATGTTTAGAAATTGCATAATTTTGCTCGCATTCTGCAGCACATCATTTTGATAAAAAGCGCTTTTGCCCTGTTCCCAAAATGTGACTAAAAATCATTAAAAGCTTAAAATTTTCCAAAGAAAATTCCAAACATTTTTTTACAAATTGAAAATAACCATTTTTTCAGTCTTCTTTACTATTGATTCATTAATAAAAAAATATAAAAAAAGTTTTAATGCTTAAGAAATTATGCTTAAATATAATGAACTGAAATCAATGAAAGTAAATTTTTATATTTATGTACAAACTTTTTTCTGTGTGTTAAAAGGTGCATTAAATACAAACGTATAATTATTTTCGAGTGTTGCTTGATTCCGATAAGGGTGATCGACACGATTTTCCAACCGGCTAAAAAATGGTTTTTCGGTTTAATTACTGTCGGATTTTTTAAATGATAATTTTTCAAATTGCGAATAAACCGTATTTTTAAACACAAACAACCGGTTTTGAAACATTTTATTTCAAAAACGAGAAAGAAAGATATAGTCGTTCAAGACCGACTATATGATACCCTACAGCATAAAAATTCGGGAAGGGGACTTATATTACACCTGTGGCCAATTTTACTTAATGTAAAGTAAAATATACAAATGTAGAATAATGAGTTGATACTAACATCTAGATGATTTTATGCAATTTAGGGCGATTCCTGGAAGTGGTTTTATATGAATGCTATGGAAAATTATGGTCCGATTCTCATAAAATTTGACAATGTTGCTTCTAAAACTTCAAGTGATTTTCGGAAGAGGGGCACTTTTTTCATACCAGGTGTGTTTTTTACATCATTCACTATTTCCGCGATTTTTAAATCCAGATTTTCTTTCTTTAATAATCTAATTTAATATTACATGTTTGTGCTAAGATTTTTTTTGTTTTTTTTTTATTTTTTTTTTTTTTTTTTTCTTAGATTCAGTAGTGATTAAACCTTTAAGAAAGACAATTATTTACTATATTTTTTGCAAAATTTCAAAAAAAAATTAATTAATTAATAAATTAAATTACAAAGTTAAGTAGAGATCTGAAGCATTATATTTTTAGACAAAACATATTTGCAGTTGAAATATGTGCAAAATAAAGTATTACATTTTGTATTCACCGATTTAAAAATGCTTTTAATTTGGATCTTTTCCTCAGCAATAATAACACTTAAAAAACTTTTTCAGTATATTTGATCTGCTTGCAATCGAAAAGCAAGAAACTCAGATATTTCATAAATGAAACAAATTCAAAAATAATGAGAAACATTTACTAGTAGTCTTTTTTGAAAAAAAGGCAAAAAATTAAGAAACCTGTATACGCCACAATACCCCACTTTTGTGCACGTATCAACGGAATTAGTTCTTTTTTTCTTGTGACACTCGTAACATTCTTACAAACAATTTAAATATCTTAGGGTAAATTACTATTTGTAATAATACTTTATTTTTTAAAGGAATTGTATTTGAAAGAGGTCTACCTGCAAAATCGATTTCGAAAAAATGTATATACACTTTTTCCATATAATGTCATAGTTTCTATACACTCTATAAAGACTTAGTCTCATTTTCAATGACTATATTCGTATCTTAATTTAAAGTTGTTCCTTAAAAAAATAATGTATTCAATTAAATTTAACTTGGATGTCATAAGTATTGTTGAGTTTTTATAAGAAATCTATAGTATTTTGATGGAAATATTAATTTGTGCAAAAAAATATCAGAATATCAAAAAATGTAACCAGTTATTTCAAAATTCCAACTATTCGAAAATTTGTTTTTCCAAAAAGTCGAATAATCGATCATCCTAATTCTGATACAACATATAATAATAGCTACAGATTGGTATACATTTTCATCGATTTCAATTATCGCCTTGGGTGTGCCTTCGTGATCTCAGGCCATGAATACTTTTTACGCAATTTTTTTGTTGAAACCCATTTTTCGCTTAACTAAAACAGAATATAAGTACTTATTATAAATATAATTTCATAATAAAGTACGTAAAATTTTAGGTCGCTTTTAAAGAGTTATAAAATTTTTGCAAATTAATATTATATCGCGGCAGAATGATTTTAAAATGAAATTTGGAAACCTTTTTTGATCACCAGATACTTTAGATTCATTGAAATTACGCTGTGAATATGCCTCGAGAAAAATGTACCTCTAAGAGCCATTCACGTTTTTTCTCCCCAAGTTTGGGCACCCCCTATAGCGTTTCTATTGAGGGCACATTGACGAGATATATCTCAAACTATGCATAATTACAAGAGCAATAAACTTCCATTCTTTCTTTTGCAATACTCAAAATGGCGCAAATTTAATCAAATCTGCAAAAAAATTAAAATTTTTAAAATTTTGGTTTCACAATTTGTCCACGATGTAGTTCAACACTGGTCAACACGTTGGCCTATTTCTACAAGTGTTTGTCCTTTACATTAGAAGAATTGGACACATATATTAAAATCCGCAATTACAGCAACCAAAAGAAAGAAAAAACTTGTTATTTCTAAACACTTTCTTGTGGTTTTTTTAAATTTGAGTATTTGCCGGTACCACATGGAACCATTTCAGACCTTGAATTTTTACTGCTTTTTTTACTTGTACTTTTTTTTGAAATTTACGAGCATTGTATGGTCAAAACACTTTATTAGAAGACATATTTTCGTCATACTTTTCCTAATACTATATTTTATTAGAAATAAAATGAGCTATTGCTTTATAAAATCAGATGATAATTGTAGAACATAAGATTTTTTAGAAGTTCTAAATCTCATAAAATCTTGTTACTTTAAATGCATATTTTTGTTGTCATTATTTTGCATCATAAATGTGGAATTGTAGAACAAATGCTTTTCTTAAGTTGCAAAACTCGTAAAATAATGTTATTTTACAATATGGCAATAACAAAATACACGTAAAATGTCAGACTGTTTTGAGTTTTACAACTTAAAAAATGTCATATATTTTACAATTTTCATCTGATTTTATCAAGCGATGGTTCAATTTAATTCTTATAAAATATAGTATGTATTGGAAAATGTGTGAAAAAAAATATGTTTTTAATAAAGTGTGAGTCAAAAATGACTGTTAATTCTAAAAATACAAATAAAAAATTGAATTGATATCTTTAATATCTGACACAGTTTTACTGTGAATACAAATGTGTATATACTTTTTGAAAAGGGAAAGTTTTTTTTCTAATGCCGTTTAAAAAACTAAAATTGGGTAACTTGGGTAACTGGTGTTCTAGATAAAAATTTTTAAAATGTCCGATGTCCGAAAAATCGGTTTTTTAGATATAACTCCCGATTTTAGGTGTATATTGAAAATTCTAAAAATGGTATAATAATCTACTTATCAATATCTACAAACTACAATATCTTACATTACAAGTGTTTTTTCACTGTAGGACTGTGGTATTAAAAATGCTATCTATTATTCCCTACAGGTTTTGTATAGTGAACAATTGAGTACATGCAATATGTTTTCGTTTTGTTTACAACTGTTTTTTTTACAATTTGATGTCTTTAGTTTTGAATTATAAATTTTTTTCTTAAATATTAAACATAAAATAAATGAAAAACATATGGGTTTGCTTATTATTTTTATGCAATAACAAGTACACAAAGTACGACTATATACTAATTTGTGCTCCCCACTGTATATGCTTACATGAACAGACAGATATGCAGCTGGATGGACATCTTGTGTGGTTTTAAAAATTACTTTCAGACCGAAAAGTTTTTGTGCCAAAATTACCTAAAAAAATGATATACAGAATGGTTCAGGTAATCTGTAAATATTTTGTTGAAAAAAAGTTATATCCTTAATGTACCTATACTGATGCGTTTGTTAATCTAAATCAGTCAGGACTTGTGAATGTAAAAAAACAAGTTCGTTAAAAAAGCAAATCGCCAAAATCGTTTTGATAGAATCAACTAGTCGTTTTGAAAATATGTTTGAAGTCAGAGGATCCAGGGAAATTTATAAATTGGCTTCTTTTCCCGAATAAAAATAATTCGGATTTGTTGACATATATATATATATATATATGCTTTAGATTACCACTGACTTAATTTATTTTTTTTCTTGAAACTGTATAAAATTTGTAATATAATATAAAATATATAATATTTTATATTATATTTCATATAATATAAAATCGAACATATTGGATTCTATTTGTCGAATTATACATTTTTTCATCCACATATTCTGACTAAATGAAAACACTCATTCACAATCAATATTGACCACGTGAAAAGCTGGATTTTTGTTTCCTTACTAGAGGTAGGAAGAACATAATCATTCTTACACGTACACTCGAAAAGGCGAAAGGGGCTTGTTTTATTTGGGGTTTCATGATTATATTGTTAAATGTGTATTGTTAACCGCAATTAGTAACCTCGAAATGCCAATAATACAAATAAACGTTAATGTATTCGATGTTGCACCAACTGCAAACCGTACACAAAAAAAAAAAAAAAAAACATCACTAAAAACCCACAACCAGTGCTTGCTGTGCAACACGTACAATTATGTATACAAACTGGGAAAATTCAACAACAAAACACGCTAATAGCTTTAACATTGTCTAAATGCCTGAGGCCAACGAGACAATCAACCAACATCCGTACAAACATATTTAAGTTGACTCTGTCAACAGAAACCAATTTGGCTGTAGGCACTCTGGATTGTTGCTGAATACGAGCATAATCCATTGGCTGCAGGAAACAAAAAAGAAGGAAGAGCAAACTGATTCTACCGAACTGTGTCTGTTTTGCCGGAGTCCAGCAACAAGATGAGAAAAAGTGTGGGTGCTGAATTACATGTATCTCCATATGCATATTGAAGTACATTCGTATCTATGTATGTAAAAAATTTACAAGTATGTATATATTTTCATGAATGTTGGAAACATATGCAAGAGTTTGTACACATATGTGTTTACTACATCAATTGTTTTCCAAATCAGAGCAACATTACTAAACTACTGCTCCTGGCACAAAAAGGAAATCAGTTAATGTTTCCAAACAATATCTGCAAAATAAAAAAAACACTAAAAACAAAAATACCAAAAGAGCACTAAACAAGATCTTTAGCCAAATATACTCATACATACATACATACATACACACATACATACATACATACATACATACATACATACATACATATGTACAATGTACATGGATATTTTATTCCTTTTTAAGACTAAATATTACCAGGATAGCTAAAGTTGTATAGTACTACTCTAGTATGTAATAGTTGCATCTAAACATCGTCGTAATAGCAGGCTGACTAGTTGGTTGGTTAGCAATTGGTATTAATTTACTAGTTTGTTATTGTATCTGTATCTGATTCTGATGCTGTGGTGGAGTAAGTAAAGCAATCACTGCAATCCATTGTTCTTACAGATAATTAAGGTGCTCGTTTTGTATTGGCAACATCAAGACTGCAACAGCTGGAAGCAACAACGTAAGTACCAACCAACTATATAAGTCGGTACAATTACTTGATGTCCAAATTCGCCGTTTCACATACATATCTACACATAAACTGCATACCTATATAAAAAAAAAGAATGCCAAATGTATTCTATACTCTAATCTATAATTGTTAAGGTACTTACACTTTAAGTACTACCTATCAGCTATACACCTAAATACTACAACTACTGCTCACTCGTTAAAATATGTCTTATCGAGATTTTTTTGTTTTTTTTTTTGTGTGGTTTAATTTATGTATTTATAAAATTAATGATTTAACGCATTTGTAAAAGTAACGTGATTGCATTATCTAAATCGACATTAATGGATAGATTATCACCTGATTAATATTATCCATGAAATAATTTTTATATAACATTAATTATAATTATCACAAAGGATCTATTTATATGTATAGGATACTTTGGTCCAATTGGACCAAAACTGGTAGATTTATTTTAAACTCTGAAGATTTGGTAGTTTGGTTGGTTTATTTTAAATATACTGATATTTTGGTACCTTGATCTATAAGTTCAAAGAATGTTAGACATTTCTTGTCAGAAGAAATAAATAAAAATTTCCAAAGAAAATAACCACAAAACCACAAAGTTCTTCCGAAAAATTAACATTTACACCACTTCTAAAGTAGGTGTATTATTATTATTATTATTATTATTATTATTATTATTATTATTATTATTAATCATAAATGTATTTTTGGTAGGAAAAAATCTTAATATTTTCTAAGAAGTTCATCAATTTGAAAGTATTTTCAGTAATTTCTAACGAAGTTAAAAAAATATGTTTGTAAAAAAATATCAACTCTTGAGTAAGGGAAGAATTTCAAAAGCAATGAAAACGAATCTTAAAAAAGAACGTCCTACTAATGACAACTCAGGGTTAAAATCACTATTTCTGCAGCTCTTTTTTAGCACTAATTGAAAACAGAATGTCAAAATCATTACTTTTTCAGTTATTTTTTTTGCTGCGACCTTATTCTTCCTTATTATTCACAACAGAAAAAATTATTACTAGGAACTAAACCTTTATAAAAATATATTTTAAACTTTTAGTACTTAATCCCTTAAATGTAATTTTATATTTTGCAGGGAGTTATTTGAACACAATAAATAATTTTTATTATTGGACGTTTTGCTTCCACTAATTTTCAAATGTATTTTTTATAAAAAAAATATATATATATATTAAATGTTGGTATATTTTAGTAGGTTTTGGTAGTTTTGAGAGAAAATTTTGGTAGGAAGAATATTTTTTATGGCAACTCTGGTAGCAGTTGAATTTTATATACATTTACGACACCTAGGAGTATAATATTCTGTTTAGATTCAATACCTGAAACCTATTGAAAAAATGTGTGGTCCATCAAAATTAAGACCAAAATAATTTTTGATAATAAAAGTAAACAACATTTCTACAGTTCCTAAATGTACCAAGGAGAGAATTTTGCGACTACTACATGATAAGAGTATATAGCATATATATATACCTTGTTTATTAGAATTTAAACAGAATTTATTCAAAACAATGAATAGTGAAAAATATTTAAGTTTACGTTATTATTACCACCAAACTAGATGTCCAAGCCATGGAAAAATTTATGAGTCATATTATCTGAAGTACTGTCTTTATAATGTAATAAATATTTTATAAATAAACTGATTTCCATTTTTGGTCGGATTTACCACCAAAAAACTTTAATGGTCTGGGGAATTCGTAATAACTTTAATATTTTTGAACCAATTTTTCCTTTTTGATAGCTTGTTTGAAAGACAATTACGTTTAGATACGATTTTTTAATATCTAGTTACAAAACAAGGTATTAAATAGCTAAAATTAATTTAACTATAAAAAGATCAAATCCCATACAAACGTACCATACAAACTTTAGGTCCGATGCGACACGGCTTACTCCTCCAATCCTACAATTTAAGAAGTGGAAAAATTCCTTATTTGGCCTCGTAATTTTCATATAGTCACCAATTACTGAAAAACGTTACAGGAACCTCCTCCGAAAATTGCTCTCGATCTATACCGTCCTATAGGAACCTGGAATCCCCGGTATTGCATATTTATATAACACGCTGTTACAATGAAAAATTATTTTAGAAAACACATAGTGTAGGTTATAGGACTTCCTGAGGACATCATAAATCAGTTTTAAAAATTTGCAATACACTCTCAATATTTCCAGTTATTCACAAAATAATGTTTTTGGGTAGGTTATTGCATTTTCAATTCTGTTCTTTTTTGTTTATTTTTCCTTTTCCTTTCTTCTTTGAAAGTGGAAGAAACAAGCTTTTCAATTGTACCCATTTAGTTTGTTTTGGTAAAATGTTAAAACAAATTTTCAAACAACTTTTAGAAAAAATAAATTTTTTCACAATTTTTCGATTTTAACTGCAATTGATTAAATTTTTTTATATAAAAGACTTTGCAACGATGCAATAATTTTAAAGGGCATTTTTGTTGAGAACAAAACCAAATTTAATATTTTTAAATTGGATAAAAACTGTATAACTTATTCGATTTTATCTATAATAACCAGAGAAACCACAAATAGGCAATTGCATGTTTTTTCCTGGACATTAAATGAAGTTACCGATAAAATATTTATCCGTTTCAGAATAAATAAATCATTATGGCATCGATTTTTAATTGCATATTTTTGGCATATTTTGTTATTTTTAGAACATATTTAACCCTTTTAAAGCATATTTAGAAATTTTGAGGATAATTTGTTTATACCTCATGGGATATTTTTCAAATATGATTTTATAAAAGATAAAAAAATCCAAAAATATTTAGTACTTAAAATTAACTTTATTGGATACCATTTTATCGCTGAGGAGCTTGACTTGTAGCATCAATATTGAAGATTTTTTTAATAGATCTTCATTAAAGCTATTTTGAAATGTGATGTAGAGGACGTATTAGCTTTTAAACTTGCTCCAATAGCATTAATTATGTTGAAAAACTTTTTTTTAGGAAAGCATATAACAATTTTGATAATTTCTAAACTAATAATAATGTATAGAAAGGAAGATCAATAACGTTTTTATGTGACCCATACCCTTATTTAGAGATTATGTAATTATTTGTTTATTTGTAGTGTTGTAAACTAATAAAAATTTAAATAAATAATATATTTCGTTGTTTGTAATATAATATTATAATTACCTATCGTGAACAACCTTATAATTTTTGTTAAAAAACTACAAAAACTTTTTGTTTTTCTAGAGCTTATTTTCCATTTTTACTGCATATTTAACTCATAAACCCTTTTTCTAGAGCATACTTGTAGCATATCTGATTATGACTTACAAAAACTTTCTATACTTTTTTAATTTTATCCTCAAAATGTAAAAACCAAGTAAAAAATATTAAAAGATATCATGTTTTAAAATATATGAAGAATTTTTTTAATAAAGTTTAGAAAATGATTAAAAAATTTTTGAGCTTTTAAGCAATTTAATATTGGAATATCTCATTTTATTCTAAACGAAATATCATTCAAACTTTGTAAGCAAATATGTATAGTCTTTTAGAAAAAGTGAGAGAAATTTACATGAAATTCAAAATTTCGAAAAAGAAAAGGGAAGTAAATTTAAAAATGGTGAATAATTCATTATTTAGGTGTCGTTTTTTACAGCGCGTAATCAATTTGTTTCGTTTTGTATTCCACCAGGTATCTACGAGTACATAGAATTATTATTTACCAAGCAACTATAACCTCAATTTAAGTAAATCGAATGCTTATGGATTATGTCCGCTTAGAAAATTGTAACTCGGTACAGTTAGCGACGTGTAACCTTAATCAATACGAGTTTGACACGCAAAACACTCAAACACCCTTAAATGATAATGATAATGATGCACGAAATACTTCCCAGCCAAGAGCAGTTTTACGAATATCATATATAGTACTTTATGACATCGACAATATTAAAAAACATTTTTAGTCGATGTTTTCACGGCGAAATTCGTCGGAGCAATAAATACAACAACCCAATTTTTGTTTTATTTAAATAAATATAACATTAGAAATACATTTAAATAACATAAACATAATTATAACACAAATTCAAGTTTTTAAATATCAATAAAAATTACACTGTGCTCGAAAATGAGACTTATTTTTTGTAACAAGATCGGCATCCACTGATTAAAACTAAATCGAATTAAAAGTTAGCGCTCGTTTTTGAAATATTTCATTTGAAAGGCTAAAATAATAATTAATAATTTAGATCTTAAACCAAATAAGGAATTAAAATTCTATTGAAATATAGGATTATGAATTTTTACTATCAAATGCATTGTAACGTAGAAATAGTACACTCAATACTACTATTTTCCCGTACATATTCCATAATTATGAAATTATTACCATTTTTTCCCTTTTCTTTACTATTTTTACGTTTTTTTTTAATTATTTTCATTTTTCATACTAATATATTGAATACTTTATTAGTAATAGGTAATTACATTGAGTGCCCCCACTGTAAATACTACATACACACATACATGTGTAATAACTGCTTTAGTTGATCAGTTGATTTTGCTTGAGAGCCAACAGTTAATACATGACTAAGTATAAGTAAACAAAGTTTGGTTACAGTCGGGGCGATTCAAACAAGACAAGAACCCGCCATATAAGTGTCGGAGATTATTTTATACAATTGGAGAGCCGATTAGATTTTGCAAAATTAAAATTTAGTTGTATTTAGATGTATTTGTACTCTCAACTTCTGTTGGGTCCCTAAATATATTTGTATGAGTGACTTTGGAACACTTACTATTTATTTTGTGGTCAAAAATAAAATTAAAATTTAAGATATAGTAGTAATAATAAAAAATAAAAATACACACCGTCGCATAATTTACTTATTTTTATATCCACCATCAAAAAATGATGGGGGATAGGTATTGGGGCGTTCATCCTAGGGGAACAAAATTTACCTCAAATATTTGTATTATATAAGGTTTGTTTGGTATTGAAAATAGCCATAATCGGTTCATAAATAAAAAAAGTTGGGGACAAAATACTAGCAAAATAGGGTGTCCGTCGTAATTCCAGTTTATACTCTTCGGCCGATATCTTTTATCAAAAGAGCATGTATATCGACGAAATTTTTCACAAATGTTTCAAGGGCCAAATCGTAAACAAGAAATGGGCATGGTTCGCTACCTTCCATATAAGGTAAAATTTTAGAAAGTTGCTGATGATGGGTATATAGATTGGGCCAAGCCGAATATAACGTTTTCACTTGTTAATAGTTAATTTTTTTACGCGACAACATAAAGTGGCTGACAAAACTAAAGCTTGGATTAGTATTTACCACAATATAGCTTAATAAAGGCGAAGCTTATTTTGATTTCAATTATTTTTATTAATTTATTAACACAAGACCCCAAAGTCTCTAAAACTGAATTTCTTTATTAAAACTAGAAGATTTCAATGAAATGTGAAATATACATACATATTTCATGCGGGGCAAAAGTAAAGCACATTTTTCATTTATTAAATGCAAATGTTAATTTCATTAATATTTACTACCATAGTCCTAATTTTTTTTAAAAATTTTGCACATCTGCGTTATATAGAGACACTTAAATTTAAAAAACTCATCAGAAATTTTAACTCCTCATATGACTCCAAATTTTAAAACTGTGATTTTTTGGTCATAATCCACTTTTTCAGACGATTAGATGATTTTTTATGGTCGTTTCTGTATTGATACCTCCACTTAGCGGACATTTCCTCTTCCGTATGTGGAAAAATGGCATCTTTTTGAGAATGGTTGTACATAAAACGTTTCTTTATTCCATGTACTTTATAAATTGGTCCGATATAATGATCGGAAAACAACCGATAAGTTCACCTATTAAATTTGCTTCGATGTTTTTCGGTGATTTTACTTTTTTTTATTGAATATGTCAATAATGAGAACAATAAATAAAACAATTGGATAACAAACAAAATGAAATTGAAAAATAATTCAAATAAATCGAAAAAAAAATTAATACAAATTTTATGGAATACGGATGTATGTTTTATTTTATGAATTATTGCAAGAGTGTGCTATTATGGATTGCATGACTTCTCAAGGAAGTGTTCAACTTCTTTTGACAACACTGGTGCGCTTAATATCGAGAATAAAGAGAATTAGTTAATACTTAACAGTGATAATTAATAACAACTAATATAAAAAATATATGTTTTTTGGTCTTTTTTGTTTTTTTGAGTATTCCCAAACAGAAAAATTAAAAAAAAAAATTCTAGTACTTTTGTGACGTACCTAAAATGACTGCACATCTTATTTCTCTAAATTTCTCGGAAACGATTTAACATTTTGTAGTACCTTTTGCAGCATTTGGTAAAAGAATCAATTTTTTTAATTTTGCCCATAAAATCTACATTTGTCACAGGTCTGGGAAAAGCCGTAGGAAAACTCCTTGGAACACACTGGAGTTTACCCAAATTGCATTCTGTTTGTAGATTCATTCCCAAACCAAAATTTTGATATAAAATAGGTCAATTTTGGGAGATTCTGTACTTAGTCCTATGGGGTGTTTGCATTTGTTTCTAATTTTTAAATCATTTCTGTAAAGATAACTTTCAAAAAAGTATAAAATTGTTACATGAAGAATTTCAAACATTTTCGAAACTCTTTGAAACCGACTTTATGTGTCTTGTATTTCTAAAGAATATTTAAAAAACAGGAAAACTGTTGATGCATTTTGGTAGACCTAACAAAATAACTACAATAAATTCAAATAATTTAAAAATTTTAGATCATTAAGTTAAAATTGCAAGGAAATACAGCCATTCAAACCTAAAAAAGTATAAAAAATTTAGTTGAAACTTTCGAGGAACAATTTTCTTCTTTTATATTCAAACTCTTAACCAGTCGAGAGACAGCACATTGGAAATTCAAATGTTGTATAGCCAGTAACCGTTTTACTGTCTGTCGAAAAGTTATGCAGTGATAAAGAATGAAACCAAAAATTGACGATTTTAAAATTTTCAAGTTTTTTTTTTTTTGATAGAAAATTTGCGTACATAAGTGAAATTAAATTTAGAAAAAAGAATTTTAAATACGAAATGATTCTTTATAGTTTGTGGTACATTTCGTTGATGTCAGTAAACCAGGCATAGGATACCATCATCACAAACTTCTATATAATTGGCGTAAATGTTTGCAAAATGTATGTTTTTCGCTACTGACAAATACCGATTTTTTAAAAATTTTACAAAATATCGCGTAAACAGAATTTTTTAATAAATTACGCTTCCGCTTACCATTGCACATTAGTCAAAAATCCATCTTTTTTTTTGGCAGAAATTCAAAAATAATAATTTAAGAAATTGTAGAAAGTGAATGTATTACGTGAATATATTTAAAAATATAATGTGTTAACGTTAACAGTCAGAGAAGGCATTAAAATTGGTAGTTTAATATTATTTAATTTTTTTTTTAATTAAGTTAAAATTTTAAAAGCTGTATCCAATTACGATAAAAATATTTAACAATATTGTATAATGTAAATTATAGCATAGGAAATGTGTTTTAAGACCCTTATTTTAAATTTTATATAAATAGTGTATTTGTTGTTATTTTTGAGTATTGTGATCGTATGGGTTGTTTATCAAGATGACCTATAACTTTGAACGACGAAAAGTTATGTTTGGGTATGAACTTGCACGAATATAAAAACATGAAAGGGTTCGCTGTACTGTCTATTTTAGGCAACGATTTAGATAGTGCCTGCATTTTTCGGCAAACACTTGCAAACGTCAATTTTCTCTCAGTTAAATTTTGCTAAACCTGAGCGGAAATTTCGTGGTTTTCACAAACAAGTAGGAGGAAATATTATGTCGTAACCTATTGGGTAGTTTCATTAATCCACAAAAATATAAAGATTTGCAAAGGCATATAAATAAATATCATGCTTAAGAAATACATTACGGTAGTAAAATTATGTTTAAGCAAAAATACTTAAGATCGGTATTAAAAAATATGATTGTTAATTTTAGATAAAATGACTTCCATATAACCTCAAAACTATTTTTTCTACTATTTTTTCTTTATTAAATTGTCAATATTAGTTTCATATATGTTCATTATTTTAAAAAGTATTTAATCTATGTTTTATGTTCACGAAACATAGTTACTAAATAAACTTGATCTAAAATCGTAAAATTTTGATAAAAAGAAAACTTCGAAATCGTCAACAGGCCATTTTTTGAACTAAAGATTGTTAAAATGACGATAAAACGTCAAGTCCTGCAAGTGTCACTAAAAATATTTTATTAATATTTCTGTTACTATGATATATAACCAGGGAAACCACAAAAGTACTCTAAAAAAGGGTTTTATGAGCATTAAATATGCCGTAAAAAGCGAGAAATATACTCTCAAAACGCTAAAATATGCACTACAAAAATAAAAATAAAAAAAAAAAATAATATTAATCACAATTCAAACGCCGTTTAAGTCACTGAATTCCACAAAAGTTTCCTGGAAATATAGTTGTTTAAATTTGCATACTTTTGAGATTTTTTAAATTTTTTTTCGAAAGTGAAAAAGCGACATAAAATCGTGAGTTTAGATATCCGTATATTATTTACGTGCAAAATTTTATGAAAATCGAAAAACACGGTCAATTTTTGGGGCGTTCTACCATGGAATTGTGGATATATTGTTTAACAACATTAACTAATGGTATTCGAGAAAGTTTAAGAGCTAATACCTATATATTACATTTTAAAAATAGCTTTAAGAAAAATCAATTAAAATTGGATTAAAAAATCTTCAATCTTGTTGCCAGAAGTCAAGCTCCTCAGCGATAAAATGGTATCCATTAAAGTTCATTTGAAATACTAAATATTTTTCGTTTTCTTATATTTTTTATAAAATATAATTTGAAAAACATCCCAAAAGGCATAAAAAACATCCTCAAAATTTCAAAATATGATCTAAAATGGTTAAATATGCTCTAAAAGCAAAAAAAAAAAACGTTATAAGTATGCACTAAAAAATTGCTAAATGCGAAGTAAAACAAGTAACATTTTAAAGAGAGAGATGGAATTTAACAATTGCTAACATAAAAATATCAACATCTAGATTATGAATAAATAAATTGCAATACATTTATAAATAACAACCAGCAAAATGACTGAATTGAAAATCGACCAAAAAATTCTCTTACAAATAAGTATCATATTTCATATGAAAAATTACCTAATGTTTTGAAGTGATTTTTCTTCATTTTTGAATTATAATTCCTTTCTGATTAAGCTTTGCAAATTTTTTTTGAGATTTCTCTTAATAACAGAACCTGTTTTAAATTATTTTCGTAAATAATGATAAATAGTTTCTATCGTTAATGAAGTATATTAAAAAAAAATTAATTATCAATTTAGTAAATCCTCAAAATTATTTAAAGCACTTAAAAATCGAAAAAGGCTTGTAAAAAAGCTGGAAGCTAAAAAGAAAATTTTGGGGCTGAAAAGCAAAATAAAAAGGCTAGATTTAGGCTTAAATTTCTAAACTGGTGTCATTGACTCCAACCCGTTTAAACTGCGTTTTAATATAAAATCCAATTTATTTATATTTGTTTAAGTAATTATTTAAAAATAACCCTGCCAACATTTTGTATCCAAATTTGCACTAAAGAGTATCCTCAAGTTGTTTTTAACAATCGAATATGATATCATTTTCTTATCTTTTATGTGTCAAATTGGAGTCATTTTGAGGAACAGAAAAAGTCACTATTTCTGTCGAAATTCTAACTTAATACTATCAACATTACTTTCCAAACTTTCACTAAATAGAATCCATATTTATTTTAAAATAGTAAAAGAAAAAGAAATTATTTTCCTATCGAAGAAGGGTCATCGTTCAGGCAAAACTGTATCGTAGTTTTGATACTTTTTTAATGACACTATTAAGAGCTTTTTTGTGTAACGAATTAGAGTCATTTAGGGTTATTTAAAATCGGTTTTAGTTCTGCTTAGGAAAATATGGCTTTAAATATTCAATTTAAGAGAAGAATTTTTAAATATAAAATTACACCAAATTGCTGATAAAAAAATAAAGATTGAAATCAGGTGCGAATCCACGGGAGTAGGGGTGGTATAGAAAATTTACCACAACAAACCATACCATAACAAACCTTAATCTAAAATTTTCATATTTAGGAAATAATACACTGTTACAACTAAAAATCACTCGAGAAATGACATACATACGTTATAGGCCTTCTTGCAATATAGGAATCTATAATATGTTTTTAAGGGTTTTGAATCATAATCTCCAGAAAAATGTGAATTTATAAGCGAAAATTTAGAAAATCCCATTTTTGAGATTTTCAGTTTTTTTTTGTTTTGTGAAATGTGGCATTCCCTCTACAAAAATCTTAAAGTTTTAATAAGATGTAAAATATTTGAAATCGGATAGGAAACAAAAAATTGGCAAGCAATGAAATATTTTCTATGTCAGAGGTAACCTATTTTGAGCCTACACGTAACCTATTTTGAGCCCATCCAAATTAAAAATTATACGCTCCTCTGCTACTTCTATGTGAAATCTTGCCAGGCCAGCCAGGCGATTAGAAGTTAAAGATTTTTTTCCAAAAAATCGAAAAAAAGATAATATGAAATAATAATTTATGAGAAACAAGAAAATTAAAACAACTTACCTTAGTATATCCGTGTGGAGTCTTTACTTATTTACTCCCATCGGACGTGTCCCCAGGTGGCGGATAGGGGGGTTCGGATGTAAGGTTTTTGATCCGATTGTAGTCAATAAACTGGAGATCACTTACCATTGGTTACAGATCTCCATGTGCTGACTATAGTCGGGTCCTACGCATTACATCTAAATCTAGAAACTCATAGAAGTTCTCGCGGACCAAATAAATTAAGTGCACTTTTAAGATTAAGGTGATAGGTAGCAGTGCCAAGGATCTGTATGGTTAGTTAGTGCTTGAAGAAACTAATTGCTAACAGCTAATTTTAAAAGCCTAGTCCGCGCACGCCGTCACTGCGCGAGATGGTCCACTTAGTACGTGCATTTTCGTGGGACCAAGATAAGTAATAAGGAATTTTTTAAAACAAATGATGTGGAGAGGAAGAATAGGGCAGTTTCAGTAGGAGTTTCGGACATTGACTCTGACCTTTTAAAAATTCACGAGGACATAATTGCTTAGGAGGGACAATTATTGAGTGAACTGGCCGAAACGGATGACCTTTTGGGCTCACCTGGAGACTCTCTCGGAGTGACAGGCACTACGGAGAAGTTGGAGGATCTTACTCTTGATTCTGATGAGGAACATGAAATAACAATGATTTCAGTTCACGCTCAGGAACGGAGTTCTCCAGCATCCGAGGTGTTACCCGTACGGGATGATGGACAGGTGGGTTCAAAATTAGTTCGGCAAGATGCGGTGAAACCAGGTGTAACTGCCGTCGTCGACAGCCGAACAAAATAAAAAAAAGCGAAGAATGGCGTCAGAGCCTCCTTGATCTTTCTTAATAAGATGGCCAAGAGGGATCTGTCGTCAGTCATTGGTAGGAATAAATACCTTATCAAGAGGCATAGGAAGAGTGTTAGATTTGAAAAAATCTATGGCTCGACCTCCGCTATCTTGGGACTGAATGCGATATTTGACACCGCTCCGGAAAATGCTCGGGATAGTATAGGAAACGTGTCAGGCGTCGCACTGAAGTCCAAGGATAAAGACAATGATAGCAGCCGACCAAATAAACCGATCACATCTTCGGAACGATCGGTTGAAACTGGGAAGCTGGCTATCATTGCCAAAAAGGGGGCTGATCGTAAACCATCCGGCAACTCTGGTGAATCAATCACCAAAGGAGCAAGGTCTGGAGACGACCAACCCTCTACCAGCAAGAAAGGTGCGGCAAACAACACTCCCAGCTCTCTTAAAGGTCTTCAAAAGAAGATGATAAAGAATGCTGGAAGTGGGGCTGGTCATAAGCCATCTGACTCTCTTAAGGATCACCGTAAGGAGGTCGTTAAGAGAGCTAGGTCTGGCGATGACTGGATCTCTTAAGGGCACCCAAAAGGTAGTCACTAAGAGAGTTAGATCTGGTGACGACAAGCCTTCTAGCTCGAAAAAGGCGAAGGAGTCGATGAAGCCGGCATATCTTCAGGCGGCTGTCATAGACCGTGCTGACCCAGATGGGAGGATTAGCACGGATCTATGGAGGTTGATTGAAGATTGGCTCATCGACGAGATCGCCTTAATGAAAGGAAGGCCGGATGAAGTGTCCTTCAAAGACGCGGACTGGTCAAAGGGTGTCAAAACTGTTAATTGTGGTAATGAGAAATCACTTGACTTTCTCAAGGCCACGATTGCCAAGTGTGGCAGCCTTTGTCCAGAGGCGAAACTGTATGTGATACTCGCATCTGAGTTGCCCCTGAGACCAGTAGTGACAGTGTGGATTCCACCACCCATAAAACCTGTGGAAACTATACTGACAGTACTGGTCAACCAGAACGAGGATCTGGATACTAGTCAGTGGAAGTTGTTAGCTTCTCTGACTTGTAAAGAGAACCTCGGAAGGGACTTCAGGTTTGCTATAGACCAGGAGTCCCTTAGGAAATTGGAGTCTATGGGGGGAATCGCTAATTTCGGTCTGGGCACTATCAGGTTCCGGTATCCGAAATCTGACAGTACCAACAAGGCTGCAAGTGGTGCAAATTAATTTGCATCACTGTGAAGCAGCCTCTATCGAACTAGCGATGAACCTTATCGACTCCAAAGTGAATGTGGCCTTAATCCAAGAGCCATGGATCAACAACACCAGAGTATGTGGATTAAGTATCAAAGGATATACACTTTTTCTACCATCCACTGAGGATAAGGTAAGAACGTGTATACTAGCTAGGAATGAGTTAAATTTTATAAACTTTCATTCTTTTAGCAATGGAGACCTAACGGTCGTGGAAAGAGAGGATAGAGACGGGAGGAAACTCGCACTCGCCTCCGTTTATATGCCCTACGATGTGGCCAACCCACCGGGTGATATGGTGTGCAAACTAACGTAGTATGCAAAGAGAAGAGGCGTATATTTGGTACTCTGTTGCGATGCTAATGCACATCACTGCCAGTGGGGCAGCGTTGATATCAACGAAAGAGGTGAGTCAGTTTTCAATTTTATAACTACTAAAAATCTTTTTATCTGTAACTTGGGTAATGTGCCCACATTCAGAACTAAAGATAGAGAGGCAGTTATAGATATAACACTGACGAACTTTAGGGGCGAATACATTACGAACTGGAGGGTAGACAGTGAATGTTCCTTTTCAGATCATAACAGGATATCCTTTAGTTTAAATTTCACGAGGCCGAAGAGAGAACCATATAGGAACTCCAGGAGAACCGATTGGAACTCCTTTAGGGCCATTATGGATAGGGAACTAAACGCCGCTCCGGGATGGCAATTGTCATCAGAGGCAGTTGAGAGTTTAGTGGAGGACTTCACGGGGAAAGTTAGGAAAAGTTATGAACTAACTTGTCCGGTAATATTTCCGGGAAAGAGGGAACAGCCTAAATGGTGGACCAAGGAACTTAGGAACCAAAGGTCAACTGTCAGGAAGTTGTTCAATAGGGCGAAACTGACACGCAAGTGTGAGGATTGGAACAGCTACAGGGAAAGTTTTAATAGGTATAAGGCAGACATTAAGAGGGCAAAAAGGGACTCATGGAGGAACTACTGTGAGTCCATCGACTCTGTTAATGAGTTATCCAGATTCAGGCGAATCTTATCCAAGGATCCTAGTGCTCCTGGATATATTCAGCGTGCGGATAACTCATGGACGGAGTCTTGCTCTGAGTCTCTGAGTATACTTATGGAAACTCATTTTCCGGGCTGTAGGAACTTAGAGGCAGAGGCACAGGCAGGACGAATCTTGGGATTCTCAGAATGTGTATCTGATAGGGAACTTAGTGAAGTAGTCGGTGACATAGTCTCGATGGATAAGGTAGCATGGGCGGTGAACACCTTTGAACCTTACAAGTCACCTGGTCCAGACGGTGTTTTTCCAGCGATGTTGCAGAACATCAGTGACACTTCTCACTGAGCTTTTTAGTGTATGTCTGATTAGGAGATATATTCCAAGGAGGTGGAGAGAGGTTCAGGTAATTTTCATACCTAAGGCGGGTAGGGCTAGCCACTCGAAACCTAAAGATTTTAGACCGATCAGCCTATCGTCTTTTCTTTTGAAGACATTAGAGATATTGATCGATCTTTATCTGAGGACGACAATTGACAACCATATCATCAGTGGGGCTCAACACGCTTATCTAAAGGGTAAATCTGTTGAGAGCGCGCTGCATGATGTGGTGAGTTACATTGAACGCGGCCTGCAGTACAGGGAGTATACATTGGCAGCGTTCCTTGATATAGAAGGAGCTTTCAATAATATTAAGATTGAGGCTATTAGAGAATCACTAGAATCATTATGCAATCAAAACTTCATAATCGAATGGATTATTTTGATGCTGAATAGCCGAATAATTAATTCGTACTTGGGAGATGCATGCATAAGGAAGATAGTGACTAGAGGAACTCCGCAAGGAGGAGTTCTCTCGCCCTTGCTATGGCTCTTAGCCGTCAATGTCATTTTAAAACAATTTGACGCAAGAGGGCGGAAAATCGTTGCCTATGCTGATGACGTGGTTATACTGATCACAGGTAAATTTCTTTCCACGATCAGCGACGTCATGCAGTATGAACTTAACGAACTGTCCTTATGGGCCACTAGTAAGGGTTTAGGGGTCAACCCGGAGAAAACAGAGCTAGTTCTTTTCACCAGAAGGTACAGGATTGAGCAGTTTAGGCTACCGGTACTAGGGGGGACTGAACTAAGACTGGCAAAAGAGGCAAAATATCTTGGTGTGTTCCTTGATAGTAAATTATCTTGGAAGAGGAACACTCAGGAGAGGCTTAAGAGAGGTCTCAACGCCTACTACACATGCAGGAACTCCATAGGTAAGAGTTGGGGACTCAAACCGATGGTAGTAAATTGGATTTACACCTCGGTGGTGAGGCCAATTCTGACGTATGCATGTCTGGTATGGTGGGAGGCAATGAGAATAGGAAGTCGTAGGAATCTTCTGTCTAAAGTCCAGAGATGTGCTTCGATTGGCATAACAGGTGCCGTAAGAAGCACACCTCAGGCGGCACTTGATGTCATTCTGCATCTCCTACCCATTGAGGAGTTCGTGATGGGAATGGCTGCAAGGAGCCTGCTTAGACTTAGTGAACTAGGACTTACAGGATCAATCAGAATATGACATTCCAAACTTTTAAACGAGGTTAATCTCGGTGGACATGCCCTGGTTCCCTCTGGATCCACGGACTATATGTGCACGGAGGAAGACGTATAGACTACCGGATAGTTGTAGCGTGTTCCAGGCGGAAATTCTAGGTATTCTTAGGGCCACAGAATTGATAGCAGGGAATATTGAGGTGAATACAGAGGTAACTCTGTATGTAGATAGCCAGGCGGCGCTGAAGGCCTTGAAAGGACATTTTGTCCAGTCTAGGCTACTTAGCGACTGTAAGAAGGTTCTTAGGAGATTGATGGAAAATTATCATATCAGACTCTGCTGGGTACCGGGTCATTGCGAGATAAATGGCAACGAAGTAGCTGATGAATTAGCTAGGAACGGCTCAGCTTTGGATAGGGCTGCAAGTGAAAGTGGTGTGAGACCATCTCTAGGCTTTTACTTCAGGTTAATTAGGGAGTGGATTCGGTATAGAACCAATCATGCATGCAAACGTAGAACGGACTGCAGATTATCAAGGGTCCTATGGCCCAAACTTGATAGAGCAGATACAAATCTACTTTTCGGCATGAAAAGGGAAAACCTGAAGACTATGATAGGTATTCTGACAGGTCATTGTCCCATAGGGGGAATGATAGGGTATTGGGATAGAGGTTCCTCCGGTCTTTGCAGAATGTGCGAAGATAATGAGGAGCTAGAGACGGTGGCACATATCATATGTCACTGTCCATGTTTTCAGCTAAGTAGGCAGAAATGGTTAGGCAGTCGATTCCTTGACGAATTGGACAGTATATCGACAATAGAGCTCGATAGACTAATAGGATTCGTCATGGGAATAGGCTGGCTAAGAGGGGGTCGTTGGCTTAGAGCGAGCGACCTGGGGCGGTAGTACTTTTCCTTTTCTGATTCTTTCTATTCTCTTCTATACTTTTCTTGGTCTCAGCTTTTTTTTTCTCTATCATTTTCCTTCCTCTCTTTTCTATATCTCATCTGTAGTTTCTTTCTAGTTTCTTTCTATATTCTTTATGAAGGGACTCACAATGGACCTTTAGGTCTCCGAGTGGAAGCACAAGCACACTTATGAGTGCTGGGCAACCCTTCCCTACCTACCTACCTACCTACCTTAGTATAAAAAAGTATAGATATATTTTGATAAATTGGAACAGGATATTTTTGATTTCGAAGAGCCTAACAACTTTAAAAATTTTAGACTTTGACTAAAAAATATTCATATTTTTAGGAGCGAAACGAAAATTTATTTCGAAATTTTATATTATTAAAAACAAGAAATAAATCCATAATAACATTTATTTTTGAATTAACATTTATTTTTTAATTAATTTAATTTATGTCTTAATTAATTTAATTTAAAATTTCTTTCAAAATTCTTTTCACAATATTTCGTTTTGTTTTCATTTTAACCAACAATCACTTTATATACACACACACACATATATATATATATTAAAATTTTTAAAAAATCGATTGCTTGCCTTTGAAAGTAACTCGCCAACTAAGTACCATCGTCTTCTTCACATTTTTTGTTGTCTGTTTTTGTAAAATTTTTTACTATCAGGAAAATAACATCTTGAGGACACTAATGGGAGACAGTTTTTGGAAACTTTATATTTATCCAAAAACTAACTTTTAAATGACTTTTTCGACATTTCAGTTAGTAAGAAATCTAGCATAAGTAGATCAAAAATCGAAATTAATGTTATTTGTTTTTGCAAAATTGTTTACTAACAGGAAAATAACATCTTGAGATGCTAGAAATAGTCATTTTTCTGATAGTGGATAAAACTATTACCTAATTGCTGGCAGGGGTTACACTCAAACCACACCAATTTCTTTGTATGTCAGTTTATATATATATATATATATATATATGTAAGAGATTTTAGTGCTAAAAAATACATGGAGTTTTTTTTGTGTTATAGTTGTTGTAGAGTTGTCGTTACCTTACTTATTGTACCATGGTTAAAAAAAAAATATGCTAAATATATATGAATCTAGCATATTTTTATAAAATGTCAATGCGTTTTAGCCTTTTGAATGCTAAACGTAGCACTGAACGTGCTAAAATGTCAAACACAATAACATCTAAATACTAGGGCAACATGAAATTTATGACAAAAAGTTCAATTTAGGTGGTTGGAAAGTTTATATAGATTTGTAATCTAGAGACTTTAGATCTTATATCTATAAATTTTTATATTAATAGCAAGAGGTCAAAATCAAACTATCATATTTTTGTTGAAATTTTTTATTTATTATTAATAATGTATATAATTAATTTTATAATAATTTAATATTAAATAGTAATATTTTTTGTCAAAAATATAACTTTTTTTCAAAACTTTAATTTTCGGAACCAAGTGCCAAGCAATGCCAAGGGATATTTTCATAGTACTGATATTGATGGATTCCTTGAGAACTTTTCTACATACGTTTTTGCTTATATGGAGTTTGAAAGTTCGAAATAATAAAGAAATAATTAGCTATTTAAGTGAAGTTACCTGTTTAAATTCGCCTTGCCTTTAACAAAAAAAGTATATTCAAACCTGGTTTATTCATACTGTAAAAAAGTTCTGTAATTTTCTTTTTGACAAAAATAATCTGAAAATAATTTTTTTTTATTGAAATTACGAATAGAATGAAATACATTTTATTTTAAGACAAGTATTAAAATAAAATTTTAAATGAATATGTTAGTTATATATATTATATATAAAAATACAACTGCAACAAAATTATAAACAAGTTAGAGCGATATATTCAACTGTGCCGAATCTTTTATACCCTTTACCAATGTTGCCATGAGATGAGAAAAAAAGAGGCTAAATTGAATTTTAAAAAAGATCAAAAAAGGCTATATTCTCCAAAAAATAAGAATGGAAAAAGTTATTATTTTTTTTTTTATTTAAGAACTTATTTCTCCTTCTAATTTTTTGATATTTTTCTAAAGAAATTGTAATACATTTATAAACAACACCCAGTAAAATGACTCAATGAAAAATTACCCAAAAATTCGCATACAAAATTGAGTTATATTTTATATGGAAAATTACCCAATGTTTTAAAGTGATTTTTCGTAGTTTTTTATCTATATTTTTGGTGATTTTTTGCATTAATAAGATATTTTCTAAATTATTTTCATAAATGGTTGGTGAAGTATATTCAAAATAATCATAATAATCGACTTCGAGAACTAAGTGCCGCAGGCGAAATTTCTTTTTAAATAATAATTTAGATTTCTTGTGCGAATAAATATACACAAAAATGCTTAAATAGATGATTCTATAAAAATAAAATTAGTAATAGCAAATAAGAAATTATTTTCTTCGTTGCAGAAATACTAACATTTTAGTGCTTTCAAAGCAATTTTAAGAATAAAAAAGGCTAGAAAGAAATCTAGAAGCCAAAATGAAAATTTTGATGCTAAAAAAGGCTAGATTTAGGCTTAAAAATGCCAATCTGGCAAAACTGCTCTTTACCAACAATTAAAAAGTAGTATATCTTAATATTTTCATATTAATACTTAAAAAATTAATACATATGTACAAAAAATTTAAAAAAAAATAAAAATAATACATTTGTTTCAGGAACAATACGGTACAACAAATAGCAGGAGGTGGCAAGTCCACCAAATGCGTAAAACCAGCTTCCAACTCTTGAAGCAAAAGCAGCGAGGTGCAGCGAGAACCCGTGAAACCCCATGCTTCGGCAACTATCTGCCTTCTGTGAAAAAGGGAACTGCGAACAAGTTTTCGAGTTCACAAGTATCACCTCCCCCGCCAGTAAAGGAGCTGCGAACTTACCTTCGAGCTCTGGATCTGTGCCTCCAGCATAAAAGGGGAAGGTCAGAAGGGGAAGGCCAGAAGGGCCTTCTTAAGTTAAGTTTTTTGTTTTGTTTAAGTTAAGTTTTTAGAATCATCTTGGTAAAAAGCCAACCGAATCCCTAACTCCAGAGGATCTCGTTTCCCAAAATTGGGCTAAATCTTTAATGGCCGCATTGCAACGAAAACCTTCCCTTTCTTCGAAGGAGATTCTGGAACTCATTCAGTTCGGTAACATGATGAGCTTAGAAACCAACGGAGCATCCAGGAGGGTTGTTATGAATAAGGACTCCCTGTCGTCTCATCGAGAGAAAAGTGGAAAAATAAACCGTTTTGAGTCTATCTTTCTACAGGTCTATCGAGGAGACAACACAAACAGACCGAGTCAGGACGATAACGATCTGACTCCGGAGCAATGTCATGTGAGCAATGTCATGTTCTCTCGATCAAGAAGACACCCACTCAAGCTCTGACATTTTTAAACGGGTGGACGAAGTGGTTTACGAAGACGCCCTCTTAAACTCGGACTAAGATGACGTCAACGTCACAATCAGCCCCATAAATGACAATGGTGAAAATAACGCAAGTTAATCTTCACCACTTTAAAGCAACTTCGTTGATGCTCCAGATGGCTGAAAGAAGCGTGCAGCTTGCACTTGTCCAAGAACCCTGATCGCAAGTGAAAGACTTTGCTGACTTCGTGCAAATAACTATATGCTGCTACTATGGTGATCAAGCTTATACTTATGTATGGAGCGATAGTATGGTGGAATGCGATGGAAAAATCCACCTTTTGCGGAATATTCGAAAAGGTTCTGCGTAGCTCAGCGCTACTAATTATAGACTACGTACAACACCATCTAAGGCATTATTAGTTCTGATGAACTGGATGCCAGTGGATCTAATGGCCAAACAAGTCGTCATTATGTCGGCGACTAGGCTTAGTACTACATGCGCATGGAACGGCAGGAGCAATGGCCATGCGACTATTTTGGGAATTTAGGATGACATCCCTGACTATATTGATTATAGTATTCCCAAACTCTTTCTGGACAGAGGCTTCTCAGTTTCAATCTCAGCCGATCCCACTATAAAATCCGGATTGTTTGAGGTTTACACGGATGGATTCAAATTTCCTGAAGAGATTGGAGAAGGTGTCTTTATTCCCGCATATAGGAGGAATATCTTATTTAAATTGCTGGATCACTGCACTGCTGTTCAAGCAGAGATCTCAATTATTAGGTAAATTGGCAAATGTACTATAGGGTATTCGGAGTGGATATTAAAATTTGTATCGATAGTCAACCAGCGACTAAATCCATTTCAGGTGTCTATTCGACATTCAGGCTGGTATTTGAATGCCGGTCATCTGGCTGATGAATTAGCCAGAACTGGTTCCCTTCTTCAAAGTGAAGAAGCGGACCAACAAGTTGGCATACCGCTGTCTTCTTGCAGATCAATGGTATTGCAGTACTTGTCGAGAGTAGCCCCAGTACGATCAGAAACGGTCTAGTTTCATCCAGGGATTGCTAAGACTTCAGCTACGAACACTTGTAACCATTATTACAGGGCCCTGGATTGCCCCTTTTAACCACTATTGCAGAAATTGCTTTAACGAGGAGGAGGAAGAAAGAGTAGAACATTTTCTTTGTCACTGTCCTGCTCTTGCGAATATAAGGAATGCTGAATTTGGGAGTTCATATATTTATATTTATATTGATGTATATATATATATATATATATATATATATATATATATATGTATGTATGTATTTTTTTATACAATACACCACAGGTGTAAAGGGCATATATATGTTTGTCATTTCGTTTGTTATTTCCACAGTTTTCGTCGGTTTATACATATATATATATATATATATATATATATATATATATATATATATATACATATATATACCTTCATTCATACCTTCACTTAATTGTGAATAAAAGCGAAAACATTTCTGCATCGATTTTCATGATCTATGTCTCATTTTGTTTAAAGGTTATGTGAATTTATGTAAAAGTAATAGGACTTGACATTTTTTTTACCGTTTTGGATTTTTTATGAATTAAAAATAAAAAAATTCAATTTTTTAGGCAAAAAATAGTTTTTTTTCATACATTTATTTATAACTGCGAAACTGTTGCTCATGTAGCGAAACATTGTATGAACAGATTAAAGGAATTGTAATTCCTAATTTTTTTAAATTTATTTCAGCAAAATCGGACTGGTGGTTCTCGAGTTATGTCAAAAAAAAGACCACCAAAGGTCACAATTTCCCCTATATGATAGTTACTAACTTCAAATCGATATATCTCGATTCCTAGACTTGACCCAGCGAAACGCCGGGACACGTATAACTTTTTTTTTTACCGATATAACTTTCCCCGGTAGTTTGAACCCTTCCCGATCACTTACCCCTACCATTTGTCGCACAGTGTTATCGAAGGATATCATAGGCCAAGATATTAACTATGTTTTCTTAAATTTTATTACGTTGAGATGTATCTTATAAGAACATATATTTTGAATCTCTCGTTTTACCTCTACATACATACATCTTACATACATATTTAACATTTTTTGAAAACACATGTTTCTAAGCTACTCAGGTTGTTGCATTTATTGTTTATGTAATCACTATTAAAAAATGATGGGGATATATTGTTTTTGGCATTCCGTTTGTGACATATCGAAATATTAACATATTATCGATCTAGCTGTGTCTGCCTGTTGAAAGCAAGATGGACCACCCAGGGGGCGAAGTTTTGCAGAAATGTTTGTTTTATATAAGTTTTGTTTGGTATTAAAAATGGGAAAAATATGAACAAAAACCACCTATACCACCTATATCTCTTAAACAAAGGCATGTTCGCCATCGCAATTTTGCGATGGATCGACGTTAATTTGGTGGCACATAAAGTTGCAGATGGTGGGTACAAAAGATTCGGTCAAGCCGAATATAACATTCTAACTTGTTTTTTTTTTCTTGTTGATTTGTGGAGTTATTTATTCATTCAGCCGGTCGTCATCCCACAACGTAGCAACGTACCATTCGTTCTTTAATAATGAAAAGCAACACGACTCCGTTATTGCGCGGGTGCTTATAGCACGATCTTTGCAGAAAATTTTTTCACAGTTTTAAACACATGCAACAATTTAGCAATGACTTCTTGAATATATTTACTTTATTTGTAAATTGAACTGAATTATAATTGAAATAAAGAAACAGGGATGAAAAAGTTTATATGATTGCATTCTTATATCAATAATAAAAAATATTCAAAAATACCTATTACTCCCGTAACAAAGCTGATATATTCAAAAAGTTTTCAGGGGGTTTATCTACAAATCGATTGGAATAAAGACATATTCAAAAATTAATATTATTTTATATATTCTGCTTTGTTTGGTATTAGCAAAGCTTAATAGTTTTGAAATAAAAATACTGTGTAACAAATTATGAGCTTTTTTTTGAGGCTTACTAAAGCTTACATCGTCACCTAAAATGCAAAAGGCCGTAATCAATGAAAAATTAAATGTTGGTTTTTACTGGATTATAATGTGCTGACCCAAACTGCATCTACACAAAAAAATTCATATTCATAACTTTAAAATGACATCAATATTAACAAAAGTCAAAATGCCGTAACACCAACTTCGCAAACGAAACATTCCAAAATTTTTTTCCATTTAAGAAAACAATTGGTTTAAAGTGTTTTGTGCTTTATCTGTTTTTGCTTTAAGTGGATGATTAAAAATTTTTACTTAATTGTATAATTTTAAAGCAAAAATATATAAATTGTGGTTCTGTTGTATAAAATTACGGATTCGGTCTTTTGCATTTTTATTGACGACATGTAATATCTCAAAGTTCTCAAATAAGTTCAACATAATTACTTATATAAATACACTTCCGATAAATCGCACGACTTTTTGGCCTTGGTGGCGCCTAATAGAATTGGGCGATTAAAATTGTCTTAAATATGTGACGCAGATATTAAAAACCCATCTCTGAATTAACACTATCAATATATATATAAACTACCAACAAGGCAAAATGCGAGAACAACGAACACAACATTAAATTGGAAAGTTTAAATCATGTTCATTGCATGTAGAACAAATGAAGAGAGACTGCAAAACTGCTACAACTCATACTGGAATATGCAAAAAATATACATTCATACCCTACAAACATTTTCTTTATCGTCTAACTAAATAGTTTTCAACTTCCGTTTTGTTCGCAATAAAAAATGATTTTTTTTTTTTGTCATATGAAGAAAAGCAATAATATCAGATTAAACAAGTAAGAATGTTATATTCGATGTGTTATACCAACCATCTTTTGTACCACCCAATTTAATATTTCACCATGAGAGGCCCACATTTACACCCATTTTCAGTTTCAGAAAATTTCGCTGTCATAA
>OW026521.1:56744830-56799830 GCA_932274085.1 Protocalliphora azurea | reverse complement strand
TCGGTCAATAAACAACCTAGTTATAGGCTAAAATCTGAACAAAAAAATATTAAAAATATATATACACAACATATATAGAAATCAATAGTTGTTGATTGTCTATGCATATACACAATCGCTTTTTATATGTGTTTGGACTTCTTTTAGTTGAAAATAGAAGCATTAGACTCAGTGCTGTTGCTTTTTGTATAAGCATGTATCTACATACAAACACATGTATATAAACCCAACAGGAAAATATATTAGTGCTTCATCCATGACAGGCCTTTGTGAATGGCTCCACACCTTCTATGCCTTCTATGAAAATTCCTCAAAGAAATCCTCGTACTAATTCCTGATTACCTTTCATCAGACACGATATAGAAGCTGTATCACTTACTTATTAATTTTCTCATTATAAATAGAAATATTTTTAATTGCGAGACTTGTAAAGCTTAAAATCATTTAGTCTTATTTTAAGTGTCATTAATGAAGGTAGTCCGCATGTCTTATTTAAATTCAATTTCTTTTGTAATAACATTGTAATAACATTTCAGAATGTCTATTCAGACCTTCTTTTGCCGGCTGGGAATTTAGTAATCATCCAAACTATCAGTGTTGTTGTTGTTTTTTTTTTTTTTTTTTTTTTAAGGAAGCAACGCTTGCTGTGATAGTCTAATTTTGTGTTTAAATTTTTCTAGTTTGGAAAAAGTGTAGATTATTTTTGTAAGAATAAATGTGAAAATATGAAAGCATACTTTAAGACGTAAATTTTCTTTATTATTGTTGGTGAAGTGTATAAAAGATTTGGCACAGCCGAATAGAATTGTTTTCATTATTCGCTTTCCTGGGAATTTAATGCAAGAATTTTTCTTTTTTGTTACTTTTTATTCCAGCACTTAAAACAATATTATTGCAGTATATCAAATGATTCATGTTTTAAAGCCAATTCAACTGGCCGTAGAAGCAATATGTAGACGTAATATAAGTTTATTAGCTGCAGATGCCATTGTGTTTATATTATGGATAGAAAATGTTTTAGGCTTTAACGAAATAATTTACGAAAAGGGGGAAAAATTTATACCTGACCTAATTACTTAAATGATACTGATTTTTTTAAATAATAATACAATATATTCCAATACGTAACAAAATACTCCGCCAGCGGCTTTTTGGATCGGAAATTGACATTGTGGAAATTAAAAACGATTAATGTGCTGCTCTACATAAAAAACTTTAAAAGTTGCGATTGGAAAAGCAAAAATATAGACAAAAAAGTACTAGAAACTACACCGGAATAATTATGTTTTTATTTGTTTCTTTTATAAAGCAGAAAATATGGCCGCTCTAAATGCAGAAACCTTACGAAAAAAGTTATTGGTCAGATGTTCTGTCCTTTAGCTTATTGGTCACTTTTGGCATAACTTATACTTATAATAACCAAAAACAGTTAGTGTATCCGATAAAATCCTAACTTTATTTATAACGTCCCTTAGTATGAAAAACTACATGAAAAATAAAGTTTTGTATGAACATTTCCACATTTTGGATCATATCTCTAAAACTATTTTTTAGTCCACTGAAATTTTCAGCGTATTTATTATACTTTACGTATAAGAAATAATAAAAACAAAAAAAAAACATTTTATGTGAATTTTAAATATATATATATATATAGCTTTCAAAATTAAAAATTTAAAAAATTTTTGTAACTGTTACACAACAAAAGTTATGGACATTTCAACTTTTTTTTATTTTCAAAAGCCTGTAAAAATTTTTGGTTACTGATTTCGGTACTTCTGCGAAAATGATAAGATAGTTCGATATATTTTCAAAGGTTTTGCAAAAAATTGTGAGAAAAATTTATATAATTTTACTGGATTTTTTTTTAAAGTAATTTTTTTGTTATTGAAAATATGCTTTTTTTTCAAAAAATTGCCTCGTGTGACGAAATTTACCGGTAGGCTGTCACATTTTCTTGCAAAACCTTTAAAAACATATCGAACTATTTGATCAAGTTCTTAGAAGAAACTGAAATCAAAAAGTAAAATTTTTTACAATTTGCTGGGTGTATGGTGCGCGTTCAAAATTTTTCAAAATTACACTTACATGCTTTCTTAAGGTACAGACCATAGATTAACATACATAGATATGAAGCTTAAAAAAACTCAATTGAAAAAAAAGTCTTAAAAAAGCATAAGTATTAGAATTGTTTTTGTTTTCATTGATATTTTTTACCAAGACTTAGGTTTTTGACAACGAAGCTTCATATTTTTTCAGAAAAAATTTTTTTTCCTTTGTCTTGCTCGGAATGAATGTAAAAATATTTTAAATAGATTCATATTTGTAAAAGTTAAAAGCTCGGATATGTTTTTCACTCGAGGTGTTAAACTTTGGTCCACTGTAGCGCTGTTCATGCTCCAGTTGCACACTCCAGACAACAAGATAAAAAAGTTAAAATCGGTTGGAAAATATTAAAGTTATTAGAAATTTCCCAAACATAAACGTGTTTTTAAGGAACGTTCAGGAAAATCTTTGATGTTTTTAGATATGTGCAAATAAATTCTTGTCTTTAATCATGTTTTATTAAAAAAAACACTGATCTTTATTATGGCTGCTTTTAAAACTCTGACTTAATTTTTTTAGAAATTTTATTAAACAAGTTTCAAAAAAGTTAAGATGAGTAAATATAAGAAAGAATTAGGTCTCTTATAAATTCGTAGTACCTTAGATTTGAATTTTTACGGATTTCGCCAAAAAGCCATTTTTTGGCGATTTTTATGTTGTAGTATTTTTTTTTTTCTTTTGTGTACAAATTAATGAAAATTATAACATAACAAAAAATATAGATTATAGAAAATATATTTAGATTATGTACAAAGTTAATTTTAAAAGTTATTTATATGTGAAAGTTTGTTTGTTTGAGTATCAATCACGTATAAACGGCCAAACTGATTTTGACGAAGAAGTATTATCGTGAAAGTCTTAAAAAGTTGCAAAAATAATTTTTATGTTAAATTTTAAATAGGCCGGATAGGTCCATATAAAGTAAATATTAGTTATCGCATCAAAATCTGTATACTAATACAAAAAACCTTACTCTACAACAAAAAAATCTCAAAAAAATGTTTTTTGCCGAAAACCTCAAAGTTTAAATCTAATAGAGACATCGGCCTAATTCTTTCTTATTTTTACACTCTGTGGTATTGTCTATAAAACACCCTAGTTTTATTCTATTTTTTGAGACTTGTTTAACCAAATTTTTAAAAAGTTTACAGTAGAGCTTCGAAACAGCCTTGAAAGAAAATTAGCGTTTTTTAATAAGGCATGAGAAGGGGATTATATCATCCTGCAGGGCTCAAAGCTTATTTTTTAATAATTATGCTTCAAATTTGTCTGTACGTTCCTTACACAAGTGTTCAAAATTCGTTTGTGTTTTTTTTTCTCTTGTTTGATAGGTAATTATGTCTATTTTGCGATTCCTTTATATTTAGTTGCACAAAAGAGTTAATAATAAGAAAACTTTTTTTAAAACTGTGAAAAAGTCAAAATGTTCCAATATAAATGCACTTTGCAAACTTCAGGGTTGATGCGGCACGTATTAGCGACATCCGATCACTCAAATGCTTTGCGTCAAAAGGAACAATCCTAGGTGAGTACGGTCGATATTCGAAAGTCGATTTTGTTTTTTTTTTTTTTTTTTTTTTTTTGAGAGCAGTTCACTATCAAGGTATAAATCTTAATACTTATTTTTAAGAAATAATTTCAAAAATTTTTGATGAATATAGGACGGATAGGCTTAGGGAAAGCAAATATTGATAATTGTATTACTTAAGATTTTATGGGAATAGTTGTCTTATCAAGTTTCACAACTTGGATGAAAATAATATGGGTAGGTCACACAAAGTAAATATTAATAATCGAGTATCTAATGAACTTTAACTAAAATGAAAATTTCTTAATGATTGCCTAACTAAGAGGAAAATATGGTGATCTAAATATTTAATATTTATTCCATGGACACTTTTTTGTTGTTGGTTGGTATATCAGATTTGGCAAAGCTGAATATATCCTTGCATGGTTGAACTGATAACATTTTGTTTACTCTTTAGCTAACTGAGCCAATGCAGAACTAAATGAATTGCTATTTTTCGGTAACTGAATAGATATTCCGCTACTAAAAGATATTGGAAAAGTAAGTAGTAAAAGTAGTCATTATCAAAAGTCATTAAGGAAGAGTGTAAGCACTCGGCTTTTCGGAAAAATGTATTTTAAAATCTGTAAAACCTATTGCCTCTACTCAAATAAAATATTAATTAATTTAGATATCACATTTCAATATAAATAAATTCAATGTTAAATAAAGAAACAAACTCAAAAAAAAGCGGTTGTAAAAAAATTATTCTTAAAAATTCACTAAAAACTTCTCTAGAGGACCAGAATCCCATGGAGAAAAATATAAGAAGAATTTAAGAAATATAGGAAAGTTCCATGTAGCTTTGTGTCGTTTTTTTTTCTCGCTTCCAAATAATGGCGTAAAATCGGTTAGTTAGTTATAATTTTTATTAACTCTTAATATACAAATTAGTTCGGAATCACTTGCAAACATACTAATCGAGCGTTATAAAATTATTTTTATTTATTTAATTACTCGTATGTAAGTATGTATTTGTTAAGATTGAGTTATGGGAAAAGTAAGTTTCACAGCCGTTTCTGTTTTGGGGCTTACTTAGTGTGGATGTGTAAAAATAATAAAAACAAATACTGCTCCCAAATTAGAGCAATCACAGATTCCTCAATAGGTCATCAAATGTTTGTTTTAGGTCGCGATGATGTATTTGTTATACGTTTTATCTATCAATCTCATCGAATTGTAGCGAATGCAATGATTTTCCAAAGCATTGCTGAATTGACAGTCGTCACACCAAAGGCAATGAAAGTTAAAAAGAAGCAAAAAAAAAAAAAATAAACTTTAAAAAATTTAATCGAACTAATGATTATGATTTACAAAGAAGGTGGAATACGTTAACATGTCACCGCTTGACAATTTTGTCAACTTTCTGATATTGTTACAGCACGATTTTAAATAAACCAACAAATGGTTAAGCGGCTGGTAACAGCCACTCAAAATAACAGTGAATGCAAAGTTTTATAAGCGAATACAATATTGTGGTGAATGTCGTCGTCATCTAGTGTTTATGTTATTTGGGGTGATGATATTGGTAGTTGCGGTTGCTGCTGCACGATCCTATGAGACGAATTGTCTCCAATAATATCAACTTGTGCTGCTCAACTATGCGGCATAATACAAAATAAAAAATATGTATAGTATATAAAAACAAGCAAGAAAATGCCTATGACAATGTTGGTAACATCATTGAATGTTGTACTATAACGAACGCTTCCAACATCACCAACTCCTTAAATTGGCTACAAACACCATGGTATAAGAGATGCAGTGGCAGTTAAAGTCGCATTAGTATGTATAAAACAGAATCGTGGTGCGGTGGTGGCACGTTCATCTTCAATTTTTCTTTGTCGTCCCTGATGATTCAAATGTTGATGACGAAAACGTCGTCTTAGTTTTCAAAGACGTTGTTTTGAATGAAAAATCTCTCTGTGGCCTTTAAAGAGCAAAAGTACTGAATGTTTGCTAAAATGTTTGAATGCGATCACGAACTTGACCTTTCACATAACCTCAAAAGAAACAAAAAATAAAATAACAGTCAGTCAGTTTAAAGCGTTCAACTCTTCTTCATTTAGCACACTATTTCTTCTATACAAATATATAAATGTATGTATGTATGTATGTATTTATGTATGTATGTTTGTATGTATGTATGTATGTTTGAACGTACTTTTCTGTACGACCATACTCTTATGCATTGAAATTTACTTAAAGTTGAAATGTTGAGTATTATTAATATTCCATAATATTTTTCATTTCCTTTATTCGATTGTTCGTTTGTTACTTTTCTATTTTAAATAATGACTTTTTGTTTTCTTTTGCTTTAGTAGCACATTTCAAAAATATCATTTAAAATATTGGCTATCATATCAGTTCAGTAGTGATAGCTTATGGAGACATGTTAGTTGACACCCAAACTGGAATTGTAATAAAATAACTCACTGAAAATAATTGCCCTTGATGGGGGACTCATTCCATTTATATACGTATATATATATATATATATATATATATATATATATATATATATATATGTATATTGGACACAAATGGGTGTTATTATTATTTTGTATTTGAATAACAACTCAGCAAAAAATGTTCAAAATTTGGAATTTAAGTGCGAAGCATTATGGTAAGGAAGAGTGTCTTTTTCACTCAGTCAATAACTTACGCTATTGCATATTTGAAAGCTTTATGGAAGCTATATACAAATAAGTAAGCAATCTATTGCTTCAATCAGTTGTTGTTTCATCAAAGTAAGTAACGTTTTTTGCTGGGAAATAGTATACATATATGTACTATTTCCTTTGCAGCCTATACAGCAATACCGACTTTTTAATTTTTACCGTAAGTCACCCCAGAATAGTTCTTGGAGTTGTAAAAAGGTATTGTGTGAAATATTAGTGAAATTGGTTATCGTTTACCCGTGCCGAATCGGATCTGAAGTTATAGGGTGCATTTATATGAGGAAAATTCGATATTTTTACAATTTTTAGAAAATTTATATTACATATTATGTTTTGTAAGCAAATCTCGAAAAATCGTAATCTATACATCTATACATCTATTAAACAAGATACAAAAAAAAAAAAAAAAACAATTGTAAAATGCTAAAGTTATTACGAATTCCACTTCCACTTAAACCACTTGTGAATGTGTAAACAAATTAGTTTTTTGAGAAATGTTTAAATAAATGATATTTTTAATTAAATTTAAACCATAATTACTGAAAAATAAGTTTTTCTTTCTACAAACCCCTTTCTATGTTTGATTAAAACAATTAAGTAGTGTTTTTCTGGAAATTTCGCAAAATTTTGAAACCCATAATCTCGGGAAATCATGCGAAATTCCCGTGATTTCTTGTATATGCAAAAAATATCTAATTTCTAATTAATATTTGGTTATGCTAATATGTAATGGCTTTTTAAACTTGTTCTTATATATTTTATTTTGGCTCAAGTTATTTTTAAGGTACGTATATTAAATATTTTCTTTGTCTTTTTAAAGCACCAATGAAAAAGTGAGTCTAATAGTGTACAAGCTAGCAACTGCAGATGTCTTTCCTATTAGAGTAGTACGGAAAACTGAACGTGATGTATACAAATTTATTTTTGCTTATGTTTTCCTTAGCTATGGACTAATAGTTAAGCATAAAAATAAAAGCAACTTAATTAACTTTTTGTATTTGAAAAATCATTAATCTGATCCAGCAAAAAAAAAAAAAAAATAAAGCTGAAAAGGTTACGATTTTAACATTGGAAAGGAAGTGCAAAAGTTATTTTTTGACCCATGGTTGTCAATGGTAGGATGTTCCTTTTTTGATTTTGATTTACGTTTTTGGAGTAATTATTAATAACTTCCAAAAGATGAAAAAATATGCACGAAGCTTTATTTTTGAAGTGGTCAAAATGTTCTTTTTTGGAAGCACTTGATCGCCTTTTTTGCTGGCTATGAATGGCTTATAAACCTGGAAGGAATAGGGCTACGGAAATCTCTAAATATGTTTTGCTATATATTCTTAATAATATAAGAGTATCTATATAACTATAGCAATTTTTACAACAAAATTTATAGACAGAGAATCAAATAAGAAGCTTGAATTTGAAAAAGAGCTGTCTGCGGATAACTGAAATCTTTCGTCAATTTCTTTATCAACAAATATCATTAATGATACATAATTTTTATTTACATCACTTAAGCTTTATTTATTTCAGTGTAGATAAATATAGCGGAATGTTTTTACTAAAATAGCGAAAATTTTTACTAACATCTCTATTTCTTAAAATTATATCTTTCTTGAGTGTACCTTACAGAAAGCAACCTGTATATATAATTTTTAAATTATAAATGATGTGATTCTAGAGCTTTTTTATCTTTGAAATTATATCACTACAGTATCATTACGATATAATTTGGGTTGGTTATATAATAAAATAATTTCCTTTAATTTCAAAATGTCTATATTTCAGAAAGAGCTGAATTAATTTTTTGTTTTCTGTTTTTAAATTAATTAATTACTTTATTTTATACTTTTTTATACATCATTTAACTAAATTAAAAAGACCGAAAAAAGAAAAACACTACTTGTATAACTAAATTGTATCTGAACTCTGCGGATTTCTGCAATAACGTATTTTTTGGTTATAAAGATTTTTTTTTAATTTGAACACACAGAAGAACCATATCTCACCAAATATATTCTGAAGTGTTTAACAAAATTCAAAGGTAAAAATTATAAATATTTTAAAATTTTTAGTAAAACATAATGAAAAATAATTTATTTTTATCTGGATTTCGATGCAATGATTTCTGTAATGAATTTGGATGGTTTAACATTTTATTTATCAGAAAGGTGAATCTCATTTTATTTGTTAATAATTATAAAAGTTATATATACTTTCAACATATTTAAGAATAAAGACATTTAAAAATATTCTGACCCAGAGCGCAGTTGAGGGTTAAAATTATATATATATATATATATGTTTTCTTAATATGTTTCTCCATGTCCTAAATAGGTTTTGTTGGAAATTTTAGCTTTTCTGCTTTTTATTTCAATAAAATTTTTCCATACAAATCAAAATCCAGTCTGTTATGAGGTATTTCTTTCAGTGTGTTAGTGAAATACAACAATGCAATAAAAAAAAATTACTTTTGAATGTAAATAAATTTGTAAGAATTTAACATAAATTAACGTGAAATTAAAATAAAAAAGGTATTTGTGAAATATTGAATTCATATAAGAATGTTTAGTGTCTGTGTCTAATTGAATTAAAAATCTACAAAACTATAGAAAGTATGAATGTAATCTACCCCGTGATTTTGTTTTTTAAAAAACTCATTCAAACGAGATTTCAAGTATAAATGTAAATTGGTTATTAGTTAAAGTTTAGATGTTCTATTATCTAGGTTATCGGTCACTTTTAGCTTTACTTATTTTTATAACAACCAAAAAAGTTAGTACAACCAATGACATCCTAAATTTAATTATTGGAAAGTTTTAATAAAGTGTTCTCAAAAATAAATCATAACAAAAAATGTTCGTAATAACTCTTACTGCCGTTAATTTTAAATTTACTTCTTGATTACAATAACTTCTAAAGATATGTCAGGTTTAACAGATCGAATTCTTCTCAAAGGAAAATAAACAAAATAAAATTTTAATTTGTTTTTTTTTTCTTTTTTTGAACTTATTAGAAAATGTTGATTGAGTAAATTTTGACAAAAAATTCACATTTCAGGGTAACAAGTAAGCTTTACAAGGATCTAAAGTATAAGATGAAACTTGGTTTAGAAAAAGAAAAATTCACGAGAATGAATTCCAAGCCCAAAATACTGCCTCGAAATGATACGTTGTGTCCATTTCTTCAAAGTCAAATATGCGCCATGTTAAAGCTATGCCTGAGCTTTAGTCAATCAAACCTAAAAAAATTTTAAAAAGCAAAGCTCAGAAGAACTGTGAGGCAATGAATGATTAAAGCTCCTTAATAATAAAAAATAAATTAAAATATTTTCAATATTAGTATCAGCATGGAAAATATACATTATTGCTGGTTTTTCTCATGTTCCAAGGAACAAGTTATGTATACCGAATTACTGGAAAATATTCCTGGATAGTATCGAACTATAAACAATAAAAAATTACAAAACAATTTGTCATATGACAAGTTTACTCAAAGTGAGACAAGATATGTGATTGTTTTGCTTCTTTAGTCTGAATAAACTCGAATAATCATAACAAGGGAAAGTTTTCCAAGCTTTTGGCTTGAAAAATAAGTTTTTGCATACTTTACAAGTATTTTAGCAAAAATTCATTTTTTTCTAATCTTTGCATACATTTGCAAATAATGAAAAAAAATTTGTTTTCTTAATAAAAATGATATTTTTTGTAATTTTTTGAAGTTTGATTAATAAATTAGTATAATTTTTTTTAATGCCACATACATAATTGTAAAGAAAAAAATCAAGCGTATCAAATATAACTGTCATTGTCCGTTGACGTATATTTTTAATATATTTTTATTTTTTTGTGAAAAATCGAAAACTATCAAAATTTCAAAGTTAGGGAAAATGCATATTTATTTATGCTTATTTATACAAGAAAGCATATGAATTTGTCCATTTTTTTGCATATTTTAATTATTTTCGTGCATATTTAAACTTACCCTGATCATAACAAAAAGTGCCATAAAAAGATATTGTTTTTAATATTTACTGGCTAGATTTAGAATTTTGTCGTTACAGTAGAGGCACACGGAATTGGAATGTTATTTTAGACCAAAAGAGTATTAGTTATTTAAACCATGCAGAATTTTTGAAATTGTAAAGGATCCAAGTTAAAAGCGAATTAAAGAAAGCCCCAGCAGTGCTTAATTGTGGTTATTGATTCTAAATTCTCATAAATATACCACGAAAAATTTTCGTAAAAGTACTTTAACATTTTCTCAGAAGTCATACCTAAAATTAAAAATAAGAATAATCTAGTTAACAATTAATTTTTATATGAAATAATATATCAGAAAAATCTGGAGAAGATTCCGTTCATCTTTTATTTAAAAAAAATATATTATGTACTTTAATGGGTAAAAGTATAGAAATTTTTTAGTTTGCAAAACATTTTAAAAAATATTTACAACTAATTCGCTCATATTTGTTATTAGATTTAAATAAAAAGACAATAATAACACTATTTGTAAACAAATCTCGATACGAAAAACCAATTGCTGACTATAAGAAAAAATGTTTCTTCGATTACACAGTGTTACAATACACACGTTTTTCTTTTTTCAATTTGTAATTTTTTAAAATATTTAGTTTGATGTGAACATTATTGGAATATTCTGGCAAGCTTATCTATTCTGAACGAATTCTTCTATATTTCACTTCAATTGATTCTAAATGATGAAAATATGGTGTGTACTTTCTTTAAGCAATAAAATAAATTTGAAGACAAAACTTGAAAATCTTGACTTAAGTCTATCCGAAACGAATTTATCAAAAACGTTAAAAGGAAAAGGTTTATAAATAATACATAAATTAAAATTAAAGAAAAATTTACCTAATTCATAACGATTTTTAATAATAGGCAAGTCGAATAAAGTTTTAAGCTCGGAATTTAATGAAGGTAAGCGATTTTTTGCTCCGTCGTCTTATACATGCTGTTAAAAGTCACCGGTTATTTGTGGTTAAAAGCTACGTAAACTAATCCATTGCATTTACATATTTTGCTTATAATGCATAGTATTTATTTTAACGCCATTAAAATATTTATCAATTACAAAATTTCCTGCAATTTTTATTGAAGTATACTTTTATGTGTCATTATCGGGTTTTAGGTGCATTCTTCTTCCTTTCAAGATTGAAGTTTTCTCAATTTGCAATTACAACTTTAACTGTAACCTTATTACAAAATTTACATTATCGGACACCCTATAAATTCGCTTTCTTCCATCAAATTGATAAGTTTAAATTTCCTTATAGCCCATTTCAGAAAAATGTATATAGATGTAAGAAAGTAATAAATAAGGGTTTCAGAATATTTGTTTAAATATTGCAAACTTTAAACAAAATCTTTAAATTTATTGCTCCCGAAATTACAGTAAATAATGTAAAAAAAAACAAAAGCTTTTATCATTTTTAAAAATTGTCACGTATTCAAAAGCCTAATTGTTTTTTTTTTATAACAATTAAAAAAATAATATCGATCATAAAATGGCTTGATCGGAAATAGTTTTGTGTGAATATTTTTATATTGGTACTGTTAATAATAAGTGCAAAATTATATTTGGATATGTGATAAGAATCGCATAACTATTTTCAAAAAATAATATTTAATTAATACTTAAAAAATAATATTTAATATGTTTTCTTCCAATTTGGATAAAAACTAGTAATATTTTTATACAATTTTAAGTAAAACAATTAAGAAACCATCGCGTATGTCCATCAAAATTCGTGAAAGTCTAAAATAAAATATACGACTACAGAATATTACGTTAATACTAACATTTATATGAATTTGTGCATTTTAGGGTGACTCCCGAAAGTGGGCTCATATGGGAGCTATGGTCAATTATAGACCAATCTTCATGAAATTTGGCACAAGGATTGATACTTGTACTGAACTTCCTTACACCGAATTTCATTAAAATATTGCTATATTTAAGGTATTTATGATCGTTAAATCCCTCTTCCGGGAGGACATTTGTATGGGGCTAGGTGAAATAATGGAACGATCATAACCAATTACAGTAGGCTTCGTCCTTGTGTCATGAAAGTCCCACGTGCCAAACTTCATTGAATTATCTTTAAAATTGCGACCTGTACTTTGTGCACATGGTTTACATGGACAGACGGACGGACATCGTTATATCGACTCAAAAAGTGATTCTGAGTCGATTGATATACTTTAAGGTATTTTTTTTCTGTGCGTTACAAACGTCAGCACAAACGCATAATACCTTAACCACCTATGGTGGTGTGGGGTATAAATATGAAATTTAAAATTTGATCCATTATTCTCTTTTCTTATACTTTAGCGATTTAATAGAAACAGCTGGTCAAATTGAGACCAAACAAGTAAAACGCGTGAACTGCAGCACATGCTAAAATAAATTTGGCGATTTGACGACTAGTGTTGTCATGGTGTTGCATTGGTGTAAGTTTTTAACTTTTGTTTGGTTGATAAAATAATACTTGAATAGTAAGTGATATTTTGGAGTGGCACAAAAATCACGGATTATTGAATATATACATTACAGATTCTTCAAATGAACATTTGAATTTCAATTTCAGTATTTATTTTGAGGTCGTATATATTCACTTATATATTCACGATACAAAGAAAGACTTGACCCGCGTGTTGCAGCATCTGCTTAACCTAGAACCTATGCACCTTTCATTTTACACTTACATCCCAAAATTAACAATATAAAGGAAAGAAGAAAAACTATTGAATATTTTTCATACACATGCATATACACTTATACAGTCTTACAATGTAAATACAGTAATGTGGCCTGGTCCCCAAAGTGAAGAGTAACTGGCAAAGTAAATTGAATCAACAACACATAACACAAGAACAAACAACCAACCTAAAATAATAAAAGAAATAAACAACAAAAACAATAGCTGCTAAAGTAAACAACGGATTTATTTATGAGATATTTTAGTAGCATAAATAAATCAAGTTGTGGGGTATTACGTTGATTTTCCCACCGCTCCTAACTTTTAGCCCAACTAAGCTTAGCACTCACCTTAATTCAGTACTGCTTTAATGTGCCTTGCTCTGCTTAGTTCATTTTGCTTTTCCTTTTTTACTTATGCTGTTTTTTTTATTATTTTATTTTTATTAATGGTTAGCTTACGTACTTAACTCCTAATCAGGATTGCCAGACTTATGAATATGTTCCCAGTGTTGGGAATTCTGAAATTTTTTGTTTGGGAACAGAGAATGTTTTAAAATATTTCAAGAATTTTATTGTTTACCAACATTGTATGAAGAAAACCGAAGGGTATTGCAGATTTAAACATACATAATGTTTTAAATGTCCATTTAGAACATCTTCTAGTGTATTTTTATTATTTTACTTGCAAAAAGTCAGGAATGAATATAAATTAAATACATTTTTACTCTATATGTCAGTTAAAATAAAACTTATGATTCTGGGGTGGATAGTAACAATATCAGATGTTTGAAAATAAATTTGAATAAATTAACGATTAATAAAGTTTTCAGAGCAATTCATAAAAAAATCAAGAAAATTACACATAGTACTTTTTGTCACCGAACTGTCCAAAGTACATAACTTAGCCTAAATTAATTTTGTGCATTTTTAAGTTGTTCTATTATAAGAAAACAAATCTAGCATATCGAGCCTTAATTGCCAAAACGTCTTAAAAATAATAACATTTCCGAAATTCGTATTTTTATAAAAATTTATAATTCAGAATCATTTCCATTATCTGAAAATCCTATCTACGTCTAAAGTACCATTTCAGAGTTATTGCGAAAGAAATTTTATCATATGTAGACTTATGTTTAAAAAATGTGTTCTACATTTAAGACAGTTTCGCGGTTAGAGTTCGACATATCCTTATAATTTCCGAATAGGTGAAGTAAACGAATCCAAGTTTTTAAGTAAAGTAAAAAATGATTTTAAACATTAAAATAATTCATTTCATCAAAAAGATATTTCAGTTTGCACCTCTCATGAAAATGATTATATAATTGTAAGAACTGACAAATTACTAATTTTTCCAATTAAACACTTCCAAAATTTTAATTTAAAATATAATTTGAGAAAATATAACATAAAATAAAATGAATAAAAAAGTTAATTGAAAAAAAAAAATATTATTTTAATTAAATCAATCAAGTAGATGATTGAATAAAACATAATGTTAATTGAAAAAAAATATGTTTAACAAAAATATAATTAGCTTATAGTTTTTTGTTGAACTTTTCTTTATATATATATATATATATATATATATATATATATTTAATTTTTGCATTTCGGCTTAAGTTCATTGAATAATTGTAGAAGAATATAGTGTATAAGTTTCATTGGACACTCGGCAGAATGCATTTTCTAGTCCGCCACAATCATCATACAGTGTGAATATGCATTTTTTATATAAAATGTAAAGCAATATTGGGGGTATTTATCTGTTTAGAAATAGTGAAAAATGTAAATGGCAACATTGCTCCTAATCACCATGGCCATCCGTCCATTTTTTTGTTACATTGTCCATTTGATTGTCCGTCTATCAGTCGGCAATTTATGCCTGTGGGAATTCACACAAATCGTGTTGAATTTGGGCAAATAAACTTCTTCATGAAAACGCCACCACTAAGAACATGTAATTTGAGGATTATTTTAGTACATATCAATGTTTGTTTTTGTGTGCACAAGCGCCGCTTAAGCTAACTGATTGTAGTCATCGTCATTGCCATCGTTTATTGTCTAAATCTTTCTTTTTCTAATGTTTAAAATAAACAAAACTGCAATACAAACAACAGTAATCACAGATACAACAAAATTATAACTTGATACCTATGTTGATTTAGTTGTTTTTGCTGTTATTACGTTGCATTCATCACAGTTAAACACGTTGTCATGCATTTTAAACAAATTGTTGTTAATATGGTCTTAACATGGTTTTTAACATAATAAAACTTGATCAATTACAAACATATAAAAACATTTTACCTCTTTATATATACATATGTAGATAAATAAATATGTTTAAATTAACATTTGGTAGAGTATGTAGTGTTTATATAATAATATGACATTTTTTTTTCTTCTGGCGTTATAAGGACTTACCAAAAAATATATACGAACTTTTCTAAAGGTGTCTAAACCATCTAAAATATACCTCATTATTTAAAAATTTAGAAAAACGCTTCATATATGCTGAATTTTTTCATTCTACAAATGATTGAAAATAGGAGAGAAAAATTTTAAAATCAGACCTTTATGAGAGGCATTCTTTGGTGTAGATAGACCGCCAATGAAGTTAGAAGAATTTTTAAATGAAGAAATAATTCAGTAGTAACTTTTTAAGTTAAGTATTGTATTAACTTAAAAAGTTACTACTGAGTGATTTCATGTCAAAATGGACAGCAATTCGGATTTGAGATCGCCGATTTCAATGAAATTCACTACAGACAATGGCTATTAGAAGTGTTTCTCAAATCATAAACTTTTAGGCCCAAGACCCTTTTCCCATCCAAAAATTTGACATTTTGGAAAAAAAAGATAAAAATTTGCAAAATGTACCTGTTTAATTGCTAATAACTTCTAAAATATAGATGGTAGATCTTAGGTTTTAGTTTTATATTAAAGACAGTTCTCTTACTAACAGAATTATCTGCTCGAAGTCTTTTTTGTTTGCGATTGTAATTTTTGCCTGTAATCTCACTGACCAGGAAGAGATTTCCTGACAATTTGTGTAACAAAAGTTAAGTACGTATCTTTCGAGAGTGGGTAGTATAATTATCGTTATAATTTTGCGATATCGTTCTGAAATATAGCGTATACAAAAAACATTAAATCGCACATAAAATGTGATATAATTTCAAAACTAATGAAAATGTACTTCAGCAAAATGATTGAAAATTGTATACTCTATAAATAATGTAATGGCATCAAAACACTTACGATTCATAGAAACTAAGAGAAGTTTTGCTTAAAAATTGTAAATTTTAGTTTTTATAGTTTAATGACTATAATAAAATAAACCACTTAGCGGGGAGCTAATAGGTTTATTTGATTATAAAAATTATATTATAAAATGCTCCTATAGAGACAGAAAGGTCATATTTAATCCTCAGTCAAAAACAATGTTCACTAGGGTCTTTAAAAGTCCTCAAGGGTTGATTGTTTTTTATAATTTATATTTTACAATTTATATTTTTATAATTTACATTACTTTTAAAAGTTAACGCGTGTCTTTTTATTTACCGCAGAGCTCCTCATTGATCGAAAGCTAGATTCAGAGTGATTTTTATTACAATGATTGTCTTACATCTAACCAATCTTAAAAAATAAGATGAACGTAACATAAAATAAAATTTGTGATAATTGTAATTGCAAGTGACTTTCAAACTGTAAATGTCATTCTATCACATAGAATTGTATTTTAAACAATTTATTAAACGAAAGTATATTTGAACAAAAGAAATAAATTAATAACATTTATATATGTTGATTTTGCAGACGTGTCGATCTTCTTCGTATTGTAGATACTTTTTGTTCCGCATTTTCATTGTTGCGTTGCTCATATACGATGTTGTTAGTTGTGATTTCTCTGGAACAACAGGGGTTTTCATTATTTCTAGGACGGCCTCTTTTTCGTATTGTTGAAACATCTTCATATGGAATTAGTGCTAATATGTGGTGTGTTACTAATGAATTATTTGGATTTTGTTCATCTGTAACTACGATACATGATGACCCCTTTTTGGCTGTTACTATTTATGGGCCATCTTGACGTGGTGTAAATTTTGATGTTAGTCCTTGGCTTACTTTGCTAAGAATGTGGGTTGTTACAAGAACTTTATCTCCAAAGTTTATGTTTACTTGTCGTCTACGGGTACTATCCAAATTGTTTTTGTTTTTATTCTGCATTTGTTCTTGAAATTCATTTACCAATTCTAAAGTGTTTGCCAGACGCATCAAATGTGGAATAATTTGTGGAATGAAGTTTTCTTAATTCACAATTGCTTTAAAATTGTATTGTACTTCTGTCGGTGTTCTTAATTCTCTTCCAAATGTAAGGTAAACTTCAGTAAAACCAGTGCTATCGCATTTTGCAGTATTCATCGCGAACCATATTGAGGGTAGCGTTAAAGTCCACATATTTTGCTTCTTTTTTACACAAATAGATAATTGCGTTTTTAAATCTGTTATTTTTTTCAATAGGGTTTGACTCCGTATGGTAGATGGTGGTAAAACTTTGTTGTATACCCAAACAAAATGATATAAATTGAGTTCCATTGTTTGATGTTAACTGCTTTATACTTTTTACAATAATCATAATATTTTACATGCTTTTCAATATCAGACCTTATTCCAGACCAATAAAAGAAATATGTGATATGACTAACTGTTTTGTCAATACTGTATTGGCCGGCTATATGTGATATTTATATATAATTTCATTACGAAGTGAATTCTGAATCTTGTTCAGAACAATATCTATAAAGAATTCCATCGACCATAACGTATCCTCGACTAGAATATCGAATTACATTTTCATTATCATTTAAAAATGAGATAATAATTTTCCTAATATCTTCATCCTCAAAATGTGCACAACGAAATTCTTCTGAACCTTTTCTAGGAAAGAATATTTCTATATTATTACAACTGCATGTTTTCATGCAAATTTCATTTGCGCAGTGCGATCTAGACAATGCATCAACAATTATGTTATGTTTTCCAGGAGTCTATGAAAAAGTTAAATTGTAACTTTGTAACAATACGGACCAGTTAATCTTCCTGTGGGAGACTAACGTAAAAAGTCATTTCAAAAGTTGATGGTCAGTTAATACTAATCTTCCTGTGGAAGATTTTAACGCAAAAAGCCATTTCAACTTAATACTGAAACTTAGGCTCCCTCAATAGAACTACTAAACTTTTGTCCAACTTTGCTTACACAACTGCTAAAGCCTCTCTCTCATATTTGCTGGCATCTGCTCTTAAATAAAATTTTTAAATTTTTTGAAGGACCAGTTGGAGAATAGGAGGCGATGCTAAAAGATTCTTTTTGCTCTTTTTTAGTCCATCTCCAAATTGCATTCTTTTTGGTGAGATTAGAAAACGGTTTTAAAATTTCCGGGAAATTTGTAATAAAACGGCGAAACCAGGAACACGTTTGAAGAAAAGATATTTATTGTTGGACGTTTGAGAATAGCAACCGTTTTTCGGGGTCGATTTTAAGACCATTTGTTGTTAAAACGTGACGTAAGTATTTGAGCTGCTAACAAAAGAAGCACTTTTCTCTGTTTAAATAAAAATCAAAAATTCTCAACTTTTCGAATGTGAGTTTCAAATCATTTAAATGTGAATCAAAATCCTTTGAACGTACAATAATATCATCTAGGTATGAAAAAACTAGGACATTAGGTGAACTTAAACGAAATTTGTCATTCACTCGCTGAAACGTCGCTGGTGAGTTTTTTTTTAAACCAAATGGTATTCGGATAAAAACGAATACGCCGAAATACTGTTTTCGATTTTTCCTTTTTGGCTACTTGAATCTGCCAATAGCCTGATTTCAAATCTAGTGTAGTCATAAAAGGTGTAGTTTTTGTTGCATATAAAACTTCGCTTATCTTTGGCAGTGGGTAAGTATCCGCCACTGTTATTACATTAAGACGTCTGTAGTCTATACAGAATATAATAGTTCTATCCTTTTTGGGTATAAGAACCACGGGAAACGACCATAGGGATTCAGTTTCCTCAATTATGTTTTTTTTTTGATGTCATCAAGTTCCTGACGAAGTTTTATTTTCTTCGCAGGAGTAATGCGGTAGAGCACTGTAACAATTGGCTCATGATTTCCTGTGTTAATGGAATGTTCCATTGTCTTTTTGTTTATTAAAAAAAAACTCTAACTTTTGCTTCTCTGTTTTGAATAGGTTTGGAGCTTAATTACTTCTCAAAAAGATGTCTAAAGAGTTTAGCTCAAAATATTAGTAACGTGGTGATTCCTCATTTAATTTTACCTTTTTTAAGGAAGGAAATAGATCTGGTATTTTTGGGGTGTCGTACGTTTCCGGTAAACAGTTTGAAAATATTTTGTTAATGCTGTTTGGTGAGTACTCGTTTTTGTTTTATTGATTTTTACGAAACATGCTAAAAAATATTCATTAGCCTTTTTAGGTTTTGGTGTTTTGTTTTGTTGATCAATAATGATACGATATCGGTTACTTTAGATGCTTTTCCTTTGAATTCAAATACATTTTGGGGCTCATCTTTTAAGTGCCACGTTCTCTGTGCCAAATCCATTACGATTCCTATTTGTTCTAAGAAATCGATTTCTAGCAAAGTTCTATTGTCTTTCGCTTTTGGCAAGCAAATTAACCTTATACATTTTAAACGTTTTCCAATAGTGATATTTACTATCGTTGATAATACCGTGTCCTTACATACCCTACCGTCGAATAAGGTTGTTTCCGCGAACACTTCTTGAAAAATGCAGAATGGTTTTTCTTGCTACAATATGTGCATCGAACAATTAGTTTTTCTTTATGTTCAACGTTTTTACAAACAGGTTCCTTTCTTCTTCACAAGCTTTGCTTAACAAGTCTTGAAAAGATTCAATGTTTTCCCTATTTATTTCCATTCTAATCTGAATAGTAATTTGAGAAAGTATCATATTTATTATAGTGTTTTCGGAAAGTCTATCCTTGAGTTTTTCAAGCAATCGTCTCTTTGTAGAAGCAAAACTATCGGTTGGTTCATTTAGTTTTTGTTTGTCTTGGAATATTTCAGCAAAAAATTCTCCAATCGGGTTTTGGGGGAGAAAAAGCGTTTCTTAAAAGCACTATAGCTTCGGCGAAAGTTTTAGCTTCACGCTTCACCAACTATATCTTTTTTACGTATTTTATTTGTTCAATAGTTTTGGAGTTCTTCAAAAATTAATGTTGTGAAAAAAATTTAATGCAAAATTTAATATTTTCTTCCATAAAAGTTCTTTAAAGAAATTAAAAAAGTAAAAATATTGAGTTTTTTATCCTTTAGCATAAAGCTGGTAATACTATGAATAAAATAAGTTATGTTTCATCAAAATTGATGCACAAATATTAATTTTATTCACAATTAAGTAATAAAAGCCGATTGAAATTATCTCCTAGTTATCTCAACATTATGTTTATCAATGTAATGAATGTGTCTCCACTTAATTCATAGCATTACAAACTTTATGGTAAAGGATAGAAAACTGAAAATACTTTGCGGTTTTTATATCTTAAAAGAACTTTTTAAGGCAAAACATTCTTCAATTTTGCATGAAAATTTTTTTTGACACAAATTTTAATAAAACTCCGAAAATACTGAGAAAATAAAAAAAAAATAATGTTAAGATGGCTTGAAGACAATTTTTGTCAGCATCTTGAGTTATCGTGAAATGTACTAGTGTAATTGCCTTATTAATGAGCAAATATAAGACAAGCCCAATAAAAAAATCAAGACCTGATAGAAAAAAAAAAACTGAAAGCATACTCGTGTTCGTCAAATTCCATCAAGACCACCTATTTTTGTTTAAAGGAGAAAAACATGCTTCTTTGGCGACCAATGCACAGTGTGGCAGAATCGAAATTTTTTGGAAATAAATCTGTAACTTCTGATCGGCTGGTTGGATTTTCATGAACTTTGGTGCAGGCGTAGCAGAGGAGCGCACAATGTTAAGTCTGGAAGGCGGCACTACAAAAGAACTCAGGGGCGGAGCTAAGGGGGCTCAAAATTAAGTACCTCTGACATAAAAAATTTTTAAACACTGGCCAAATTTTTGTTCCTCGTCCGCTTTCAAATATTTTTAAATATTGTTGAAGGCCCTGATAAGACCTATAAAAAACATGCTTACACGTCCTATTTATCTCTTATAGTTTTCGAGTTATTTGCGTTTTAATTTTTAAGCACCATAATTTTGCATGTTCTTGGTCCAGTCTTCTTCATATATATCTTAGTATTTTCGACCGATTTTATTCGTTTTTTTCTTAACTAGTTAAAGAACAAAATTATGTATTAAATAAAAAATTTGATGTCGATATCTTTACGGAGTCCAAAAATAAACAATTATGAATTTGAAAATTGCAAAAAAGACGACTTTTTGTGTTTTTTTAGCCGAAAAAGTATCTACACTCTTTTTTATCTAAAATACAATTTTCTTTAGCAACATATAATAATTTTGCACTTTTCTGAAGGGTAACTTCACAGAGATGACTTTAAGATAAAAAACATGCCCACTAACTCAATTGGTCATGGTACACACCCTCCCGAATTCGACCCATTTTATATGAAAAGCGCTTTTATTTATATTAATAAGATCCGCAATTTTTGCAAATTTCATTAAGATATCTTTATAAACAAATATGTTATTACAATTAGAAAATTTGTATTTTCTCCAAAAACCCCAAATTGGGCCTTCTGTTTGGTTTATTTCTAAATAACGAACGAAATTTTAAAAATATGTATTCTAAATTAAGCTTATCCTGTAGCATATATAATTTCCGATCTTCTGCAAAAAGATTCAAGTCAATATCATGCCTCATTTCAGAAATATACGCTATTAAACTTTTGTATTTCCACTTTATTGTATATATGACTATTTTTTTACAAACTTGCAATATTTGCCTTTAGTTTTGCGTGAATAATTACTTAGAAAATTATGAATATTTCTGTATACTTTTACTAATATCTATACACAAAATATTTTTATAAAAATAATTAATAAATATTTTTTATTTTTAATAGGGTTGCCACATTTCCCAAATTTAAGTAAATCTTTATCCTTTTCTAAGCATTCATATATTTCTATTAATGAATGTAAAATAACAAAACAAACAAAAATGTTTATTTTAACTTAATCAATAACTAAATTTAACTAATGTATTTATTTATGATCTAGTGGCAATGTACAGGTATCCTTTCCGGTGATACCTAGCTGCAGCATTTATCTATTACTGATGGTTCAAAATCTATATTTTTATGAGCTAGTGAAAATGCACAGGTAATATCCCTTCCGGTGATACCTAACAGCAACATATAATATCACCGAATTCGGTATAGGTACTCTTCCAAATTGACTATTTCAGATAGTTTACCTAATGAAAATTCACAGAATACCTGTAAATATATATACCTGTGCGATATATCTAATAGATATATATAAATGCACAGCTAATCCTTATCAACATCTTAACGAAGTTGATTTCCATGGTGATTACATTGAAACATGAACAATTGTGTTGTGTTCTGTGGAGTTTATCTAAAAATGATCTTAATCGTTTAGAAGCTATAGCGGAATTCATAAAAACTACATATAATGAAAAAGTCGACGTCATTGGTAAATCTCTGATAGAGAGCTTTTTAAAGTTGTATGACGTAAAAATGAAGTTCTTGAATCAGCGTACTAACAGATTAAAAATTAAACATTCCGATTGGATGGATACTGATATAGAAATATCGGCGTACAAAATATCAACTGGAGCACCCTGCAAGACATATGATGATTTAAGTACAAGATCTAAGAAGGAAAGACTAGCCCATAAGCTTTCAATAATTTCGAATGAAGAAGTTTCTGATACATTCAAAGGAATGTTAAAAAAGGAGAAGCAACCTAAGAGTGCAATTAATATTGCTGAAGTACTGCCAACTGCATCACCAAAACGTCTTAAACGGATTGCCGAAAGTGTACCTACTCCAACATCACAATTCAATTTTACAGAGGAAGAAGCAATTGCTTTAATTCTTGAACTGGACCTCAGCCGAAACAAATATCAAATTTTAAGAAAAGCTCTGCTTAAAAAGGGACACTCAATTCTACCATCATACAAGGATATTTAAGAAAAAAACAAACTATTTTACCATCTATTTCGGTTACCGAAAAGGAAGCATGTGTAGAGCTACCTTCTTTGCTTGAGAATACAGCTAACAGGGTAGTTGCAGATTTTGCTGCAGATCAGTTGGAAAAAGTAAATAACAGCGACGTTGTATTAATAGCGTATGATTTAAAGTATAGAAGTGTTCCAGAAAATTTAACAAAACCTACCAGAAACAACGAGGATTTAAAAACACTTAGAATGTCTGAGAAAAGTAGGATCCAGGATGAATTCAGAGAAGAGACGGGATTAAACATCGACAAACCTCCGCCGCCTGGTGGTAGTACAAATGATGGAAACACAGCAAGAAGGTTTTTCGGAAATTTTGAAGCTACAGCAAAAATAACTGGTATTAATGAAGAGTTACTTGAAATGACTAACATACTATTACTAATATGCAACAGAAATATCTAAACTACTTGTTACTCTATATCCTTGGAAAGAAATGACACCAATAGTACATAAAGTATTGTGCATTGGCGAAATTATAATTGAACGAAATATTCTTCCACTTGGAGAGCTTACAGAAGAAGTTCAAGAACCAAGAGACAGAGATTTTAAACACGTTCAATTATTCAGCTCCAGGAAATGCTCCAGAACGTCACAAAACCTATTGTTATCATCAGACCCTGTACTATCATCAATGAAAAAACGTTGGATTTATTATGAGCCTTTATCAACTCAAAATACTGAAGACTTGAAGGACCTTTATTATCTTTTAGATATGTATACAGATACAACAGATTATTTTATAGAAAATAAGTAGTATAAAGTTTAAAATATTAGAAAAATTATCTACATAAATTTAATGTAAATAAATAATAACAAATCGTATTAGAAATAGAATATTTATTAAGGAAGATGATAAATAACAAAAATAATAATATTGATTAAGTTAAAATAGACACTTTTTGTTTGTTTTGTAGTTTTAAATTCATTAATAGAAATATATGAATGCTTAGAAAAGGATAAAGATTTACTTAAATTTGGGAAATGTGGCAACCCTATTAAAAATAAAAAATTTTTATTAATTATTTTTATAAAAATATTTTGTGTATAGATATTATTAAAACTAGACAGAAATATTCATAACTTTCTAAGTAATTATTCACGCAAAACTAAAGGCAAAAGTTATAAGTTTGTAAAAATATAGTCATATATACAATAAATTGGAAATATAAAAGTTTAAAGGCCCATATCTCTGAAATGAGGCATGATATTGACTTGAATCTTTTTGCAAAAGATCGGAAATTATATATGCTAAAATACATATTTTTAAAATTTCTTTCGCTATTTAGAAATAAACCAAACAAAAGGCCCAATTTGGGGTTTTTGTAGAAAATATAAATTTATTAATTGTAATAACATATTTGTTTATAAAGATATCTTAATGAAAATTGCAAGAAATGTGGATCTTATTAATATAAATAAAAGCGCGTTTACCAAATTTCAATAAGGGCAGTTTTTTCTTGAATTCCCAAATAAACTAATCAAAATTCCTAAAAATGGGATTTTTTACATTTTTGGCTATAGAATCCACATTTTTCCGAAGTCCCGTAGATTCTGATTTAAAACTTTTAACAACATATTGAAGATTCTTAAAATATATTCCGCTTGTCGATTCGTGCTTTGGTATTTGAGAAAATATGGTCTAAAATCAAAACTTTCATATAAAATGGGTCGAATTCGGGAGGGTATGTACCATGAGCAATTGAATTATTGGACTTGTTTTTTATCGTAAAGTCATCTCTGTGAAGTTACCTTTCAGAAAAGTGCAAAAGTATTATATGTTGCTAAAGAAAATTTTATTTTAGATAAAAAAGAGTGTAGATACTTTTTCGGCTAAGAAAACACAAAAAGTCGTCTTTTTTGCAATTTTCAAATTCAAAATCGTTTATTTTTAGACTCGGTATAGCTAACGACTTCAAATTTTTTTATTCAATAGAGAATTTTGTTCTTTAACTAGTTAAGAAAAAAACTAATAAAATCGGTCGAAAATACTAGGATATATATGAAAAAAAACTGGACCAAGAACATGCAAAATTATGGTGCTTAAAAATTCAAACGCAAATAACTCGAAAACTATAAGAGATAAATAGGATATAGCATTTTTTTATAGGTCTTATCAGGGCCTACAACAATATATAAAAATATTTGAAATCGGAGGAGAAACAAAAATTTTTCAAGCGATTAAAAATTGTTTATGTCAGAGGTACCTAACTTTGAGCCCCCTTAGCTCCACCCCTGAGAGGTTTGTTGTGCCACCCTTCCAAACATAACATTGTACACTCCTCTGCTACGCCTGTACCAAATTTCATGGAAATCCAACCAGCCGATCAGAAGTTTCAGATTTATTTCCAAAAAAAAAAAAAAATTCGATTCTGCTCCACTGTGCAGTGTAATATTAGAAGATGGGTGAGAAAATCAAATATTGTGTGACCCATAAAAAAAAACTATTTCCAATGGTTATTAAAAATTTTGATATTGTTTCGAACAATATTTCAGAAGAAAACGCGGTTTTCTCATTTCAGGATATATGGGTGGTAGAAGTGTCTTTGCAACTTGGTATGTATTCACTTTGGGTCCAAAGTGGTGTGTGTGCCAAGTTTCAATTTTCTACGATACCCCTTCTACATTTTTGTAAAATTCAGAACCTCCACGCAGAGAAAAAATATAGCTGTAGTAACCATAATATAAGAGCAACTTATTATGATTAGAACTTATGATCACAACGAAAAATTAAATGATTATAAGTAATAATTATTATGATTCCATTTTGTCATATTGTGTCCGGTTTTAAGGTTTATTCTTTCATGTTATGACTCTAGTTTTACATATAATTGAACAATCTTACTACATCATTATCCCATTCTATCAGATTATGATTTGAGGTTATTATATTTTTATATTATTATATTTTCTTATTATATTATTATACCACATTGTCATATTATGATTCCATTTTATCATATTATTTTCCCATATTATTATATAGTTATCCAATCTTACCATATTATTCTATCACTTTGCCATATTATTAATCTATCTTATCATATATTAAAATAAAACTTATTAATAAAAATTTTAATTTTTATAAATTTTTTATTGAAAATAATACAGAAAAGTGTTCATTAGCAAAACAAAATAATATATAATACCTTTAATGGTAGTTAATCAATATCTTATATTGCTTAAATCACACCGAGTATAACCAGTATAAATTATATGAGAATTACAATGAAGTTGGAAAACAAACATTAAAAATAAAATATATTTAAAAACAAACAATTTATGAATTTTTTCACTAAGTTTGTGAAAAGGATAAATATTATATTTATTTGAAATATTTTATTGCCATGGAAATAATAATATTAATATGATTTAAAAACAGAATATGATTTAAGAACAGGGAAAAATACTGCAAATATTTAATGGTTGTAGAAGTAATGACATTTTTCACATTAATAAAATTTTGTTTCTGGTAAAAATATTTAAAAACATATAATTTTAGCAGTCAACCATATTAAAATTTTTATAGAGTGTAAACATTAAATGACATAATTAAAAAAAAAAAACAATGTTATCATGAACACAGAGTTATTAAAATTGAAGAAATTTACCAATGAGAATATAATATTCTTGTAGTGATAATACTGTAACCATGTTTTTTCTCTGCGTGCTATTTTAACTGAAAATTAATTAATTTCAGTATATACAGGAAGTAGGGATGTTCTTGTTTCGATTAAAATAATAATTGGCAAACTCATAAATAATCTATATTTAACTGCAATCACAAATTTTGGTAAAATCCTGACAAATATCTTATCTGAAAATGAGTCGTTTCATTTAAAAGTATATGGAAGGTAGGCGTGTCCTTGTTCCGAATAAAAAAATAAATTAGCAGAGTCATAAATAATATATTCCTAAAAACTATTTCTATGGGAACAAAGTACTGTGCGACGCATTTTTAATGTTGCCGTTTTTTGTTAATAAAGCATTATTTTGAAACGTAATTATATAACATTAAAATAGAGATCAAACATATTTTCATATTTTATTGCACTTAATAATGTAAACATCCCACAATCGAACCATTTTGTATACCTTGGCATATACTTAGCGTCGCACTGTGTAGAGAGTGTGGCCCAAAATAAAAAATCACTCAGTAAATTCTGGAAAAATGGTAATGTCATTCATTTTATAAAAGACCGTTGTTACTTCCAGAAGTTATGTGGATTCAAAGTTGAAAGTTTTTTTTGGTATTAAATTATTGGATACAAATTTGAAAATAGGCAAATGCTAAAAGATTAATAAAAATAAAAATTTGTTTATAAAGCAGTCTAATTATCCACAAATTATTTTTGTTACATTATAAAAATGTGATTAATTAATTTTTTTATAAGATTTATGGGTCATATTTGATTTACAGTTATTTTGATTTTAATCAATTGGGAAAGGTCTTAATATTAGATAAGTTAAAACTTCAATAGATTTAATTAATTTCACAAGATTCTATATTTTATAAAATCTATTTTGCCTTTCTCCCTTCTTTCCCTTTAAATTCATTTTATAATTTTCTGTGTCGGCACAGGCTCAAAATACGCAATTTTTTAATATTTAGTAAAAGCATAGCACACATAAGTAGTGCTACTCAGACTCAAGTTATAACATTTATAAAAGATTGTTTAAAATAAAACTAATAAAGATTACTAAATTCTACTTAATAATACTAAAAATAAATCCGGGAAAATTAAATTAAATTGGAAATTTTTCCATTAAAAAGATTGAAAAGCTTGTGTTGGTTACCTTTATCTTTAAAGGGCGAAATCACGGGTAAATACAATATTTCGAAAATCTTAAAAAAATAATAATAATAAATAAGTAAACTTGCCACCAGTGTTGCCAGGAGATGAGCAAAATAGAGGCTAAATTGAATTGAATTGAATTTTTTAAAAAAGGTAAAAAAAGCTAACTTCCCAAAAAATAAAGGCAGAAAAATTATTGTTATTTTTTTCTTTTTTTTTTTTCTTTATTTAAAAACTTATTTTTTTCTCGTTTTCATAAGTTTTTGATGTTTTTTAAAGACATTGTAAAAATTTTACATACGAGTATAAAAATTTCCACTCAAATCTGGGTTATATTTCATATAAAAAATGAGCCCAATAATTTGAAGTTTTTTTACTTCCAATTGCATTTTTCAACTATAATTCCTTTTTGATTAAGCATTTCCAATTTTTTGGCTGATTTTTCGCTCTTATAAGAATTTTTTTAATATTATATTCTTAAATATTTATATTATATTCTTAAATAGTCTAAGAAAGTATATTAAAAAATAATCATAATAATTGATTTAGTATTTTGGTTAATAATTTAACTAATATTATGCACTTAGTATATAATATTAGATAAGTTATTTTAATTTGGATAATGAAGCGCCGAAGGCGAAATTTTATGTTATAAATATATTGTAAAAACAGTATTGTCAGATTAGGGAAAATGGGGACTTCTTTTGGAAAATATGGATAAAAAATTTAGTTTGGGATTAGAATTTTTTGTGGATTTTTATTTTATATTCATAATGTTTAATTAGGATATATATATAGGAAGAATTAAAAAACTTAATATTCCGCCCGATATTAATTTTTATCCTATTAGTTATTCAACAACAGTTCAATGAAGACAATAAAAAATAACTAAATATAAAAGATAAAAATCTCTGCAACAAGATGATTATTATTTGATTGACTGAGAGGGTAATGTTTGATAAATTGATACTCTATTATTGTTACTTCAATAATAATCAATATTATAGAAGCCTTTAATAATTATACATATTATTGTTATAAAATCAAATGTGTGTTTGTTTGCGACCCAATCACGCCTAAACCGCTGAAGCACTTTTAATGAAATTTTATATAGATTAATTTTAAAATGCAAGGAACTATAGGATATAATAAATAAATATAATATAATATTTAAATAAATTGAAAATGGTCAAAATGTCCCCATTTTTCGTACTTTTATTATATTATTATTTTTTTCGTAAAAGTGGTAGTTTTAACTAGACGAAGCTGTATTTTACGTTTTCTTCAATTTCTTTTTTATTAACTTTTAGGATTCCATGCAACACAGGTTCATTCATCAGTTGAATCAATGGAACTTAATTTACCATGCTTTCATACCTTTGAAGAAACAAAAATTTAATCTTCAGTATTTGCTTTAACTATAAAAACGACAAATTATTTACCTGAAAAGTTTATTAATACAAATGTAGGAAACTTTCTTTATCTACCCAAACCTGCATATCTAAAAAGGTTATGGATTGTACGAATAAAAACTAATGTAGTTTATACTAATCTTTAAAATAAAGATATTTTAGTTGGGATTTTTGGGGATAATATAAGCAGTTATTTGGGGATTTTTGGGGATAAGACTCGAAAGAAATCTGGGAACCCTGTGCATAAACAATCTTAATTTTTTGTGTAAATATATATATAAAAATGCTTAAATGATAGATTCTCTAAAAATTAAATTAATGATAGCACATAAAAATTATTTTCTTTGCTGATGGAATACTAACATCTTAACATTTTTTTTATGCCAATTTTAAGAATGAAAAAAAGAATTAGGCTAGAAGAAAAGCAAGAAGCAAAATAGAAAATTTTTAAGCTAAAAGCAAAATAAAAGGACTAGATTTAAACTCTAGAAGTTTTTAAAGTTGTCAAAAACATGAAATTTTCAGTTTTTCATTAAACTATGGAAAAGTGAGTGGTAAGTAGTGGGTCTAGATATTGTGTAAAAACCGAAATGAAACATTTCCATCATGCCACAATTTTAAGAGATATCATATTTTTATTTCTAATTGAATTAAACTTTTTTTATATATTATTAATTCCATTAAAGAACGCCCAAAAATTGTCCATCGGTCTTCGGCTTTTGTTAATATTTGACGTACGCATACCCGTTTGAATATCCTGTTTTTTATTATTATTATTATTTTTTAATTTTGAAAAACTCGCGATTTTTTTCACGGTTTTCAATTCTTGAAAAATACTAAAAATTTTGGATTTCATTGTCCCAGAATTTTGCATTTTGTAATAAAGATATAACTTTTAAACATATTAAAATAAAATAAAATTGAGGAGTAGAAATTTTTAAAAAATGCTTTCTAAAAATGCAATTGTATTACGAGTGCATTTTTAAATAAACAATTTACCTTTGAGTTATTGCTTTTAAAAAGATATCAGATAACCTTCAATAGAGCCTTGAGTTATTAAAATCCGTCAACATCGTAAATCGATGTTAACATTTAGACTTACGTATTTTGTAGGATTTTGTAACTTTTATAAAAATTAAATCGTGAATAAATTCGCCATTTTTTTGAAATTAGAAAAATTTAAAAAATGACTATATAGGGCAAATTCAAACTTGGCTTTTTTTTATAGTATATATATATATATATATATATATATATATATATATATATATATATATATATACTGAAATGTTATATTCCGTTAGGAGTAGGGTACACTGGACCAAAAAAGTACATAAATACAATGAAAAAGTTCATTGTTTCAATGAATTTGTTCCCTAGTTTTGAACTAATGTACAGGTATGTTAAAGCAATGTATTCTCGTATGTTAAAATTCAAATTCGTTAAAATTCAACGTACAAGTTCGTTGATTCAACTAATTTTGATGAACACATTCGTTAAATAAAATAAATAATTCCAATGAATTTTACGTTGTTCCAATGAAACTATTCGCTGAAAATGTACCCTAATAATAGGTCTGTTCTATACTTTTTGTATTCACTTTATTTAAAATGAAATTATTAAGTTTTATTACATTAATTAAATATATGTAAGTAAAAATTAAATACAATTCTCTATAAAAATTAATATAGATGCCATAATTATAACATAGCGTTTATTTTATATTTTATTAAATAATCTAAATGAACAATAAAAGTGATTGTGAATGGTCGTAATACCAATGGCCAAAATGAGGGGTTGAACACATTTAGATCGTGAACTTCCTGTTCGTTTTTTATTTGTTTTACAAAATACATCTTGTTGTCCTTTATATTGCTCAATGATGGTATGGAACAGTTATGCGAGATACTATTTAAGAAAAATCCCTTCGTTTCGTGGAACAATTCACTTTGTTCCCTATTTTCAAAAAAGTTTTCCCACTTTTTTTCCCTCATCCTTAAAATCGCTATTTGTAATAAAAAAATGGCAAAAAGTTTGTAAGTAAATAAAACTACATAAAAATATAATATAATTTTAATTATGAAGTTCCATTCATAATACAAATTTCATACTTTTTATTTATATTTTTAGTCGTTTAATGAGAAAATTTAGAAAATTTAAAAGTGCCCTTTATTTCGGCAAAAATTAAAATTCCCTCCCCTTTTCTCTCTAATTGAAATTTACTTCAAAAATTCCCTCAAAAAGGGAAATTTCCCGCCATATGATATCACTGATATGGAATATCCATGTAGATATTAATATGGAAACAACATTGTCCTGAACGAAAAAAAGTTTTAATTATTCATTAAACTTAACATTTTTAAAATTGGTTTTATATAATTTTTTTAAATGTTCCGGAAAGTTATAAAGAATGGCGATCGCCGGATGTAGCGTCAATTTGTAATATATTTTTAATTAGTATTAATTTTAAATATTTGATATTTGTGTTAATACTTACAAATAGAAAACCTCTTGGTTTTTGCATTCATGAAAACCTCGTATTTGAGACTAATAACACATTCCTTTGCGTCTTAATTGTTTTATCTACATAAATATAAGTTAAATATAATGTTTTAAAATCTGTTTAAAATAATGAAAAAATTATATTATACTTACATGTTAAGAAATTTCGCAAGTGTCCAAATTCCAGCTTTTAAGTAATTCTTTTAATTTGGTATATTCATCACTGCTGCTTGAATTTTCATGTGTAAATAAATATATATTTATGTTTTCATGTGTAAATAAATATATAATAGATGTTTTCTGATATATTTAGTTTTTAATTAACTATTAACTTATTATTTTTGTTGTTCTTTACACAACACTTGTGTTTAAAACGAGTCATTTCCTGTTAAGCGATAAATACAAACTGGGCTGGGTTTTCTTTTACGTTTTAGTTTTACTATATTTCAATGAATGATTATGATTATTTTAACATAATTTAAAAGAAAAATGTCGTGAATAAATGTACTAATTTACTTATTTTATTAAGAAATAAATTTAACGAATGGTTTCAATGTACTGTTCATAAGTGAATTTTAATGAATGTTTTCTTTGAAACAATGAATTCGTAGATTGAATTAAAGAATTTTTGAACAAAAAGTCAACGAATTTCATTCAATATACTTCATTCGTTGAAATTATTTTTTCAATGTATCCAATCGATTAGCAATCATTCGGTTATCCGATTGTCCGTTTTCGAATAACGAATAAACCGAATAATTTATATCGAATAACAGATTAACCGATTTTTTTTCTGGAGTTATAAATTTAGGACATTTCTTTTTTTTAAGATAAATTTATGTCAACTAAATACATATTTTTTAAAATTTATATTATATACCAGTAATGATAAAAAAGTGATTTTTAGGGAAGTACCTTTTCATTGCTTCCAAACTATCAATAAGTATACGTTTTCTTGTGCTTAAAAAGTAATACCAATAGCATCCAAATATATTCAAATGAATTGTTTTGCTATAAAACGTTCGTTATTCGGTTGCTATTTTTGCAAATACTTGTTAATAACAAGTAAAAGAACTGTTTTAAACAAACGAACAATGATGTTATGCATATTCTTTTATTAAAAATATGTTGGTTTATTTAAGAATTAAAACTAATTTCCTTGCGCCGATAAAAAAAAGAAAGAATTTGGATGTTCATTGCAATTTTGCATGAAATCGTGAACATGACTTCCTTTCAGTGAATAAGTACTAAAAAGGAGAACATCTTCCAATGACAAGCCTATGTTAAATTCACTGGAAATGAATTTGTGCTACTTCTGAATCGAAAGTTCAGGATCTTGTTGACTTCTTTGCATGTTTTTTTTATTGAGATAGAATATTTAATAAAATGGTACATAAAAATTATAATATTATAACTTCATAAACCGTAACAATATGACAATATAAATTCTAGAAACATAATTTTGAGTAAAGTAATTTCAAAGTTATAAAAGTAATAACAATATTAATTTTATCAACAAAACGTACGTAAAAATGCTCACCAATATTAATTTTAAATGACAAAAATCATTCTCAAACAGAAAATAAAGGGAGGGTATTAGGAGAATATTTTGTAGTATTAGGTAAAAAATGCTATTTTTCATACAAATGGGTGAAAGAACTGATAGATGTACCCTCTATGAAAGAATTTGTTCTACATTATGTTTCTAAGTAATTGTTTCTATATATCAAATACTATAGTGTTATTTACATGTATTACGAATACTGTGTTCAAGTATGCGTGTTTTTAAAAACATTGTGTTTTTTCATTTATCACATAAAATTCGATTCCTTTTTTTCATATACATATTTGAATATTTGAAAAACATCTCAATTTGAAATATTGAATTACACTTTTAACAAGATGGGCACCCATTGGGTATATCGCGAATATGTGCGCTAACTTCTAAAAACGGCTGGCACCACTGAATTCAACGTACTCTAACTAGCTTTATCAGTGAGGTGCTCAGCTTGTTAAAATTTGCAACTAGCACAGCGTGAAACCATTCGTTAAATTTATTTCTTAATAAAATAAGTAAATTAGTTCATTAACACCCAACAAATATGATAATTTTTCATACAGGGAAGAATTTTTTAGTACATCGGAAAGCAAAAAATAAAAAATGCAAGTTGTCAGCATTTAATCTTAAATAATTATTTATCGAGTTAACCGTTTAATATGAAAACACGAATAATTGGATACCCTAGTTAGTAGACAAGGTTGTAAATACTTCCTCTTAAAATGTGCGGATAGAATCACTGCCACTCCCATGATAAAAAAAAAGAATTCGTTTGAATTTCGGACATATTTTAATAAATTTTATTAAAAAAAAGAATAATTTAAGGTAGGCGTGGCAGGATATAACTACATATATCTTAATGTACTATTTGGATATCAAATTTTTAGCCTTTTTTCATAAAGTTCTGAATTAATTCTTAACAAATTTTTTTAATATTTTTCTAATATTTTAAAAGATCGCAAAAAGTCGCAGCGGATATTCTTAAATATAATTTTATGGATGTTCTGTTATATACTAATCTATTATTTAAATTGGAACTCGATGGAAGAGTTCTAGTCCCTAAAAACAGAATTTTCAAAAAATATATATTTTTTAATATTACGATTACTTTTAAATAAAAAAATAGCTTCAATATTGAATTTTTACCCAAAAATTTATAATAAAATAATTTGATATATTTATACAAATCAATATCTGCAATTAAGAGCTAATAGTATCAAGTTCTAGATTTAAAATTTTGCTACTTATTGTTGGGCATACAAAGCAATGAATAAAGTTAAAAAAATAATATATCGACAATTCCTTGAAAGAACGCCCAAAAAAAAATTTTTTTACTACAATATTGATTTATAGATTTTTGTTTCGCGAAATTGAAAAAACTCGCGATTTTATTTCGCTTTTTCACTTTCTCAATCAAAAATTAAAAAGATTTTTTAAGAATGCATTTTAATGAAATTGCATTTTTTAAATGCACTTTTCGTTCAATATGCTATTTAAAATTTTTGATTTTTTTAACATATTTGAAAAGTTTGAAATATGTACATTAAAATAAAAGTCTCATATCTTTGGGACACGTACATCTACTATGCATAATATAATTTTAAAATAATATGTTCCAAAATTTTCATATAAAATAATATTTTTTTCTTATTCGAATGATGATTGAAAAAATGATTTTAATTTGTATAGAAGTTAACAAAGTATGGAAAGTATGCAATTTTAAATAATCATATATCTTAAAGTTTCTGACGGATTTGTGTAGTTTAAAAAGCATGTAAAATGCTCTTTTTTTTTGAGTAATCCAGAAATCATCTCCAAAATATCCTTTTTATTCTAAAATATTTGCAAAATACAAATGCAATATATAGACGCATTTTTGATAATTGTGAATTTACTAACTTTTTCTTTAAGTTTATTTTAAATTGTTTTGTTTACTATAAATTGAAGTATTAATTAGTCCAGTATACATAGGCTTACTATTTTTTATACATTTTCAAAAAGTTTCCCAATGCATTTTTGAAATAAAATATGTAAACCTACTCGTATTTTAAAAATAATACGAGAAAAACAGAATTTTTATATGATAAAATGTAAATAGGTTTAAGATAAAGCGAAATTGTGTACAGTAGATTTTGCGTCACAAAAATTTAAGATTTTTATTTTAATGTACAGATTCCATACTTTCCAAATATGTTACAAAATCAAACATTTTAAATTGCATGTTTAATGAAAAATGCATTTAAGAAATGCAATTGCATTGAAATGCACTTTTGAAAAATCCTTTTTGTGTGTGAGATCTTCTGAAGCTGATATAATCACAATTCAAAGCTATTTAAATCATTTTATTCAACAAAGCCTTCCCAGAAATATTGTTATTTAAAGTTGTATAAGGTGCGCGACAAATCTATAAGGTCACTTCGTTTTATTTCATGTACAAAAAAGTTAAATTGGTATTTTATGATACTGCTAACTAAAATACTTTTTACTGAAAGGTGTTCCTATATGCTGAACGTGGAAATAGTACACTCAACAGTACTATTTTTCCGTACATATTCCTTAATACATTTATCTATGAAATTACTATCATATTTTTCTTTTATCTGTCATAATTTCACTATATTTACTACTTAAGAGAAACATAAATTTTACTTAAAATTGTACAATTTTTACTTTTAATTGTTTTGTTACTTTTGACTGGGTATTTTCAACAAATTTCCATGTACTAAAAATACCAAAAATTTCTTCCATGTATGAAAATGATCATGTTTTTTGTATGTTAAATGATTAAACATTTCAAATTATGAAAAATCAGTTCAAATTTGTGTGCTTAAGTATAAAACCAATGGTTTTTCTAAAAACACATATATACATAAACATAGTATTACATGCTTTTGCAAAATAAAAAGAAAGTTCGCTTGTATTTTTTGTAAACACTACAAATCCAGATTTTTTCTTAAATAGTAATATCTATTGCTGCACAGTTTAAAAACAAAAATTTCACTTTTGGAATTGAATTAAAGATTTAACCAAATAAACACAAATTTTGTTTGTGCCGCATATCCTATACCAAAGCACAATACATTTTTATGTTCTTTCAAGTGTGTCAAAAAAGTGTATTTCTTTAAATTAATATAAAATAGAAACAAAATACAATTACTCTTAAGAGATGCCAGCCGAAGCGCACATGAGAACCTCAATTTACAAAAATGGCGCTTAATATATAAAACAGAGCAAAGTTTGAAATCTTGTCTTTTAATATATTTGAGATATCGAAAAATTGATTGCGGATTTAAAAGGCATATGAATTACATATAATCGATATCTACTAAAATTTTTACAAAAATGTTGTATGCGGCATATAAGTAATAATATGACGATTTGTTGAGGAAATTGATTAGGTATTCATACTAGCAATCGATTTTTTTTTTTATTTGCCTATCTAAAAAAATTAAGGGCCTTAATTTATATGTAGTTTCAACTTAGTTTAATAAATTCTACTCACAAGAATTATATAACAAATTTCATAAATTTTTTAAAACTGTTAACTTATAATAAAGCTATATGTGTCAAAAAAGGCGTATTGGCTGATTCCATATCAAAACAGGCAGAAACAACCATTCTCGGATATGGTATCTCCGATTTCTGATTTTGGCTATTGGAAGTGTTTTTTAAATCATAAACTCTTCTGGTCCAAAAATATGACGATTTAAAAAATAAAATATATGGTAGATCTTTAGCTTCACATTAAATGCAAAGATATACAATTTATAACGATATGTATAAAGTTTATTTATATCAAAAGTTCAAAGGTCAAAATTGGACATATAACATACAAAACATTATATCTCACAAATCTGTATTTTAAAAATTCTTAAAAAAGTACATAATGCTTATATAACTTTTATCCGTAAATATGCAAAATTTCAATATGGGCAATTAATTAGTTTAGAAGTTATGATTGCATTCCGTTTTGACATGGAGTCACTCTCTTTTAAGTTATAGTTTTATTTTTTATTCAATTACTATTAACTACTGCAATTATCATTAGCTTTATTGAAGCTGAATTTAAATTTAATAAATATAAATCAAATTTTTTCTTTGAAAAACCAAATAAGTGTGAAATTTGGCGATTTTTGGCGATTAACGATTTGGCAACAGAGGGACAAAAAATCTGGCAACCCTGACCTAAACCAGAAACGGATCCCACCGAAAATCCGAACCTGATTGACAACTGAGAGTGTCGAAGTCGAACGAACAAAGCCGATCCTAATTCTATTACCGAAACTAACTTGTTCCAAGCCGAATAACCGAACCGAGCGTATTGTAAACTGAAGAGTCAAACCGATCCTAATATAAGCCGAATAACCGAACCGAGACTATTAAAAGCTGAATAACCGAACTGGTCATAATACAAGCCGAGGAACCAAAATAAGCCTTGTTGAATGAATCCGAATTATTCTCTCGTAATATCTATATATTTTGTATATGAAATATTTTGAAGTATTCAATAAAGAAAATATTATTTTAACCCCCAGAAAGGGTAAATAAACATCTTATTACTTAAGTTTTGTGTATCCGTATTTTGTTTCCAATTATACCTGCTAGCTTACCAGGAAAACATAGTTTTTGCTGGGGATATTCGCATAGCATGGCAAGGAAGGAGTTGGTAACTATTGCTGCTGTTCAAGAATATCGACTTTAGTTAAAAGGAAATGCTAAAAGTGGGTTCGTATTATGATAAACATATACTTAACTCGTAGGGATTTCCGACAAAGTTTTATCTTTTTTAAATACAAAGATTCCTCTATTAAATCTCTTTCATAGCCTGATGGGCTATTGGAACCATCACAAATAATTTTTTATTTAAAGAAAAAAAAAATTCTTACTGAGAAGAATTCTCGAAATTTTTGCCTGGAACCATTTATCTGACGTAAATTTTCGAGTTAATCTCAAATAGGAGCCACTCTTTTTGCTACATCTGGGTGCAAAAACATTAAAAACAACAAATTTTTCTGCCAGAAAAGAGTAAAAACCATTGATGAACCTGGAATGTCTGTTATGCAGTAATCTAAACGTTTTCCCATTTTCAATGTTAATTTAATTTTAATATTAATTGTGTACTTTTATTATGGAAGACGACGTATAATTTAGTAGGATAGGCAAAAGTGGAAATTCTTAAAGCTGGGCGAGATGAACTTCTAGGCACACTTCTGAAATGAAAATAATTCCTTCTCTTAATCAATAAATAAAATTGGTCAAGGAATAAGTTGCCAAATATGTGATTTCAGTGGAAAAATTTGTTTGACATTATAATTTTGATTCATTGGAAAGTGTATATTTTCAGCGTTTTGTCTATAGAAATTTCAAATGTCAAATAAATGATACCAAACAATGCATGGAGGAGCACCTCACAGTAATAAGTATTTTAGCTGACAGTACCATCAAATACCCCTTAAAATTTTTAATACACGGAAAAAATAAAAGTGACCTTATAAGTTTGCCGCGCACCTTACTTTTGAGATTTTTGGGTTTTTTAGAAAGTGAAAAAAAAAATAAAATCGCGAGTTTTCGGAATTTGGCGAAACTGAAAACAGAAATCGTTTTAGCTATCCGTAAACTATTAGCGTTAAAATATTATGAGAATTGAAAGACACTCAGTAAATTTTTGGCCGTTCTTTCATGGAATTGTCGATATATATTTTATTTCATCAAAATACAAAATAATTAATTCAAAAGGTAAAATTTTTTAATTCTTTTTTTCAGCTAATTTTCTATAGTATGGTTTTATAATATCACGTAATCGATTCGACGAAGTGTAGCCTTTTCGTCATAGAAATAAGTGTAGCCTTTTCGTCATAAAAATATGTGTACCCATTTAGAGTTAAATATTCAAAAATATATTCCATCAAAGCGATGCAATTTTTTAGTAAAATATGTAGTTTGGATAGATAACTACATAACGTAGTTTTTAAATTTTTCTGATAATTATGCATTTGCCTGAAAATCCGCCCTCTATATATTACTATTTGGTGAAACAATATTAAAAAAAAATATTTTTCATAGAAAATTAGTGCGCATACACAGAAAAAAGAAAAAAAATATTTTAATTATCAAAATATTTAATTTAATTAAAAAAATTTTTAAATTTACATCTCTCACTAAAATTATTATATCAATTACTAATAGTTTTAAAAAACTGACCAACATCGATGTTTTCTAATTAAACACTTTTAAAATTTTAATTAAAAAAATAATTTGAAAAATATAAACTTTAAATAACGTATTAATTGAATGAATAAAAATGTTAATTTAAAAAAAAATCTGTGTTTTAATTATATCAATTAAGTGGATGATTGCTTGAAGCAAGATGTCAATAGAAAAAATTATTATTTTTGGTTCTTTTGTTTGAGCTAAAGAGAAATATACAATATCATAAGAATAGTCAAGAATATGTAGTTTTTAATAGTTTATACTTACATGAACGTTGGTCTTGAACATATATTCCAATCGGACCAGAAATTATTAAAATTAAATGAATGGAAAGCAAAAAAAAAAAATAAAAATGGATTTCAAATATGAAATTGCTTATATGAATTATATTTTTATTTGATTTTGCTCCAATCATCAAAATGATAATATTAACTAAGTGCAAGTAATTGATTTTTGAAGAATTTTAATTAAATTTTCATATAAAATTTTTGCATAAATCTAAATAATGTATTTATTATTTCGATACGAGAATTAATTGAATCTATACTAATGAAGAGAAATGCTTCCCTAAATTAAAACACACAAATATACGCAAAATTATTTATTTGAATTTTGCAAATATTTAAAGAATATACAAAATTATTTCACATGTAATATACGTGCATAAATTAAATGTATATAATGTTTGTATTATATACTATATGTATAATGAATAAATATAGTGTGGGTAATGTGTGTAATGTATGTAATGTTTCAATGGGTGTGTGTTTTAAAAATAGTAGATATAAAATTGTGATTTTTGTCAAAAAAAAAATCCTATTTGACTCAAATTGGTCATCTGGGGAGGACACACCATCAAAAGAATTTTGATTAACACTGATTTTGCCATCAGGGGATGATACACATAACTGGATGTTAAACAACATGTGACAGACTGTTTAAACAAATCGTCAAGACAAATAAATACATACCTTTGTGCAGTACGTAGCTTTAATATTTGGGTATAGGTTTAGTCGTTAATTTTCTTCATATATCGTATAAATTACAAGAATATCGTCTCACAAAACATAAACAATTTTACTTACTGACGAAATGAAAGTTTGTATACAGCGTCACCTTTGCCATGAAATCGGCATTTCTACTGTAATAAAGGCCAGAAAGATAGAAATTTTTCGATATTTTACACAGAACTAGATTTTTCCAAAATATTTTCATTTTTTAATTTCAATTTTTTAGTAGTTTTAAGCTGTTGTCAAACAAATATTCTATTAATTAAAAAGTTAATTATATTAATTAATACTTTAGTTATATTTTAAAATAAAAATTATTAAAAAGTTAATTGAAAAATTTTAGAGAATATTTTTTTCTGTGTTCTTTCTTGTATCAGCCACCAAGTCCTTTTTTTTTGTAATTAATAGACGAGAACATCTATACCTAAAAATAAATATTACGTAAAATAATATAATTGTATATGTGTATATACGAACCTAAGTAAGATTTTGTTTCTGCAATAATATGTGAATCTACTGAAAATACCATCATACATACATTTGATGCCGTTTGGCAAAAATTCGCATACTTTTAATTTCATTTGAAATTAAACAAACGTCAAAATTGTGCATGTTTTTCACAAAAATATATAACCAATTAAAAGTTGAATGAATCAATTAAATTCTTAATTGAATTTTAATATAATACTAAACAACGGCGTTAATTAACTCTAAACGCTAAAACTTTTTTAATCAATTACCAATTGATTGAATCAAATAATTTTTTATTTAAATTTTTATATGAAACCTATCAGCAATGTTAATTGAAAAATTTTAGGCAATAATTTTTTCTGTGTAAATGAAATTTAATTTAGAGAACAACATTCAAAAGATGAAGTAATTTTCTGCAGTTTGATAGCATCCTAACAAACTTCATTAGAACTAACGTTACTATTAGTAAAATGTTCTATGTTTTTTACTACTTATAAATACCGCTTTTATAAAAATTGCTCAAAATATTGCGTAAAAAGCATTTTGTTTTTTTTTAATGTTCACTAAATTTTAAAATTTTATTCGCATTTTTTAATAAAAGATTTGATTTTCGAAAAATATTTATATGAAATTATCTTGGTGGCTAAAACTACCGCGAAATTTAAATTACGTTAATATTGATGTAAAATTCACTTGCTTAATACTAATATCTAGTGGGTGTAATTTTATAGACCAAAAAATAATTTCATAACCTCAAAAAGAATCCTAACATAACAAAATTGTATTCGCTATAAATATAATCACTAAATGAGACACATATTTTAAGTTTAGCGGAAATTCATTACAAAATCAAAATCGCGCTTTTTGTAAAAAATATTTAAATTTAAATGATTATAATTTTTAACCCAGTGCTTAATTTTTTCCAGCAAAATATCATAATACACGAGTTCCCAAATGTGGGTCCGTAGTAATGTTTTAGGATGTCCGAGAAGAGGTCTGTGCGAAAAAAATTTGAAGATAAAGAGTAGAAGGCTTTGTTCGATCATGCAGGTTTTCTAGCACTTGGATTCATCCAAAGTTAAAGAAAATAGGTGCCATATAAACTTAAAAGGGTCAGAAGTGTGTTACCTCGAGAGGCCTGTGCCAAACACAATAGATCCGTATGAAAAAAAGCACTGGACGAAACTTTTTTCATCGGATGAAAAATTCTAAACAATTTCATTGAATAAAAAAATATTTAAAATGTGTTCACACAATCATACAAATTTCAAATAAATAAGATAATAGAATATATTTTTTTAAACAAAAACAAAAGTATGAATAAAAAACAATAATTTGAAAATATATTAATTTTTACATTTACCGACCTTAAACCACAAATATTTTTTTTTAATTTAGATTTTTTTAAATTAACTTTTTATGGAATTATGTTAACAATACCTCGTGGAATAAAACAACAAAAATTCAAGATCTGAAATGGTTCCGAAAAAAAATTTTGAAAATAACAAGTTTTTTTCTTTCTTTTGATTCCTATAATCGTGGATTTGATCACATGTGTTCAATTCCTCTAATGTAAACTACAAACACTTGTAGAAAGAAGCCAAGTTGTGTTCAATCAATATGTCGTTGACGAGTGTTATTAATATAATTTTTAAAAATTATATAATTTTATATAATTAATTTAATTTTTCGATTATCCAAAATTAAAAATATATCAAAAAAATTTATAAAATTAAAAAACAATAAAATCTTTGCATACTTTGTTGATTAAAATTTGTTTAATGAAATGTTAAAAAATCACTATGATCTCGATTATCTTTGGTGTCATCAACAATATCGTATCACTTTTAATTTGTATTTTAGACATATTGATGTGGATTATATACGTGAGATAATTTTTTAAATATTGTTGAAAATAGAATTTTGGCAATTTTTTATAACTTTTTATCTTAAACCTCTATAACACTAACGCCGTTTGAGTTCCTAAGGTACTAGGTAGCGTTGATGTGCCATTAAAAAAAATATTTTTTTGAACTCTAAAAGCAAAGACCGGATTTTAATACAAAAAAAAAAACAACATTTTATTTTTATTTCAATAGAAAATCCACCTCTTGTGCTCAAAAATTATAAAAATCCATCATAATTTTTTATTTTTACCAATAGTTTCATTTTGATAAAAATAAGAAATGTAAATATCATTTATTATATTTATTGCAAAATTTTTCAACTTTTTCATCGGATGAAAAAATTCTAAACAACAACAATTTCATTGAATAAAAAAATATTTAAAATGTATTCACACAATACACACACATACAATATTCAAATAAATAAAATATTAGAAAATATTATTTGAAACAAAAACAAGTGTTAAAATCCCACTTCGAGCATATAAAACCAATATAGCCATTTTTGAAGTCATTGTATTTAAATTTTAAGTAATTTTTATCTTAAATGTAGTATGACAACATTATTTAGAAGACTTTTAAATATATTTAAAAGATTATTTCTAATTATTTAACTTTAAATTCATTAATTATATTTTAATCTGTGAAAGTCTTATATTATACTTAATATTATTTTATGAGCAATTAACAAGAAAAACAGCTGTAGTAAGTCAAACACTACCATGTAATATTCTGCTCTACTAGGAAACCGAGTTAAACTGATTTTCGGGAAAGGTCCCTATATATAAACTATGATCATATATCGATCGATCATGGTTAAACTTCATACTGCGATTTACGTACTTTTATAAAACATTATATAAAATTTAAGCGCTTGAAGTGATTTTCTACAGTGGATCTTATATGGGAACTCTATTCAATTATGGACCGATCCTCTTGAAATTTGGTAATGAGATTTATAGTTATATAAATTTTAATTGTTGCAAATAAAATCACCAAATGGTGCATATTCTTATAAACGCACAAAATTTTTTTTAATCAACTTACCAAAAATGAGACTAAAAAATAATTAAGGTGTAACAAATTAATTTTTTAAATTATATATTGACTTCACTTAAAAAAATAATAACAAAAAACTTAAAATGTATATTAATTTTTTCACTGCAATTTTAGCAGTTTAATGCCATTTTTATGGCATTTTCCTGTGCACGCACTAAAACTAATGAATCAATTTAGCATTATTAATAATGTGTTGATGAACCATTGTTTTGGATAACTTCAAAAATTCGGTCTCGCATTGACTCGACTAAATTTTGAAGAAAATTAATGTCAATTTCTTTCCAGGCTTGCTTAAATTTTAGTTTTAACACCGTTATTGTCATTATGGTTTCATTATGTGCATTTAGCCCCACAGATTCTCGATTGGATTTAAATCCGGACTGCAAGCCAGCCAGTCCAATAGTGGAATTCTATTTTCATTAAACTAAGATTTAGATTGGTTAGATAATTTTATTAGTAACTTTTTATATACGATTCATTAGATGATTTATGTGGGATGATTCTATGGTATAAATTCAATTAAACGTCTAAATAAAATGTTTGCCATAAAAACCAACAAATGAAGAAGTATGAAATATACGTTACAAATTTGTCAGCAATACAGACAACATGCTGATTTTGACAAAATTTTAAAAAAGTTATGTGCAAAAGTATTTAAAACGTACCTACAATTATAAAAGGGGTAATCATCTATAACATTTTGGCCAAATTTCAACTTCCAACAGCTATTGGAATAGGATGCTACACTGCCACTTATTTGGGTCTTGTTCTAATGACTAATGAGAGTAATGATAATTATAGTTTTTCGTCTGGGTCCCGGCAAGTCGAAAAAATTGTCCCGCTGTCCCGGGAAATTACAATCCCTAATTAATCGACAAGTGTCTATTATATGTTATATTTTTTTAAGTGTGTCTGATCGAAAAGTATATTTATGGAGCTATTTTATAAATGGTCCAGCTCACGTGACCGAAAATAATTAAACCGAAATATTTTGGGAATTACTTTATAACATATGTATAAATCTTTAAAAAAGTACATTTGCAATGTTTTTGTCCCTATACAAATGTCATTTGCTGAAACGTTTTCCCAATTGTTTTTCGCTTAATATAAATAGCTTTCGATAGTAAAAATCATTTGCGAACTATTAAAATTTTGAAATTTGGTGTCACCTAAAATTTTAAAAAGCACCATAAAAAGCACTTAGCACTGACTCAATACTCCGCGTATTTTTTTAAGTACTAAAAACAATGCTAAAAGCAGAATCTGCATTGTCATAAACTTTTGACAAAAAATCATCATTTGAAAGAAAAATCATCAGGTTGCTGTAAAAATCATAAAATTTATTATTTCCCAGGAAAAACTCTTTGGTTTTCGGTAATGGCAACTACTTATTAAAGTAGTTTCTCGGAAATGAGGCGTTATTATTATTTGCCTACTCTGTATTACATAAATAAGTACTCAATAGTATAATAGCACAGTAATATTGAAATCACGTGGACGAGTTGGCTAGAGCGATGGATTAGCAACCAGAGGGTTGTTGGTTCAATCCTGTTATAATGCTGTTAGTTTTTTATAAAAAAAAATGTATAAAAAGATATTTTATACTAAAAAGTTTTTGTCACTTAGAAAATTAGGTGCGAGATGGTGTACTGAGTAAGACGTTAGGTATTAAAAACGAATGGTTAATTTGTATCTAAGTTCAAATCTCACTGACGTCAAACATTTTCTTTATTTTTATTTTCGTTTAAGTACACATTTTTGAGTACCAATAGAGTCAAAAATAACTACATGAATTTGTGGACAACTCGAACAAAAATAACTAGTTATTCAGGCAAAAAATAAGTAGTTTATTTTTTTCCAATTATACCTGATAGCTTACCAGGAAAGCAAAGTTTTTGGCTGGGTTTATTTTAATTTTAAGATCTGACAAATTAAAAAAAAAAAAACAACTGAACATTCCATGTGTAAGTTTACATCTGGAGAATTAATATGTAAACCAATTCTAAAGAAGCCGTTTTCGAATTTTTCATCAAATATGTTCGAACAATTTTTTATAAATTTGAATCACACTTTGTTTACAGAAGAAACCATTTTTAAACTCAGACATACCCATCATAGACTTAATGACAAGTAGTTTCCGAACGACATTCTATTCAACGCTTCGCCAACATCGAACAACCTAGAAGTCGTTTTATATCAACGGTTATCTTTTCTCTGCATTATGCATATGTAACTAGTCGTATAACTATTGAGCAGATTAATATGCATTTATATTAAAATAATTAATTATTTAAGAACTTTTTGGAAGCATATGTATATGGTAACAAGTTACCTCTAATAAATAATGGGTTAAGTTGCTAAACTGTAAGTAATGTTATTATAAGAGCATTTTAACTCATTATTATGCAATAGAAGTTTTTGCTGAATAATGATAGTTTTCTTAGAGTCCAAAGCAGTTTTCGACAATAATATTTTGATATCACAAAGTTGACTTTGGTAAAATAAAATATTTCAATACATTGCTTTCAAGGCCTTTAACAACATAATCTTCACAAATAATCATTTGACAAAAAACAACAATTTATATCAGAGACCCTAACAAATTTGGAACACTTAAAGTTTGCTCTTGTATTTATTTGTAATAAACACAAATGACTATTAGCCGAGCAGGGTTCAGTTGTGTCCCAGAAATAAAATCATCAAATTAGTTTTATTAATTTTATTTGAAATCTAGTTACAAATCTTTACTAGACTTTAGAAAATTGTATCTTAGTGATTGAAGTAAAAATCATGTAGGAAAAAATCATCAAATCATATTTTCTTTAAAAAGTCATCAACAATATGATAAAATTATCATTCTAACAACGTTGCTCATTAAACTATGTATTTGATATCTCTTGACACGTGACCGCAGATCTCATAGTAATTAAAATCGTATTGGCAGAAAATGTATGAACATAAAAATTAAAAAATAACAATAATCCCAATTTGAACAATAAAGTCAACAAAATCGTGGACATAAAAAATTTCATGTAATTCTTATTTCTTGGACTAGGTATAGTTTAGAATGTGAAATGAAACATTTCCAATACATCACAATTTTGAGAGATATCATGCAAATTTTTACATATTTTTTTATTTAGGAGTAAAATGTACTACTTTTTACTTTTTTGTGTTTTGGTTATCGTTTGTGTCCAGATGTCTCTTGCTGAGAATCAGCAGTTATTAGTTATCATAATAGGGCTTATTGTTCCTATATCTTCGGCGATTTTGACAGTTCTATAGACTTCTGGGGGCTATGTAGGGGAAGTGCTACATTTTTGTAGCACTTCTTTAAAAAACATAAATGACTCTATTACCATGAAAATTATATAACCTAAAAAATAACTTTTTTTGTAAATATCCAAAATATTATTGCAAGGTTTTAGAGCACGAAAATGTATAAAGGAATATGATATTAATTTTTTACAATCGTTCACGCACCAATCGCGGTGCAAATTCTATATATGTGGACAATTTTTTTCCAACAATTTACTTAAGTTTCCAACACCTTTTGTCTTTGATATAAAACAATTTTGCAACATTTTGTTATACAATTTCTGTGAGATTGCGATGTTAATGTAAAAATTAGAAACAATGTAATTACCCAGCAAAAACTTTTTGGTTCTCGGTAATGGCAACTACTTATTAAAGTGTTTTCTTGGCAATGAGGCGTCATTATTATTTGCCTGCTCTATATTACATAAATAAGTACTTAATAGTACAATAGCACAGTAATATTGCAACCACATGGATCAGTTGACTAGAGCGCTGGAATAAAAACCAGAAAGTTTTTGGTTCAACCCCATTCTGATGCTGTTAGTTTTTTTAACAAAATGTCTAGAAAGATATTTTATACAAAAAAAAGTTTGTCACTTAGAAAATTAAGTGCGAGATAGTGTGCTGAGTAAGTTTAGGTACATATTTTTCTAAAAATAGCTATATGAATTTGTGGACAACTCGAGCAAAAATAAATAGTTATTCAGGCAAAAAATAATTAGTTTATATTTTTTCCCATTGTACATGCTAGCATACCAGAAAAGCAACGTTTTTGCTGTGTAATGAACATTATTGGTCTTGGACGACAATGTCTATGACGATTTGTGCAAGACATGACCCCGATTTTCTAAGTTTTCTTAACGACAGCTTAAAGGAAACCATCGTTAACGGCACGATATGCATCAGAGTCTTGAATATTGGTGGCAATATACAATGTTAAAGACAAGAAGAATGGCAACATCTTCCATGTTGTCTTCTATCAAAGCTTATTAGCGACAAGATGAAAGACATAGGAATGAATACTGCCTTCTGTCAAACTCTATTAATGAAGATGTAAGCGACTCAGTCTTACATATCGTCGTCGGTTAACAGCATTTGTTGACAATATGAAAGATCATGTTTTGAATTTTTTCATCCGTAAACTATGTTGAAGACAAAAAAGAAGGACAATGTCTGTATTGACTAATGCGATCAAATGCTTTTTGTAACAAGAAGAGCAACAATGACTTTAATGTTTTCTTTTATGTGATTCTGTTGACGACAAACAGGGAGACAAAGTCTTAAATATTATCTTTTGTCAACTTTCTTAAACATAAATTAAACGGCAATGTTTAATATATCATCCATAAACGATGTTAAAGACAAAATTCGCTCTTCAATCATAGACTTTCGAGCATAAGATGAGTGAAAATGTCTGTAATATTTCCACTTATTTATATTTTAGATGACAAGCATAGTCAATATCTTTAACGTTTCCTTCATAAACTTTTCTGATGGAAAATTAAGCGAAAAACTGTCATTATGGTATTTTATTTAGTTAAATTGACGACGGGAACACCGACAATATTTTAAAGGTTGTCATCAAAAAAATATGTTGATGAGTCAATATCTCAAATGTTTTCTTTTGTCGAACTTTTTTTGACGACAGTTTGAGCGACAAAGTTTTGAATGTTGTCTTCTATATAATTCCGGTATACAGGAATAACTATAAGTAAATTAACGATATTTATAAATAAAATAAAAACAGACTACAGAATAAAATATTCATTTGAACACGACAAGTTAAAACGTTACAACGTGAATATTTTATATGTTAGTAAAGTTAAATAATCCTTTTTTCTTATTATTAAAATAATAAAACTTGGTGAGTATAGATATATACATATTCATATTTTCAGCTGGCAGCAGTAAAACGTGTACTCGTAAAAGCGGAAATTTAAAGCAATGGATATACTTTTTATGAAAGTCCTCAACATTTGATACAGTTAGCTCTTTTTGTATTGTAATTTAGTTTAACATTTTTAGTTTAATTATTTTATTTGTAACTGTAGTAATCGTAGTGGACTATTTGGATGACATTGTCATTCATATATATATATATATATATATATATATATATATATGTATATATGTATATATATATGTATATATATGTATTCATTAAGTTAATTTTTATATCCAAAAAATGATTAAATAAGAAAATAAATGCCACAAAAAGTATACAATTGTCTTAGAAATATATTTCGTGTAAAATAGTGACTAAATTTCAAAAATATCTTTAATTCGATTATTACAGCGGTTTTAAAGAAACTTATTTTATTTTTCATAAATTCATCTATATTTAAGTATAATAAATACTTCCATGTGACTAAGTTGCAAAAATTTCTAACTTTACCTTTTGGGAACTAAACGCACCCTCCGAAATATATAAAATTACATGCTTGAATAAAGAAAATGTGACAATAAACGTTAGTAAAATCTTAATATTTCGCGACTGAAAAGAGACATAACAATTGTTAAAATGAATATTCCAGGCCTTAGTATGCCTCTATTACAATTTGAAGTTAATATTCTTTTATCGAAAATTATGATAATGATATTGAAAGAAATAGGTAGTTTTAGAGGTGTTTTGAAAATGGTCCAGTTTACGTAAATTTAAACATTCAGATGTAATATTTTGGGAATCATATAATAACAGACCAATCTTCGTTTCTAGAGGGGTATTTTCTTTCGTGAAGCTCTTTAATACACATACTTATATTTACAACTAAACACAGGCATTTTCATTGGTATTTAAGATTTAGTAAAAATGTAACAAAAGATAGTATTTATATAAAAAGTTCATAAATTGATTTTCTCTTTTAAATTCTTCAACATTAAAATTGATTGTTCAACATCGATCGATTGCTTCATATTATAATTCCTTGTTGCAATAATATGATAAACAATATCTGAAATTCTTTTTCTAGTTCAATTTAAATTTTTAAAAAATGTATATATTTATATATATATTTATAAATTATATCATTTTTCGGTATCTTTAATTAAACCATTTTATATATGTATGTGCTTTGCGATTGAAAGAAATTATTTTAGTTGAGTGATATCATTAAGAAGGAAAACATTATTATTTTGCGCACTTTTCATTTTAGATTTTAAGTACATACATTTTAAATTTTCATAAATTAATGCTTTCAAGTTGTTGTTAATACAAATTTATTTCTATTTTTTACATACAAATTGTGAAATTTTAAAATTTGGATCTTTGTAACAATTATTTTATAACAATTACGAATATATTGTCCTTAAATATCTTCATGTTTACTAGTTTTGAACAATATTTACTCATATGAATTCCAATGTTATTTCTGTTTAAAGAATCGCGATTTAAAAAACATCCATAATGGAATGACAACTGCATCATTCTCAAAAACATACTTGTAAAAAAAATAAAAAATAAAAAAAAACAAAATAAAATAAAGGTTTTCAATTCCTCACAGTGTTTTAAAAATTTCCCAACTAAGGTGTCAACCAGCAATGATATGTATTTATAGCTAAAGTGAAGTTTAAAATTTATAGGGTTTACTTCGATTTAATACTATCAAAAAACCGCTCCTCTATTAGGTAGTGACATACATACGACTTTAGTTTTATTGTTAAGTGTTCTTCTTCGTCATTAGTGGATTTGTTGGACTCGATTGTGATGTAGTGGCTAAGTAGTGAGTTGCATTGATATCCACTCGTTAGTCTAAACACGCTGTCGACACATAATTATGTTAAAGGATTGACAAAGTCTACAATGTTTAGACGATTTTGATGAGTACGATCATAGAGCACATACTTTTGGTGTTCAAAGTAGCAAACAGTTCAGCTAGTGAGTGAGCGTCAAGACGCTGATCATCGGGCTGTCATTTGGTGACATTTGGACAACATTTGGCGACAACAATTACGTGTGGTTACATGAAAATAAAGTGCTTGTACGTATAAACACATATTTACGTTTGTACTTTCTCATATATGTATATAGTATAGTTTTATTTGTATATATTTGCGACATTATTATATGTATAATAAGCTTTACTAAGTGCATGTAAAGTTCCATCAGTTGAATCAATACTACCTGGTAGTCAATATCATATTGATTCTAAGAAGTGACCATAGATTAACGATGGAAATTACGTCTTTGGAATATACATAACTGATGGAAAGTTTTACAGTGTAACGAAATTAGTTGTTGTGCCCGAAACCCCTTATAATGGAAGTTATCGCACCGACGTATCGTGTGATATTCGGTTAAAATGTGAAATTTCACATAAAATACTGTATAAATATTAGAGTGATACAATTTGCGAAAATACTGAAATTATGAATTACACAAGGCTGCCCGTGCTCAGTGGGCCCTTCGCAAAATAAGTGGTAATAAATTTCAATCTTTCAAATATATTTACTTTAAAATTTCTGAGTTTTCAAAAAAATATTATGCAAAACAATAAAATCATTGCAAATAAAAATAAATCATTGCAAACACATTGAATTATAAACCTATACAAAAATAATATTTTTTAATATTTTGTCAATAGTCATTATTTACTGCGGACAAAACGAAACATTAAAATTGTCAAAATTTTATTAAATTTATTCTTCTGAGAGAACTCAAAAAATTTAAAATAAATATACTTGACCTTATTTTCATACACAATTAAATATTCATCAATTTGATACGCATATCTTCGGACTTATTAGGTATTGCTAGATCTTCATGAAATTAATGTACACAATTTCTTTTTAATTTAAAATTTAATCATAAAAATACAAACAAAGCAAAGAATATGTCCATTATCACATAAAAAGAAAACAAATTTTTAAAAAAATTTGACGATTTTGAACCAATTTTATCTGGCAACTATGGTTATAGAATTTAATTTGGCACAAAATAATTTACTAAACCGATTCAGTCCGTCTATCTAACCGTTATATTATATGAAAATTGACACATATGAAATTTGACACATAACTTTCTTACCAAGGAGGATTTAAGTGAATTTGATTGAAATCGTTTCATTCCCAAAATTCCCAATTAATTACTTATATTATCCCCAAAAATCCTATCTCTAAAATAATACTTCAATCCATTTCTTTTGTATATATGCAAATTTGGGCTGGTAGATTTACCTAAATAGTCAGTAATGAAAAACAAAATCTTCTATAGATTTTCAAAAAAAAAAAAAAAAAATGAGTTTTTAAGGAAATCTTAACATTTATATCAATATATACTTTACGGCATTTTTATACTTAATGTATGATTTATTAAGTTCCGTTGCTTTAATTAATAATACAAAAATTAGTATTGGGATGTATTGTGTAAATACATATTACATTTTTGTTTTATTATGAAGAAAGTTTAATTTTATATTTATAAAATTTATAAATATTTTTGAATGAAATTTCAATTTTTGTAATAACCCAGCAAAAAATTTACTTTCCTGGTAAGCTAGCAGGTATAATTGGAAACAAAAATAAACTACTTATTTTTTGCCTGAATAACTAGTTACTTTTGTTCGAGTTATCCACAAATTCATGTAGTTAATTTTTGACTCTATTTGTACTCATAAATAAGTACCTAAACGAAAATAAAAATAATTTTGCCGTCAGTGAGATTTGAACTTAGATACAAATTAACCATTCGTTTTTAATGACTAACGTCTTACTCAGTACACATCTCGCACTTAATTTTCTAAGTGACAAATACTTTTTAGTATAAAATATCTTTTTATAGATTTTGCTATAAAAAACTAACAGCATCAGAATGGGATTAAACCTGATAATCCAACGCTCTAGCCAACTCACCCACTAAATTTCAATAATACTGTGCTATTATACTATTTAGTGCTTATTTATGTAATACAGAGTAGGCAAATAATAATGACGCCTCATTACCGAGAAACTACTTTAATAAGTAGTTGCCATTACCGAAAACCACAAAGTTTTTGCTGGGAAATATCACAAACGATTTTTCTATTTTTTATTTCGATCAAAAACAAAAAGATTGAATTATTGATAAAAATAAAAATATGATGATTTTTTATTATTTTTTAAATGTCAATTTGTTTTTCGATTGAAATAAAATAAAAAGTTTTTTTAGTATTAAATACCGGTCCTTGTTAAATAGTATAAATATATATTTTTTAAATATTGTTTCGCAGGGCAGAACAATTTTATTTTTAGTCCTTGGAATATTGGCTATATCATGCATACGAATTTTGGTTCTCCAACTTATGCTTTTATACAACTTATACACTTTGAAACTTTAAAATATATAAATTTAAAAAAAATTTGAAAATTTTATATTAAAACACGAAAACTGTTAAGGGATTTTTGTAGTCCTAACAAAATAACAAGGACACAAAATAATTATTTCTGTCATTATCCAAAAAATTGCTCGCTTTCAAGTTTTAATAAAAGAATTTACTCATAATTATTGTTGAATAATACAAGAAAATGTTTGTTGCACATAATTATTATTTTCTTAATCCCAGCAAAGGAATCGGTACATGCGAACACCATACTAATAGATAAGCTCAATGCGAACTAGCCTACTGAGCCACCATTATTACAAGTTTTATTTTGATTTAAAATAATTATTATATAATTATTATACCACAAGTGTGGTGAAGGGTACAATAATTCCGTTTGTATAAAATTCCGTTTGTAATTTCCACAATTTTCGTCAGAGAGCAAAAAAGCTTATATTTTCTGGATTCTTGTAAGAAATGATGTCGATGAAACGATGTGCGTCTGTTTTTTTTTTTTTTTTTTTTTTTTTTTTTTGATTGAAATGACATTAATGAAACCCACCGTAAACTGCTATATAAAATATATATAGGCTATTATCAAAAATTTTTGATTTTGGGCCTTAAAAAAAATTTACGGCATATGAAAATATATATATATATAATATAATATAATATAATATAATATAATATAATATAATATAATATAATATAATATAATTTAATATAATATAATATAATATAATATAATATAATATAATATAATATAATATAATATAATATAATATAATATAATATAATATAATATAATGTAATATAATATAATATAATATAATATAATATAATATAATATAATATAATATAATTTAATATAATATAATATAATATAATATAATATAATATAATATAATATAATATAATATAATATAATATAATATAATATAATTTAATATAATATAATATAATATAATATAATATAATATAATATAATATAATATAATATAATATAATATAATGTAATATAATATAATATAATATAATATAATATAATATAATATAATATAATATAATATAATATAATATAATATAATATAATATAATATAATATAATATAATATATTATAATATAATATAATATAATATAATATAATATAATATAATATAATATAATATAAT
>OW026521.1:56676967-56744630 GCA_932274085.1 Protocalliphora azurea | reverse complement strand
AGTATAGTATAGTATAGTATAGTATAGTATAGTATAGTATAGTATAGTATAGTATAGTATAGTATAGTATAGTATAGTATAGTATAGTATAGTATAGAATAGTATAGTATAGTATAGTATAGTATAGTATAGTATAGTATAGTATAGTATAGTATAGTATAGTATAGTATAGCATAGTATAGTATAGTATAGTATAGTATAGTATAGTATAGTAGTATAGTATAGTATAGTATAGTATAGTATAGTATAGTATAGTATAGTATAGTATAGTATAGTATAGTATAGTATAGTATAGTATAGTATAGTATAGTATAGTATAGTATAGTATAGTATAGTATAGTATAGTATAGTATAGTATAGTATATTATAGTATAGTATAGTATAGTATAGTATAGTATAGTATAGTATAGTATAGTATAGTAAAGTATAGTATAGTATATATTTTAAATCGATTCGGCCAGTAGTTTAGGAGTTACAGATTTATTGCAGAAAGTAAGAGCGCAAAAATAAATAATTTCAATAATTCAGTAAATTGTGAAATTTCTTGTTCATCAGTACATAAATGGTTAATATACCAAAAATTTTAATCAAAATAAAATCAAAGAGCCCCATAATAATTGTTAAACATACATGGGCAAACAAATAATTTCAACTTGGTCTTAGGTGAAGCCATTTTGCCTGTAGATATTTCATCGAGAAAATTATCTAATTCGATTTTATTGAATTTCTTAAAACAAACACAAATGAACGCTTTCCATCTGATCTACGTTTAGAAAAAAAATATGTGGAAAAACTGTACTATATTCAACTTGAAGAAATAAAGTCTTCTTTAAAAAACAAATTTATATGCATAAACAAGAATGAAATTGTAGACATTACCGGTCGGTATATTATAAATGTAATTGTAAGGGTTTTGGATTTCAACGTATCAACGTGTTGATGGCAAAAAACGAAAGTTTTTGATTAATATTGTACAAATTAAAGGTGTAAACCATTAAAATTTCTTATCTAAACATTTTGCATGTAACCTACTTAGTCTACGCATTACGCCAAATAGCGCAGAGTACGTAATAATTTAGATCATATTGGTTCATTGATTTTGTATGGAAAAGAGATATATTTAAAAGCCCCTACACTCGCAGCAAAATGAAAAGAAAATTATTCAAATTTAAAATAAAAGTATCAGAATACTTAAAAAGACATTAATTCATGTTAATGTCTTTTTGTTAGTAAAACTGTAATTATACATCCAAGGATTTTATTATACAGGTCCTTGCGCCAGGAAAATGCTTATTTTTATGATTTTATGATAAAAAGTAATCTCCTTGACAATGATACCAAGTTTGTTGAAATCTGATAATGCACATATTTATTCAAGGTTAAATTTTGCTAATTTTTGAGAAAAAAGTTCGAGGTGTCCAATTTAAGAGGTTAATAGAATATGAATCGTTACCGATATGGTGCTGAAATTCATTAAAGTCGGAGATGGTCTAAATCCGAGCTGGGTCGAAATTTTTTGGGATTACCTATTTTAAAGAAGAAAATAAGATCTATTAAGTAAGTTGAAAAAGAAACAAAATTTAAAAATTTCTTACGATCAGATTATTTACTACGCTTGAAATAGTAATAAGATTTACATATGTAGTCCAATATTTCGTATTTTTCATATCGTTCATTTTAATGAAGTTAATTTTATTTAAAATTGTTGAGAGGATAAAAGAAATACAAAAATTTCATAGTTCTATAATTTTATATAAAATTCAATTCTTATAGATATTATATTGGCTAAATAAATATAATTTTTTCAGTAAAGATCAATTTTAATTTAATCGCTAATTTTTCAAAGTAATAAAAAAAATTATTTACCCTCAACATATTATTTACTAAGATTAGACTTTCCACTTTAATATAACCCATATTATATAGCTTCTAAAAAACGCGAAAAAGTAGTGAAAATACTATTCTCTTAACAATAATTCTTTCTTTTTTTGTTTGATTATTTTTTTTGTAATTTTGCATGAAGCATTGATTTTTTGCCATTAATTTATGAATAACGCCGAAACTCTTGAGCGAATAAAAAATAATGTTAAGATTACTTGAAGAGAACACAGTGTAACAAGAAAAATTGCCTCAATAATTCCAACGCAAAATAAAAGTGTATTAGTAGTTTGGCAAAACCAAAGGGTTTTCCAAAGTTAGCTCAAATTTCGGTTTTCTGGTCTTTTTAAAGTTCAAATTTTTTGAAACCCTTTTTCAATATAATTGGAAATAATAATCATTTAAACTTCTTAATTTAAATGTTATTATATTTTGTTGTTGTTTTATAGATTACAACCATTATTATACTAGATTTTTGATGGATTTCACTAATCTTTTCTGTCCATTTTTGACATAATATTGTTTACTTTATTTGACTTTATTTGAAAAAAGTACTGAGTGGATGCCACGACCACTTTTTTAAGAGAGACTTCTTTTGCTTCTTAAGAAGCAAATTTTAAACTTTATAAAACTATTGATGACAGCGGTAAGAAATATCACAGTATAATAAAATTTTCCAACAAGGAGGGGTGGCACCCGTACGGATTAAATTGTGTAATATACAATATTTTTGTATGCAAAATTGTATGTGAACTGTCTTAATAGCATTAAGAAAGTAAGAAAATTTATTGGCCAAAAATTGGGCATGGTATTGAACTTATATTGTAGCCTATAGTTTTCTTGTGTGCTTTTCTTTGAACAAACATAACATGTTTTGTTTTTATTAAAAGATGAACGGAATAAGTTAGGATTAAAACTAAACCAATTACTTGTACCATTTCTTTTCCAGATTTAACCTATATATCATTTTACATAAAAATTAATTGCTAACGAGATTATTTTAAATGTTTTTAAGCACTTAGGCACTGCTGGGGCCTTCTTAAATTCGCTTTTAACTTAAAGTAGCCAAAATTGTGGGTAGTTTAAATAACTAATATTATTTGGGACTAAAATAACATTCCCAATTCTAGGTGCCTCTACAGTTTGGGAAAAATTTCAAATCTGGCAAAAAATAAAAACACTCTTTCATGTCACGAGTATCATCAACGTCTTTTATGGCACTCTTTTTTATGAATATTTGAGTTTATTCAGACTAAAAAAGCAAAAGAGTCACATATCTTGTCGTATTTTGAGTAAACTTGTTTTTAGTTCGATACTATTCAAGACCATTTTTTCGATTATTCGGTATACAAAACTAGTACCTTGGAACACGAGAAGAGTCAGCAATAACGTATGTTTTCCATGCTAATACAAAATATTGAAAATATTTTTATTTTTTTTATTATTGAGGAGCTTTGATCATTCCTTGCCTCAGAGTTTTCCTCAGCTTTGTTATTTAAATTTCCTTTAGCTTTCATCGACCAAAGCTTAGATATGCATAGCTTTAACATATTTGATTTTGAAGATGTGAACACAGCGTATTATTACGCTCCCGAACATGTTTGACATAGCTCTTAGGAGCTTCTCTAAATTTTGAACTTTTTCTTTTTCTGAGCTAAGTTTCATCTCATTCTTTGGGTCCTTGTTGAGCTTTTTTATTACCCTGAAATGTAATACTTTTGTCTAGATTTACTCAATCAACATTTTCTGGTAAGTTCAAAAAAAAAAAAAAAAAAAAAAAAATACAAAAAGTTTAAAAAAATAAAATTTTATTTTGAAAATTTTTTTTTTTTACTGTCATATGCATGTTGACAAGCGACCAGATTTCAAGAATTAGATCTGCTGTTAAATCTGACATGTCTAGAATATTTTGAAAACAAGAAAGATATTTAAAATTAATGGCAGTAAAAGTTATTAAGAAAATTGTGTGTTATTTTTTATTCGAACACATACTTTATTTCATATATGTGCTAAATTTCATTTGAACTTTCTTAAAATAATTGGTTACAAAAAGTGGGCTTGGCATTTTGATTAATTTTATATCCTATATTTCCTTTCGGAGGATGCACGATATATATGTGGCAAATTTCCGTTAAATCTGTAGAAGAATATACCAAATGTGCGCGTAAAAATCTAACACAAACTTTGTACTCTATAGAACAATAAATACCCATAAATTTACTGATTTAAATGTTTTTTATTTACTCACATAATGAAAAAAGTTGACAAAAATATCTGAAGTTTAAGAGTCCATAAAATCGAAATTTGAACTAACTTTGCAAAACCCTTCGGAGATTTTATTAATCAGAAGGTATAATTTAATTTCGCGTTGGAATCATTGAGACAATATTTGATGACCCAAAATGTATTCCATAGTGTAATCTAAGGCATCTATTGTAGTTTTTTAATCCAAATTTAACAAACCGTTTTCGAATTATTTAAGTGTGACCGTTTAATAAGGGGGTTATTTTAGTCAAACCCATAAAAAAAATCAGTATTTTTAATCAGTTGGAAAAAAACTGAAAGTAGATTTTTTTGGCACGCCAAATTCTATTTAGTCTACCGATTTTTGTTCAAGGCAGGAAAAACAATTTTCTTTATACCAGTGTAATCGGTGATCTACCACATTAAACGTTTTTAATGTGGCCATTAATGGAAATAAATCTGCACAATAATAGAAGAAGTTTTGAATTTGGACCACATAGACGTAACAGAGGCAGGTCCACAGATACCTCGGTATGACAAATATTTTAAACGATCTTGATTAAATATATCTAACCGATTTGAAAGACTTTTATATCAGTGGCTTCTGCTAGTAGAGTAATAGTGGCACGTACAGGTTATCTCTTGTAATTTACGAGATATTGGGCTTCAAAGATTAAAATTTTTACTTTTAGACTTATTTTTTCCACGAATTTTCGGCTTCATTTCTGAAATCGCAAAGCTGGAATCAGAATATTTTAAAATATTTTATATAATATGTTTTTAACGTTTTTGGTAAGATAAATGTTTGCTCCTCAATATCAGTTGGGAAGATGTAGCAAAAAAAGTAAAAAATCACAGTTTTGGAAATTTTGGAAAGTTTTTGAGAATTGCGGGATTACTGTTGATAAATCTAAAAAACAACTTTTTTTTCGAATAAAGCGTCAAAATTTCAGCTGGAAAATTTCATTAGAAAATATCTATTAATAAAAAAAAAAAAAATATTGCACAATTAAGAATAAATAATAGCACAAAATCTCGACTCAATCCTTTTTGTATTATAAAAATGTTTATATATATTCGAAATGTAGGCAACATTTTATAAATAATGATATATAATATGTATTTCTTATCTCTCTATAGGATCTAATGAAAGGCTATGAATTTTGCAATATGCTGAAAAAAGGCTTATTAAAATGTTTCAGATTACGGCATTATTAGGAACGGTATTACCAATCATATAAAAATAAAGCAAAATTAAATACATTACTTGAAATTGTTAATTTTGTATTCTTTAACTGCACTCGCAATTAATTATATATATATATATATATATATATATATATTTTGTTCATATTATAATAATAACAATAATAATGAAAGTAATAATAATAATTATCATTATTAAGTATTTTCTAACAAAAATTTTACAGGCTTGCATAAACTTTTTAATGTTTAATTCGAAACTGAAATCATATTTTAGATTTATATACAGAAGTCCAGCAATTCTCAAGAACTTTCCAAAAAAAATGGGATTTTTACTTTTTTTTGCTATATTTTCCCAACCGATATCATGGAGCAAAAGTTTCTATTACCAAAAAAATTGAAGGTATATTATATCATACAAAAAATATTAAAATTTTCTGATTGAAGTTTTTTTTCCTTCACACTATCTTTCATAAAAAAAGTAAATACTATATACGTTTCTTAAAAAATTTTCATATAACTGAAAAAGAATATAACTACATACTTTTTTGGCAAAAAAGAAAACGGGTAAAAATCGACTTATTTCAAAGTTCAAATTCAAATGAATATAACTTTTGATTTTTTGTCTAAATCGGGTGAAATTTTGATCCACTATAGGAAAAAAAACTTCATCAATTTTAATCTTTGAAGTGACAATGGTTTTGTAAATCTCGACCAGTAGAATTTACTCATATAAAAATCATATAAAAATTTGTTGAAATATAGCGAATCAGGATCGTTAAAAATATTTGTCATAACCGAGGTATCCAACTTAGGTGTGGGCCCGCCCTCGTTGCGTCTCTATAGTCTAAGTTCAAAACTTAAGCTTCACTAGACTCTTTATGCGACAAAATTCGGAAACTACAGATTTATTTTCATTTCATTTCTTGAATTGGAAATTAGTTGATAAAAGCGGAGGTGAATTAGCATAAGGGAAAGGATTTTTGTGGTAAATTTTTTTATGTAACATAAACGTCAAACAACATATAAAAAATGTATCATGAGAATCCCTTCCCTTGGATACATCTAAAGTCAATACTAAAACTTTCCATATGTGCTAAATATTAAAGTTATTAAAAAAATAATATATAATCAAAAACATAGCAAAACTTTGGCTACTTTTGAAAAATTTAACCTAGAAAGTTTCTATAAATTTATGTGAAATTCGATATGTTGAACATAAGCGATATTAATGTTTTCCAAAAAATATTTATAATATATACATCTTTTTTCAGAATGGACTTGGGCCAGACCCTCTGCCAGCTAAGGAGGTGAGTAACTTGCGATATATCCATTGACAATAAATGTATCAAACAATTAAATTATTCCACTCTTTTGTAAGCAAAGACGTTATTTTCCAAAGAAAACAATTCCTTAAACTTTTGAACTTTTGTCTGGAGTTGAAATATTATATAAACCAAACAACGCCTATGGGAAACCCTCTACCACACATGATATTATTAAACGAGTACGAAAACTAAGTGATACTAAATTTATCAACAATAATGTGTAAGAAGTTAAAGAAATTTTAGTAAAAACAGCTGTCCGACATAAATTATTAATAACTTAATACGAAAATCAAATAACGTTGAGAAGGGAAAAAATTCGGACAAAATTTACACATCTGGCATCCCACGAAAGTATTACAGTCTCTCTTACAGCTCAACTACACGTAGCAGAATATATAAGATTTTTCTGTCAGAGAGTGTCAAATTCGCTCTCTGAAAGAATTATCTCACTTGTAGATTCAAATATTAGTATTATAAGAAGTATTATGAGACTGTTGTGATGTGATTTCTCTACACAACTATCTTATAAGATCAAGTGTCAAAAAAATACATACACGAAAGTTTCTTGTGCATGTGTATTTTTGAAATTACTAAAAAACAAGTGCTTTTTTAATTTTTTTTTTTTTTTTTGTAAAATTGTTTCCTTTTAATGTTTATTTTACATTTTAAAAAGCATTTTTATAAAAATTGTGCTAAAAAAGTGTGAATTTCTTAAATAAAAAGGACATATTTACTCTGTGACTGATTGAAAATAATGATATCTTATAGGATTTATTAAAATACGTGTAATACCCCTTATTTAAGTTTTAACGCAATATAAACAAAATGGTCACTCTCTTCTGCCGGCGTTCTCTCACATATTATACCAGCATTAATCTTAGTTCCAGATCTGGGGTTAAGTAATGTCTATATATTGTTACACCTGTCAAACAGGATATATAAAAAACATTAATGAGTTCCCCTTATTGTTGTTTTTATGGAAATGTAAATAAATTCGGGTTAATTTTGTCGTTTGTCTTGATAAAAAATTTTCAAATATAGACGATAAGTTACATACCAAAACTAAACGGAGAATAAGAAAATGAAAGAAATAATCAGAGATAAATAAACAATAATATCACATAGAGCAAACAAAACAATAAGCTTCTTTTTACAAGGACAAAAACAAATACGAACAAAGTAGTGTTGTTTACGAAATAACATGTAAATGCAGCAATCAAGAATATTACGGATAAGTCTATGTGGGGGCAACTATGAGAAGTTTAAACACAAGAATGTCAAAACACGAAGCAGATATAAGAAAAAGAAAACAGACAAATGCATTAACGCAACATTATATAGAAAAACAATATAATGCTGACCTTGCTAATGTCAGAATTTTAGACATGGAGATAAAGGAAAACAAAAGATACACTCTCGAAAACTTAAGAATTTAGCAAAGAACAACAGGTGCTAAAATAGGAAGGAAGACAAGTACAATATCAATGCTAATTACATATATGATTGTAATATTTTAGTTAGTAGTTCTGTTTGCATTTATTTCAAATAATCTATGTTTTATGCCGAGGTGTAAAAACTAATTATATTGTTAAACTAGCTTAACCTAATGCGCTTCGCTGCACTATTAAAATAAAACAAGTGTGAAAAAATACAAATATATTTTTTTTACGATTTAATTTATTTATTTACATACGTTTGTATTTCAACTTGTTTTGTAAATATACACTACTACAAAATATTCAAGAAAATGGGTGCAGCGGTTCTTAAGATATCCGATACTTAATATTGGTATCCCATGAGGGGTACCACTTCCCCTGCGCCTAACGAAAAAATAAGTAGCCTATTTTATTTTTGGGGCTCATGTGATGTTACTATAAAAATTTCAGGAAAATCGATTCAATCGTTTAGGAGTCTATAAGCTAACAAACAGGCAAACATATTTCATTTTTATATATATAGATGTAAAAATTGACAAAGACTATCTGTAAGTAAATTATTGTTGTTATTACTACTATTTTCGTGTTTATATTCATATATCGTTGCCAGATTTTAATAAACTAATCCCTTGAGAGCCCAATATAGATTATTCTATTACACAAGAAAGAATTAATGAAAAGGTTGAAAAAATTTATAAGATGTTATCTTCCTTCATCCATTAGTTGACGACATACTTACAAGGCGCCAGAAATTTTACACAAAAATTTGTTGCAAATGTGATACAAAATACAAGTTTTTGCACTTAAAAAAAAGTATTTTAAAGTTTTTAGTGCATATTTTAAGCGATTAAAATGCACTTTTACAGTGCATGAACTGCAGTTTTTTACTTTTGTTCTTGCAAAAAAAAAAATTATTTAAGTATTTATTTTTACTTTGTAAAAGTAAACTGCTAGAAAAGTCCTATATACGTTACAAATAATATCACAAGTAATAATTTGTGAAGTTGCAATTTGGGTGAAAAACTCATAACTTTTATGGTATTACTAACACATCTCCTAGCGACTACTACACCATTTCAAAAAGAAATTGGGAACATTCATCATGAAATTAAGAAAATTCCAAATAAAATTGAGGTTTTCTATTTTATATTTTCCATTTTCTATTTTATATTGAGAAAATTCCAATTGAAATTGAGAATTTCAAGACAATATTGAAAAATTCCAAATGAAAGTGAGAAATTTTTAAATGAAATTAGTATGTAAATTTAAACATATGTATGTATAATATATATATATATATATATATATTAAAAGGAAGGATTAGTCATATTGGTCAACTGATATATTATTCATCAAAATCAGACGTTGCACAGAGGGGTAAAATTGAAAAAATGGCGAAAATTCAAAATTAATATTTTCAAAAAGAAAACATTTTTTACTTTTATATAGAAATTCAAAAAGTTTTTAGACGAACTCGGATGAAAGTAAAAATTTCGTATTTTTACGTATTATGTTTAGTATGAAATTTAAAAAAAAAAAAAAAAAACATTTTGCAGATTTTTTGCTATTTGGAAAAATTCCATATTTTAAAAAATTCCATAGAAAATATGCTTGTTTTCAAAAAAAAAAAAAAAAAAAAACAGAATAAAAATAATTTATATTTAATATTATTATGCATTTAAAATTAAAGTTTATTTAACTTATTTATTTGCTTTATTTAAAAATAGTTCTATACAGAATTATAGAAATATATTGAAAATGAGTAAGAAAGTTACAGTCGGCAAGTTTTATTTATTAAATCACTTTAACGCGCAAAAATACTTTTGAATTAGCTTTGACGTTACAGGTACTTTTATTATATCAATTACCGACCAATTCTTGTGAAATTTGATTGTAAGATTTATATGTTAGTAAAATTTATTTTTACTAAATTTCAACTTTGTGCGGATTTTCAGGAGGGAGTCTTATATGGGAGCTATCGTCAATTATGGACCGATCCTCATAAAATTTTGTGGTATGATTTTTGCTTAGACAAAACTTTGCTGTTTGAACTTTACGTAAATATATTTAAGACTTTCAAAAGCCTTTGATCTATTTCCGGGAAAATTTTTATATGGGGTTTCAATGAAATAACTAATTTTAATGTACTATATTACTGACCCTAAAAGGATCATAAACGAAATTTCATTAAGTTATCTTAAAACAGTGACCTATATATTAACTTAAATATTGGTTTTCGATGCACGGAAAGACAGTGGTTTGGGAAAAAAATTTTATGAATTAAAAAGATTTTTTCTAGAAAAAAATTTTTACATAAATATAAAAATTTACTTTCATTGATTTCAGTTCATAATATTTAAGCATATTTTTTTAAGAATTAAAACTTTTTTTATTTTTTCAATTGAATCAAAAGCCAAGAAGACTGAAAAATTGTTTAAATTTTCATTTATATTTGCAATTTATAAACAAATTTTGAAATTTTCTATGAAAAATTTAAAATTTTTAATGATTTTTAGCTACATTTTGGGAACAGAACAGAAGGGCTTTTTATCAAAATAATGTGCTGTAGAATGTGAGCAAAATTATGCAAATTTCTAAAAAGTTATTTCTTTAACAGATTTTCCTAGAAATTTTGCAATTTGTAGTTAATATTTTTATTTATATCTATTTTTATTTACCATTTGCAATCAAATCTAATAAAAATAAACCAAAGATTTGACACAATGTTTGCAAAATTCTAAAAATTTTCATTAGGAACAATTTAATAATATCAATGAACAAATTTTTATTTTTACGAAAAAAATTGGGAAAAAAGTCATGTTCGATTCATAATATTTATGGTAAAAATTTTCAGATATATGAATCTGTGTTTTAGATGTGCTCATGAGATAGTTATTGCAACAAAATTATAAATGAAGCCCTGTACCCCTTTGCTGAATTAAGCGCCATTTTTGGCGTTTCTATTCCAATGTGCGTTGGTGGAGTGATGTTATATTACTCTGCTTGGTAATATTTGACTTGGAAACATCAATTATTTCTTTCCAGAATACAAGCTTTTGCTCACCGATGTTTGGATGATTTAGCATTGGAATGTTCATTCTTGATTTCACGCAATTTTTAACTTTGAGCCAAATGATCTCTGTAGAGTTAAGCATCAGTGAATAATAAAACGTAACACGCTTAATAACTATTTTTCACCTTATTCTCCCAAAATTAAGATACAAAACTATAATTTTTAACTCGTTAATTAATTTTCCCTATTTCATTTAAAATTGTCCCAATTTCATTTGGATTTTTCCCATCTTCATATGGAATCGAGTTGAAATTCTCAATTTCATTTATAATTTTCTCAATTTCAAACTGAAAATCTCAAAATCATTTAGAATTTGCTCATATCATTCCAAATGAAATTCTAAATTTCATTTGGAATTTTCTTAATATTAACTTGAAATTCTCAATTGAAACGTCCACGTTTAATTTGTGTGCATCGCTAGTAGTTTTGGGTTGAAATGTCAACTTATTACTAAGAAGTAAGTAGTATTTATTATCAAAAGCCAAAAACTTTTTGCTGGGTAGTTAGAGAATGCATCTCGGGATTTCCCGTTACGGGATTCCCGGAAAATTTGCAATTTTTCATGTCCCGCGACAATTTCATTAGTTAGTTTTTGTGTGCAATTCATTAGATGATTTATATAGGATGACTATATGGAATGAATTCAATTAAACATCATAATAAAATGTCAGCACTAAAAACCAACAAAGTAAAAACTATAACTGATTGAAAAAAACTAGTATACATTTTAAATATACGTTTTAGATTTGTTAGCAGTATAAACAATATGTGGAATTTGTGTCATAGAAATTTGACAAAATATTAAGAAAGTTAAGAGAAAAAGTAAGTAGTAAGTTCGAAAAATAATTAATTAATCAGATAATTTCCAACTGGAAAGCTATAGAAAATATTCTCTGTTATGTATGAGAATGTCTGATCGGACACATATATATATATATTGATATTTGCTTATCTAAAAAAATTAAAAAGCCTTAAATTAAGGGCCTTAATTTATAAACAGTTTCAACTTAGTTTAAGGAATTCTACCCACAAAAGATATATAATAAATTTCAGTAACTTTTTTAAAATTTGCTGAGTTAAAATGAAGCTATATGTCAAAAAGGCATGGGTGATTCTATATCAGAACAGGCAGAGAAAGACTCTTTCGGATGGCATCTCCGATTTTTGACTATCAGAAGTGCCTTTTAAATCATAAACTTTTCTGGTCCAAAAATATTATGTTTTAAAAAACGAAAAAAAAAACTAAAAACTTTACAAAGGCGTACTTGTTAAGTTGCTAATAACTTCTAAACTTTACTTGATAGATCTCTGTTTTAGTTTCACATTAAAGGCAAAAAAATAGAATTTTTAACGATATGTATAAAATTTATTTATATTAAAAGTTCAAAGGTCAAACTTGACGTATAACAATCAAAACATTATATCTCAAAATTTTTATTCAAATATTATTAGCTACTGCAATTATCATCGGCTTTATTGAAGCTGAATATATATTTAATAAATATGGATAAAACGTTTTCTTTTAAGAACCATATAAATTTGAAATTTGGCGGCTTTTGCGATTTCTAATTAAATTAATTAATGCTTATAATACTAATATTTGAATCTACACGTGAGATTAATCTCTCAGTGAGCGAATTTGACATCTTACATATTTTGTTACTTGTAGACGGTCTATAATAGAATGAAGCATAGGGTGATTTAAAATTCTTTTTTGCGAGATACATTTAAACGTACCTAAATCATTTATAACGTCTTGGCCAAATTTTAACTTTCTGCGGCAATTGGAAAAGGATGAAAAAGAAATCATAATTTTTCCCCACTAATATTAACGATGTATACATCAAATGACAGCCATAGAAAAAATATTCTCATATTCTATAATTTTTAAAAATAGTTAGCATAGTACAAGAAGCTAGTAAAGTAACTCTCTCATTTAGCACCTAACGCTAGCAAACGTACGTAACGCTAAAAATGAGAGTAAAATTTTATTTATAGATTTTGAAATATAAATAAAAATATATAATAATTAAATCATTATAATATACAATACACATTAAAATGTTTAACATATTTTGAAATATGCGAATATAAATGTAAAAAAAAAAATATTTAAAAATTCAACACCAAAAAATGAAATGTCAAAAATATTAAAAAAATTTATTTTTAGTTTGTAAAAAATAATTAATTATGTGTGTGAAAAAATGTGTTACAAATGTTATTTGGAAGGATAATTTTGGTAATTTTTTGTTTTGTTTAAATTTCTCAGAAGTGTGTTGAATTTACACAACACATGTATGTGAAGAGTGGGGACTGGTTGAAGTTGAAAAAAGAGAGTTAATTTCTTTACTACTTAATTATACTATTATAGTTACACAAAAACTTCATTAAAAAACTCATAAAAAATTACGCTAAAATAAAAAAATATTATAAAATGTAATTTTGTTTATCCACATACAATTTTTTGGAAAATTTACGAAATACGGGTTCATTTATTTTTATTTAGCTATCGTTTTATTCATATATTGATTAATTATAATAATTGATTAATATTGATGACAAAAAATTTCATAAAAATATCAACAACATAAATGACCGTGTGGCACCCTCTTCCAGTCATCGTAGGAAGTTGAAATTTGACCAAGATATTAGTATGATAACCCCTTTTAATTATGATATACCTTTTGGTTATTTTTATACAATGTTGGACCAACATCTTGAAGTTACAAACAATTTAAAACTGATTGAACTCTCGCTTAAATCACTTCGAAGGGTTTCGGAAAAAGCTATCATCAGCCACTACTTTTTGAATTATTAAGTTCTAAATTTTATAGAGAATTTTTTCTCAGTACATTTACAATATCATTTTAAATCTGCTAATGTAAAGATTCATATCATATTTGGGTCTCAGTTGTTGAACTAATGTTGAACTAATTTGGCTTCTCGGGTAGCCAAAAAACTTTTTCCCGTTTAAAAAGTCCGGGAAATTGAGATACCTATGGGTAGCACAAAGTCGTATACCGTATTATTTACCTACAAATTTTTAGAGAGTCCGCGAAGAGGTCTAAAATAGAGAATAAATTCCTTTGCTATTTTGTTGTAATAAGAGGAGGGATAAGAGATCGAAGCCGATCAAAGAACCAATTGAGGTATTAAAATATCTAATAAAATCACTAAGTTCTTGTTTATATTGTTGTCCGAAAATAGAATCACGACTGAGAAGATTTACATTATTATTATTTTGTTTTTAATATAAGCGATGCGGAAAGCCATTGTATTTTTTCCTTTGGTTGAAAAAAAGGACGATTTCGATGATCGAAATAAGTTCGAAAATGAAGATTGAAAGCTTTACTCAATCCCGAGCAGTGTGACCAAGAGATTAGAAAAAAATGCTAAAATGAAATTAAAAAACGGTCCAAAAAGGCTAAATGCCCAAAAAATAGGGGTAGAAAAAAGTTTAAATTAAAAAAAAAGAGAAACATATTTTTTCTTCATTCTCACTAGTTTTTGGTATCTTTCTAAAGAAATTGTAATAAATTTATAAATAACACTTAGTAAACTGACTCAATGAAAAATCGCCAAAAAAATTCACAAACTATTTTGGGATATATTTCACATGAAAAATTACTCAATGTTTTTAATAATGCGTTGATACTAACATCTAGATGATTTTATGTACTTTAGGGCGATTACTGAAAGGGGGTTCATATGGGAGCTATGGTAAATTATGGACCAATTCTCATAAAATTTGGCAATGTTATTTCCACTTACATGGAACTTATTTGTCTCGAATATTAAGTTGATACTAACATTCGTATGGGATTTACGCACGTTAAAGTGATTTTCGGAAGAGGGATTTATATGGGAACTACTGTCAATTGTGGACCAATCATCATAAAATTTGGTACAAATATTGATACTTATACAGAACTACTTTGCACCGAATTTCATTAAAATATTCTTATTTTTAAGACATTTTTGAGTGTTTAAACTCTCTTCCAGGAGGATATTTGTATGGGGGCTAGGTGAAATAATGGACTGTTTACAAACAATTTCAATAGACTTTGTCCCTGCATCCCTAAAGTCCCACGTGCCAAATTTCATTAAATTATCTTTAAAACATTAACCCGTACTTTGTGCACAAGGTTTACATGGATAGCTAGCCAGATGGACGGACATCGTTATATCGATTTAAAAAGTGATTCTGAGTCAATTAGTTGGTGTTTCCCCAACCACCTATGGTGGTGTAGAGTATAATAATTATAATGATCGACTTAGTAACTCTACGAAAGTACCTTTAATATGGAGAATGAAGCTCCGCAGGCGAATTTTTTTATTAAATATAAATAATTTCAATTTTATGTGCGAAAATGCGTAAATAGATGATTCTGTAAAAATAAAATTAGTAATAGCATGCTATTATTTCCTTTTTGTTGAAATAATAACATTTTACTCTTAAGGCAGATTTGAGAAACAAAAAGGGTAGAAAAAAGCTAGAAAGTAAAAGCAAAATATGAAAGCTAGCTACAAAGGCTAAATTAACAATCATGAGTCATGCCAAATGTGAAATAGATTCGGTTTTTTCCCATCAGGTCGTGATTTTTTTGTATGGGCATGTCTGATATCTCCCCCTGGCGATTTAGACAACTGAAACACCAAAAGATGCATACGAAATTTGTATTCAAGTCATCTTAACATTATTTTTTATCTGCTCGATATTTTCAGAGCTATTAGAAAATTTGTGGCGAAAAAAATATAACCATTTCATGAAAAATTTTAAGTATTTTGCTCCTTAAGTCCGAAAATATTGACCAGATAAAAAAATCATGTTGAGATAACCTGAAGGTAATTTTAATTGTCATCCATAGGAGTTTTATCTATCTAAATTTGACAAACCGTTCTCGAGTTATACAAGTGTGACCGCTGAATAAGGTGGTCATATTAGTCATGCCAATAAAAAAATCAATAAGTGATAGAAAAAAAGTGAAAGCAGATTCTTGTTTAGATCGACAAATTCTACAAAATAGTCTACTTTTTCTGTTTAACGAAGAAAAACAAAAAATTTTTTTTTGTTTGCCACATGATTGTAGGTATTGATAGGGTATTTTCAATTAACTGTGAATAAAATCATTACTTATGCATCAATTGTGATGATATATGGCTTATTTTATGCTTAGCACTAACATCTTTATATACAAGATAAAAAACAAAAGCATTTTTGGCGTTTTCATTTCTTAAAAGAGCTTTTAATAAAAAATCTTCAGTTTTACAAGGAAAAATAATTTCTAAAGAACTCGGAAAATATTAAAATTATGTTAGATATTTTTAGTGCGCATCTTGTGGTGTATCACTTATATAAATCGTACACACCGTTCTTGAATTATAGTGAAATATACTCGTGTAATGGCCTTATTATGTGCGAAATATTAGACACGCCCATAAAAAGGAAATTTAGACCTTATGAAAACAGCTGAAAGCAGATTCATGTTTAACACATCAAGATCCAGCTAGTCCAACTATTCTTCTTTAGGGGAGAATGTTTTTGCCGACCAGTGTAATCGAGATCCCGGCCAAATAGAAAAGTCGACACCATGGTATCCAAGTTAATGGAATCTATAATGCGCTGCTAAAACAGGGTAAAAGATCATGAAAGACCTGTGCTGAACGGAACGTATAAAAATAGCTTTAAACAAAAAAGGGCCGGGATGTGCGACAAGACACGAGTCCATGGCTTTACCCCATGACCATTCTCGGCCTGATGTTGAGCGACCAGTTAAAAAGTGGTTGCAAAGATTTTTATAAAAAAAAACGATGGGAATTAATGCATATGCCAATATATTTTCTTGGAGACCCTAAAAAATTTTTTTTATTCATTTTGCATTTTTATTATTAAAGAATTCAGGTATGAATATTGGGAATCCCTGGCCAAAAGATTACATTTTAATATGTAAATGAATTTTCGTTTTTGTTTAAAATCTGTTACAATATTTTATACTATTCTTTTAAACTTACTAAGATTTTTTGTTAACTGATCATTCTAAAATGAAAAATTAAGTTTATTTTGATTCTTAAGACCTTACACAATCGAAAGCTTATTGGATTTTTTCAATAATAGTTTTTAATAGTTTTAGTAGTTTTAATTTTTCATGCTTTAATTTGTATAAAGTATTCTCAGCAGTTTAATATTAAATAAATGTTTATCACGTTTTTGTAATTGTTAATCAAGAATTGTTTCGAGATTGTCACTAATGGTAACAGATTTTCCTTTAATATGACACACGATTAAAACATGATGATCATTAGATCAAGATTTTTGTTGCACTTTATGTTCAAATTAACAAACATGTGAAAAAGAAAAAACATCAGAATGTTTCGACAAATTGCACAAAAATCTTGTAAAATATTTCTTGCGCCGCAATTGATCGTAAATTAATCAGAAAATTTGTTGCAATTGCTTGTTGTTATTATTGTAATTGTAAAATAGCCAACATGTGCGAATATGCACAGAACGTAGAATTCAAGTTACTAGAGTCATTAATTTCATTTATTGGCGATATTTGCTCCTGATACGTATGAATGGATCGATATCATATCTATGTGTATATAGATACCTAGCGGGAAAATATTCACTATTCAGGCCTTTTGAAAATGCCTCCACCCTCCTATGTTCTCAAAGAAAATTACTCAGAAAGTACTAGGCTTCCTTTTCTTAAACATTCATTAAAAACTTTTGTGGCTCAATTATTAACATACAAAATTTTTCATCATGTACAGAAATATTTTTAAACCTGAGAATTAAAGACTTCTAAATGTTTTCGTCTTATTTTAAATATTGTTCATATGTTTTTTTTTTTTTTTTTTTTTTTTTTTTTTTTTGAATAAAATATATTTCAACAATTTCCTTAAATAACCGCACATAAGGGAACCGATTTATTTAAGAGGATCTGCTACTGTATTCACTTCTATTGGCACTCCAATGACACGTTGTGTTAAGTGGTAACGAGTTTGGAACGCGGCAAGGAGTTCTTGTGAATGCAGAATATATCATTTTACTAGGGCCCTTTAGTACTTATTTTCCCGCTGGTTATGAAAGTACATGTGTGTCTATAAAATAAACAAGACAAAAATACATATAAGTATTTTTGTCTTGTTTATTGTATCGTTCGATTTCATATCTAAACTCTTATACATAACTTATACATAAATTTATCTGTATTGTATATAAGTGCGTGATATGTTTTTTGCTACTACAATTTGAGGCTACTTTGGTGTAGCAGTAGTTAGTGTGAATTCATGCCACGCTTTGTGGAAAAAGCAATATATTAGAGCAATAAAATTGCTAATATAAATCACTTTGTTGATGCTGAATTTCTTTTATTTTTTTATTTTATTTTTTGTTTTCATCTATCTTCTGATCACTTTTTAAAACTACAAACTTATTCATATAAACCAATATCATAGAAAAAGACAACTATAATAGAACGAAAATTTGACGTTGGAAACATAACTAAGGTGTCATGAAAACCCAATTCCTGAAATTATATTGATGTAAGTACAGTCAGTTTTAGAAGTTCATTCAAAATATAGCTACTTATGTATATGTTTGCTCGATTCTTCCATTCTAGGCTTGTGTTTTTCCAACATGCTATTTATATATCATGAATTCCAGGAGATATCGATGAAAAAATGCTGGTTTGTGTCCTCCGATTGTCTCGATTTTCAGCAGATATTTACGCTAGAAAATAATATTCATATTTCCATTTTTATTTTTCTAAATTTCGAAAAGCTCGCGATTTTTGTTTATAGAAAATGGTCAAAAATATATGAAGCATCTTTAAATATTCATAACCTTTTAAGTTGCAATCATTGAAATAAACACTGAAAAAAATATTGTCTAAAATTATACAAGTAACACTGATGTTTGACTTTATATTGAAATTTAAATAATTAATTAATTAACGCAATCATTTTTTAATTGGTTAAAAATTTATTTAAATAATTTTAAATACATAAAATATTGAACAAAATTAAAAAAAATACCAGGAAGATACACATATTTTGTGACATTTTCCTGTAATTGTCTCTTCTGTGGATACAATGGGACTTACTTATAGCAAGAATTCATTATTTGTGGCAGTAACAACGTGTGTATAATTTAACCTAATACTTAACGCAGAATCATGATTTTATATGTTTTTATATTAAGAATACTCATAGCTCTCTGATGGCTGGTAAACGTTAAATAATAATATTTTCCCTAAAACGTAAAAGTATGTATTGTTATCCAGGAACTATATATTTTTAAATCATTATATGCAAAACTACATATTTTAAATCTTCCAGTGACATAATATGGCGAATTCGTTCACAAATTAAAAAAACAGGATTTATTGTTGGATGTCGTATACATTGGATGTCACAATGTTCTGCCTTCACTTTTCATGTTTTTTTTACTTTATTCTTATGTTTATTCTCAGAACTAAAGTTCTAATATAATTAAATTTTCTGTTTTTTTTTTCAATGACAGCGATTTGTGAAATATTTTGTTTTTTTATGAAATTAGAATCGTGAATAAAATCGTGAATTTTTTGTCATTAAAAAATTAATGGTAATATGAAGTATGAGTATGCCAAATATATAAGATCTATGGTCATTTCTTATTTGATATCTCATGGAATTCACTATTGTATATACATAAATTCTAAAAAGTAAATATTTTGTATGCTATAGAATGAATTTATTTACTTTCGTACATACATATATATATATATATACGATAGCAACCACATTCATTCCATGGCATACAAAATATTTACTTTGGTAATTATTATAATATATCTAACGTCATCTATATTAAAAGTCAATTGATTATGGATCTTGTAAAACATGTTTTCATTTCGTTCATTTGTCTAAACGGATTGGTATTGATTGCGATTTTAAATGAAATACATCCACTCTGATACCACTTACTAACTACTTCTAATATGTATTGATTCTACTTGCAAGTTGTGCATATTTGCACTCTTAGCAAGTAAATAGAGGAAAATAAAATATTGTTTGTCAGCTATGGCGATAGCGATGGCACATGCCCGGAAATATATGTGTGCGGTTTTAAAACTTTTGTAAAATGTGTTATTGAATTATTTATTTGTAGACGGCTTTACTCGTATTTGTTAAAAAAAAAAAGAAAATAAAATCGTAATTGGTAAAAAACGGAAATATTATAGGAAAAGAGAGTATACGTTATGGTGGTACAAAATTCTTTTACATCATCATTTACAACATCTTGGTCAAATTTTAACTTAATACGATGATTGGATCAGGATGCTACACGGCCATTTATGTTGATTATCCTAGAATAAATCTTAAATTTCTTTTCCAACCAATATTAAGGATATACAGATACAACGACAGCTTAAGAAATAAAAAAAATAAATATATATTTTGTAACTTTTTTAGAAGAATTAGAAAATATGGGTATAATAATTTCTTATTAGCTATCGTGTAATGCATATTTCATTAATTTTGGTGAGAAAAATTTTTTGCAGATTTGTTCTGGATTCATCGACTTAAATGGCTGTAGCATCCTAAAAATTAAGTTTGGGTAAGATGTTCTAAATAACGTAACCTTTGATAATTTTTGGTACGTTTAAAAATGCCAAACGGAACATGATTTTGCAAGTCTCGGGATTTCTTGAAAAAAATCTATTTTTTTTATACATATTTCAATACAACAAATTCATTAATACTTAAAAAACTAATTTTCCAAAAAAAAAAAAAAATAATAATAATAATTATTTGTAAATTTAATTATGAATAATATTTTTTAAGCTACACATATTAAGGGCAGACATTTGAGTTTTGGACATTTGAAGACAACAAATAAAATAACTAATTTAAAAAATGATCAGTCATTACGTTTTAGTTGACAAGTGTCTATTAAATGTTGTAATTGCTTTGACAAAATTCATCGGAAACCATACTTTAAAAGGTATTTTAAAAATTTTCCAGCTCACTAGAACGTAAATATTAAACGGAAATTTTTTGGGATTAGTTTATATCATATCAATCTTTAGTTTTATGGGGGTACATTTGTAACATATTTTTCTTCATACAAATCGATGCACTTTATTTAATACAGATATATGTAAATGCATAATACAGAAATAAATGTCAATTCTTTATGTTATAAGTTTCTGTTCATAATTTGCTTCAACTTTTATAGAAGGTTTAGGATATCAAAATGTTGGTTGTGACCGAACATAACTTTCTTTTTTATGATATCGATTTTTTAAATTTTTTTTTAAAATGTTTTAATGCTGTTTTGACTTATATTTATGGCAATAAATCACGAAAATTAAATGCCGAGATTTTTTCGTGCTATCCAGGGGTTGGGGATTTTGTAATCCCGAAAAATTCCATGGATTGGCGTCCCTAGTATACATACATATTGCTAATTCCATGGGACATCTGAATATTTTTTTAGATTTTGAAAAATTCGCGAAATTATTCACGATTTTAAATTAAAAAAAGTTAGAGCGCTATATTCTGCGGTTCCGAATCTTTTATACCCTTCACCACTTTATCAATAAATAAAAAGAAATAGTATGCTTAATATTTTCTATAAGCAACGCTTGCTTAAATAAGAAAAACACAACAACTTGGAAGTATACATATATTTATATTTATATTTATATTTATATTTATATTTATATTTATATTTATATTTATATTTATATTTATATTTATATTTATATTTCTATTTATATTTATATTTATATTTATATTTATATTTATATTTATATTTATATTTATATTTATATTTTGTTTGTATTTATGTTTTGTTTGTATATACAAACAAACTGCTGTTGTCAACTAAATTGCTTACTTATACAAAAAACAACAACACTAATAGTCTTGCAATGCTTAATATAAACGTTTGTGTATGTATATTATTAAACTATTTTTTCAGTTTTTAGTCCATAACTTGGTTGTTTATGAACTAATTTGGTTGATACTAAAAAAAAGCAAAATTTTATAAAAATATTTATGACCCATATATACAAAAACGAAATCCGTAGCTTAAAAAAGGGGAAAAATGCATTTGCCCGATATTTCGGTTAATATTGGACAGATTTAGTACATTTCTTCAGCAAAAAAATTCAGAAAAAAAAATTCCGAATCTTCTTCGAAATACAAAGTCCCCAGCTTATATAGAGGCTTCAGAAGATCAAAAACCAGTTTAAAAAATCAGGTTTTTAGACATTTGTCCGCCATTTATGAACCTATCTTGCAGAAATTTGATAGCAAAATTCTCTAAAGAATTTACAATTTACATTATGTACATTATATATGGCAGTTATTGGTTGGCGTCATAAACGCTGTTTCAACAGATAAACGGACGGACATCGTCCTATCGACATCATTTCTTATAAGGATCCAGAAATTATAAACTTTTTTGCTCTCAGACGAAAAGTGTGAAAATTACAAACGGAATGAGAAACCTATATATACCCTTTATACCTGTGATGAAAGGAAAATCGAATTGAAAAAATGCGTTTTTTAAATATTTCCGCCATTTTGGAACCGTTTTTTTTAGTGTCAGTAGAAAAATTCTGCAAAAAAGTTCGGATCTTTTGATATACATATCATATATCTCTGTTATCGGGAGGCTTCATAAACGCTATTAAAACCATTTTTAAGTCGAAAAACCTAAAAACCGATCTTGCTGAATTCTATAACAAAATTTTAGAAGGGATTTCCGATCGTTTTTTGCTCTCCAACGAAAATTGTGGAATTTACAAACGGAATGACAAATATACACCTGTGGAGAAGGATATAAAAAATTTGCAATTTTATATAAAATCCAGAATGCAGCAAAGAAACATTAAAGGAATAAGCAGTAAAAATTCAAATTTCCAAATGTGAGTTCCCCGCCCTATTTACGTCTATAGCTAATATATATGAGTTTGTTTCTCTTGTCCAGCAAGTGTATCCCGATTGTGTAACTACGTTCAGTATTTTTCAAATGTATTTTCAGTTTTGAATTAAACTTTTATTAATTCAATAGCGTTAAAATTATTTTACAAGAAAAATTTAAGTTTTTTCAATCTTACTTCAAGTTGAAAATAATTTTATGTTTGAATTCAATCAAAAGTTTCTAATGCATGAATTTCGGTATTTTATATACGAAATGCTTTAAGAAAATGCATTTTCTATATAAATTCACCTTTTTAAAAAAATATTATTCCCAGTAAAAAATTTTAAAATGTTTGTAAGCACTAAAGTGACATTTTGCAAATATAGCACACTTTTATTCTAAGGTATGTATATGAGCCATTATACAAAATTTTTGATTTTAGGCTTGATGGCATATTAAAATCCATTTTCTATAAATTAAAAGTAACTAGAATGCATGTAGAATTAGTTAGCGTTAATTATTTTCTGCTAGGGGAGTGTAATTTATAGCGGTTTTAAGTTGAGCATATAAAAATTTGTAGAAACTAAAATTTTTTATATAACTTGGTAAAAATTTCTTTATACTAAAAACCGCGTTTTTAAAAAATCCCCATCGCAAAATGTGGATCAAATCGAAGTTAGCTTTCCGAATATATATTAGCGATTCTTTTTTAACCCAAGTATTTTTTTTTTGTCCATCAAATTGTTAGCTTCAGAAATTTTTTGATGTGCCTCAACATTTCCGGTAAACGTTACAAACATCACCTAATTATGCCAATTATGGTCAATTTTGTAAGTTATAGAAGTAACTTTCATAGTAAATTTCGAATTGGGCGGATATGACTAGGGGGAGTAGTAGCACCCATATAAAATAAATACTAGTTATCACATCAGAAGGGGTACTAAGCGTACCGGGAAAAGCTAGTACCTATATATTAAAAATAACTAAGCAAGGTATAGTCGGTCAATCCAAATCATATGATACCCTACACCAATTGGTATGTTCATCAAAATTCGTGGAGGTGTCTTATATGGGCCCCGTGGTCAATTGTCGGAATTTTATATACTGGAGAAAGTTTCCTTAACGTGCTTTACACAATTTTTATGTATTTTTGGCAATCAAAAATGCTGAAGTAAAATCTGAAAATTTTTATACATTTTCAAAAAGTCTTTAAAATTTCTTCAATTAAATGTTCTGATGGGCCTCTCCGAACATACGATGTTAAATCCATAATAAAACTCAATTAAAGCAATAAACCGATTTTCTAGAAGTAGCCCCGAGAGTGAGCCTGGCGAACAACTGTATTTTTTCAAAATTTACGCTTATTATTTCAAGATTTGGACAGACAAAACTTTCTTATTCACGAGGGCACATTAATTTGATACTCCACAAATGAAACGAGGTGCATAAGTTTATAAACTTATGACATCAAAATCTCCAGAGCAGGAGCGCACATACAGCGACCAAAAATTAGAAAGATATTAAAAAAGCTAAAATTTTGCTTTCAAAGTTACAAGGCTTTGCAATTTGATTCCTTGTAGTGTTACTGATACAATGTTATTAGCCATTTTGCCACAAACAAAACAAAAATTTACTTCTATTGTTATTCTAATATACATATGTTTACAAACAATAATAATTATATGAACACAATAAATTACAAAACTAAAATGTTACGTATACGCACATGTTCGATATTAATGTAATATTAACTCGGTTTCATTGATTTTAAAATGTTTGTACAAATTAACTATAATTATTAATACTAACACAAAAATATGACACATATACCCGCGGCGGTCTAACAGACCCATAACATCCGTGTATGTTAACACGTACCGCTCCTACGAGTATTTCACTACACTAATGTTTACACTTAATACAAAGAAAGAAAATATTCTTTAAAATCGTTCAATAAATTTAGTAGTTGCTTTTATTTTAAATTTAAATTAATGTATTAATTAATTTAATTATCATTTTTATTTTGTCTACATGCGTTTGTTTGACAAAAGTTTTAAATAAAAAAAAAAAATCAAATGAAAGTGAAAAACAATTTGAAAAAAACTATAATATTTTTTGACTAATGTTTTAAATACATAAAATAAAATAGAAAAAAAATTAAAAAAAAACTGTAATTAAGTGTTAAATTGTCGATTTTGTTTTCCGTGGGTGCATTGCACACAATTGCTTATTGTGAACAATTATTCCCATTTACAGTTGACGCTGTGCATGGATTTTTTTAATTCTAAGGTAAGTATAATTTTTAATATTTGATAAGATTTCTAATCGCTCCAATATTATTATACATAGATATTCCCCCAAATTTTTCATCAAGTTAAGGACAATACCAATATTTGAGTTTGTAAAACTAAAACTTTTACTGTCTGAGGAACAAGTAAGTGATTATTTTTACAATTTTTAAGATAATTTTTGACATGTTAAAATTGTATATCATCCCTAAGTTTGCAAATACCAACCCCATTAACATAAAAATTCCTTTGATGGAGTCTCAGATAACCGCAATTAGTCGCTGATAATTTTTTCAGAGAATCGATCATAAGAATCTATCTATGTACTATATTTAAAACGCACAACCACAACACAGAACAAGGACATAATAAACCCATTTATTACAAGGTTATGTCTATTTCATTTGCATTCAACACTTGTCAAACAATTTTTATATCTTTTAAATATTTATAATTTTCCAATAAATAATTACTAGAAAATTCTGTTTTTGTATTTAGGGGATAAATAGTGCATCTTAGTATATATATATATATATATATATATATATATATATATATATATATATATAATTCGTTTTAAATAAAATTTCAATCATAAATATGATTCATGTAATAAATAAAAAAAAAATTCATTAAAAAATTAAATATTTTATTTTATTGGAGCAAAATAAAAAAATTGATATAATAAATTTCGTAATTGGAATGGTAATATCTGGTCTTAGGAAGGTTAGGTCAAATGCCCAAATGTTGGACACTGACACAGGAAGTGTTCCAGTGTTTTATCCTCTTCTTTACATGCCCTACATGTTATATCTTCTGATAGGCCCATGTGAGCCTCTATGCTACCCGTGTCTTAAGTCTTGGCCAATTTAGTTTTAGAATGTCATTATGTCAGTCACTCTTCCAACATTGGAGTTCTGCCAACTACTGACATGTTCTACTATTGCCAATTCTTTTAGTTCATTTTTATATTTTTCAAAAGGCTTTGTGTTTTTCACAGTAATGGTGTTCCGGGATGATCTCATTTTGGATATCTTGTCTACTTCTTCGTTACCAATGACATCATGGTGTTCTTGAATCCATACTACCGCAAGGTTTTCAAAACTAAGGTAAGAGTTTATCTCAATTTTACATTGTAAAACCGTTGTTCTTCCAGGTCAACCTCCAATCGAGTACTACACCTAGATATTTAACCTTCCTTGTTATTTGTATTGACTTGTTTTGAAAGACGGTGTACTCAAAAGTAGGTACCCTCCGTTTTCTAGTGAACAAACAAAAATTTCTATTTTATCCGGGTTAACATTGAGCCTTCGTCCTTTTTCCCAGTTATAAGAAGCGATGAGAGCTTCTTTTGCTCGTCCGCATAACAATTTAGGTTCATTTCCTCTTAACAGTATCGAGACGTCGTCTGCGTTAAAGACAGGTTCGATACCTTCATCAAATAGACTCCTTAATAGTCTATGTATTGTGGTTAATCATAGCAATGTGGTTCACCGACACGCTCTGTTTCTTATTTTTATATTTTTTGCTTCACAATTTATCCATTTTTTCCCAATATGTAGCTTATCTAGATAATCCAGTCCTCGTTTAGTCCAAATTGTTCCAGAGAATTAATAAGACTTGAGATTTAAAAATCCTTTTATATCAATAAATATAGCCAGGGTATAGGTTCACAGATCAAAAAATCTTTCAATATGGTAAACAACTTCCGTGTTGTACAAATGTCATTATATCGTCTGTTATTTGCATTTTGACAATTATGTCGACGATTCGCTCCAGCTTTTTCAATAAAAATGATATTAAGCTTATTGGTCTATATGCTTTAATATTTGCATAGCTTTCATTTCCTTGTTTTCCATTCTCTCTATTCCATTGGAGTAAACACATATTTTATGCAGATGTTACCATTTAGCTGTTTATATTCAGGACTGCCAGATACTTTTTTTGGCCAACCACAAAATTTACAAAAAATTCTCCAAAAAATCCCCACTCTATAGAGAACATTTTTGGATGAATATTTTTACATAACTACATACTTATGTAATTAAAAATACTTCAGATTCACCATTTTATTCAACATGTCAGATTAAATTCTTTGTAACAGATTTTATTTATTTATATAGCATATTAATAGCCAATGTAATATCCAGCGGAGATATTTGTTGCTTGATGTATAAATAAATAAGAAGAAATCTTAAAAACATATATTAGGCTTTCTTTGTGCGGAATATATTTAATTGATAACAGTATTACCAAATTTTACAATACGATAAAAAGAAAACATTTATACATCATATATTTTACAAATAAGGCATCATATTACCAAAAAACGAAACCTTAAAAATTTGAAGAATGACATGTTCTGCTCTTTTCCTGAATGAGTGAAAATTCATAATCAACTCTAAAGTTATCATAAATGTATCTACCAAATTTTTATAACATTTAAATCGCCTTTTGACGCTTTTTAAATAAGAATGAAAAAAAACAAAAAACAGCAACTCTTTAAACTTTAAAAATAACAGTCGATAATTCAGCTGTACTCAATAAGGTACGATCGGATATTAATAAGTTAAGATGCCTCCCGAAGTTCATATTGCAAGCTATCTTAAAGTTAGGTTTTTGTTAAACTCATAAATTTATCATAAGCATATTAAAGACTGCTTGAACAAGGTTTTTATAATGACATATATCTGCATTATCTTAATTATGTACTTTCCCAAAATATTTTGAATATGCCCAACATGTTAAAAACCTAAATCTTGCAGCCCTTCATTCATGTTTGATGTGGAATTTCTTCCATGTGAATGTTATTCTATAATACTCTCTACCATTCATTTCTAGAAATGAAAATTCTTTAGTATGCCTAAAATTTCCTCGGTTGTTTTCGACCTTCTACCATTCGAGTCAACAAATGTTTCCGGTTGAGTGTTGCTTTTGATAGGAATTTCTTAATTTTAGAAACGTATTAACGCTATCAACCTGTTCGCTAAAAAACATTCAGGGTTTTCGTTTGGCTGTTGTTATTGTTTTATTGTATATTCTGAGTTTTGTATTATACTCATTCCAGTACTCTTCAAAGGTTTCTGTAATATCGGTACTCAACCGGTTTTTTCGGTTCAAGTTTTCAAAATTTAATTCTTCAATATCGAATTAACCGGTTTTTTAGACTCAAAAAATTAGTTACAAAAATATTTTTTTTTCAAAAAACATGTACCAAGGCATATTAAACAAGGTAATAGCAGTTCGTATAGGTATTTTTTCTCATATCTTTTATATATGGATTTTGACGTTATTAGCAACTGTTAAGACAGAGAATTTTTATTTTTACTTAGAGTTTGATAATTTTAACCATCAAAAAATTATAACGGCTGATTATTATTTTAACACTACCTTGTAAATAATTATAGCATGATATGTACTACAATAATGGACATTTAGGAAACATTTTTTAACTGATTAATATTCATAAAGTATAATTTCTTGTTATGTTTTATAAATATAATTTAAGGCTAAATTGAAATTAATTATATCAGTTTAATCAAATATTAAAGTTATAATTATCCTAAATGAAATATGCATATCAACGGAATTAGTTTTTTTTTTTCTTGTACATGCTATCAGTATTTTCATTTTAGATTTTTTGAGGCTAAATCTAGCCTTTTTATTTTGCTTTTAGCCTCGAAATTTTCGTTTTAGCTTCTAGCTTTTTTCTAGCTTTTTTTGGTTTATAAAATTGCCTTATGTGTGCTAAAATTTTGGTATTTCTGTAACGAAGAAAATAATAAAACTACATAACTACACAACATTTTTTTAATTTTTAGAATTGTTTTATTTCATTACACATTCTGTAAATTTTTTAAGATCAAAAAAGGCTAAATGCCAAAAAAAAAAATAAGATCAAAAAAGGCTACTATTCTTTTTATTTTTTATTTATTTATTTTTGTTCTCATCGACCACAAAATTCCCATACAAATTTCGGTTATATTTCATATGAAAAATGACCCAAAGTTTTGAAGTGATTTGTCATTTCTGAATTATAATTCCTTTTTGATTAACAATTTCGAAATTTTTGGGTGATTTTTCGCTTTTATCAGATTTTGTAAATTATAATTATAATATATGATTAATGTGGCTTATTAAAAAATAATTATAATAAATTATTAAGTCAGTCCATATAATGAGTTGTTATATTTAATTTTAATTTGATTTGATTTGAGCGAATTAATACACAAAAATTCTTAAATGGAAGATTCTGTAAAAATAAAATTAGTGAAAGCAAATAAGAAATTATTTTCTTCTCTGTTGAAATACTAAAAATTTAGTCCTTTTAAGGCAATCAGAAAAGGCTAAAAAAAGCTAGAAGCTAAAACAATTTTGAGGCTAAAAGCAAAATAAAAATTCTGGATATAGGCTTAAAAAATCTAAACTGGCAACACTGGACATTGATTTTATTTTCATAGTATTTTGATAATGGAATAAGTACATATACTTAGTTTATACGTAGTTCTTATTTGCAAATAAAGTTTTTTGTAAATACTTAATTCACAGTTTGTATTCATATAGCAGATTGTAAAATAAAAATTATGGTAGCATTTTGATTTCCAGCACAAATTTGTCAATAAATTTTTCTTTAGTATATTTTTTGAGCTTTATTTTTTCACAATAATTTTAATATTTTTTATTTTTATGACTTATTATATTAGCACCTATTTGATAGTTGAAAACATTAAAAACGTTAGAAAATTGGCAACATTTTACACTTTATTTGTAAATAGTGTCGTTATTCAGGAACTGTTTTCGTAAATTAGTATGTTACAATAAAAAATAATATGGTAAAATAATATGGTAATATTCAAGATATGTATTAAAATTCCATTTTGGAAAAAAATTTAACTTGATATATTATTTAAACAAAATAATCTCAATAATTTTTGTTCTCTTTTTTGCATTTTTTACTTTGTGCGCCTTCAGCCTACCTTTTTTGAACTTTTCTGATAAAATATACAGATCAATTTAAAGAGATGTAGCGATTAAATATTCGTATTATTTTAGTTACGATCTGTAAATGAAATTTTTTTCGATTATCTGGGTTCGTTTCGGTGATCATGAATTTTTTGTATTTTTTATGACTCAAAAAACTAAATTTCCCAACTCACTTGCACTCTTAGCAATTGTTTTATATAATGCAATGTGTTTTGATTATAAAATTGAATTATGCGTTTGCATGAATTTTGTTCAATTTTTGTTTTAGGAAAAACTAATTACGCTATTAAAACAAAGTTTAGCACATAAGTAGATATGGAGAGTAACAAATGTAAACAAGTTAACGGCACTCATTTTCTCACGTATAATAAAAGTTATAAGCCTTAAAGTGCTCACGGATTTTTTCGGGCTCAATCCTATTTATTAATATAATTTAACAAATTCTCCATGCTTGTAAAAAGCTACCAGTAAATTGACCCAAAGCAAAATCGATCAAAGCAAATATAGAAAAATCGCTCAAACGAAAAATTACAAAAAAAAAAAAAAAAATGAAAAATTGTAAAAATATAAAAACTGGAAATTTGTCCAAAAAATAAAAAATAAAAAATGCGCAAATATTTATGAAAAATCACCCTCATCCGATATACATATGACGCTTTCTGGTATGAAAATTAATACATTATATTATCTGAATAGGATGACTGTTTACTTTACTTTTTCATGCATGTTGTAAAAATTAAAAAAAAGAATTAGTTAAAAAAAGCGAGAAGTAACCCAAATATCAAAAATGAATTTTTAGCCAAAAATTACGAAAAATCACAGCAAAAATGAATGGACATTTTTTAGCCGATTTTTCTATATTTGCGCTGTGCGAATTTGCTTTGGGTCATTTTGCTGGCAGCCTTGTGATTTTCTCGAGGAAATATAAATACAAACTCCCGCATTTTAGAGCTCCATGACTAAATGGAACGGAAATACCACTACATAGCAGTGCCAAATATCTGGGCATTGCCTTAGATGCTAAAATGTTCGGGAAGCTAGACTCTCTTGTTAGAGTATCAAAGGCCACAACGGCAATCTATGTATATCTTTTGGACTCTCGAAAGAATGTAACACTCTACAGGCTGAGGTTATGGTCAATAATAGGAAAGCTAAGTGGCTAAGGTATTATAGGATATATGGTAGAGGCATCGTCATATTTACTAGACCACATGCAGTATAGTCCATGAATGTCGGACATCCCTGAACGATATGTCGCAATATTCAAACGTCATGCTCATATGGGTGCGTGGACACGGGACGAATCAAGGCAATTGTATTGCAGATGAACTGGCTAATAAAGGTGTTTTACTGCAGTATGAGGATACAGAACGGTTCTGTGGCATACCTCTCAATGCCTATCTACCCAGGAAAAGTCTGAATAACATCACAGCAACAATCTCAGGGCACTGTTACTATAACAGCCTTACTGAATTAGCTAATATCAATATAGGAGCTATTAACGTCATTGCAAAAGATTATGGATGATTTTGATCTATACCAATGCTCTTAACAACATCAACGGCAATCTTCCATATATTAAGGAACCTGCGTATTTCTATTTTTACACATCTGAATCTTCATCCTTCTTGATAACTATACTTCTAATACAATCTATTATTCAATTCTATTAGTTGCCCCTTTCTAAACTATATTTTCCATCAACCTATCCTTCTACCTTTCTTCACCCTCTTTCTCGCTTCCCCTCTTTCTCTCGCTCTACCGACTCTCTTTTATTTCTTCATTAAAGGTACCAAAAAGGGACCATAAGAACCCACGTGAGCCGAAAAGCCATCATTGAAGATAACCTGTATAACTAACTAGCTTTTTATTTATTATTTATTTTTTTATCTTTTTTCAATTTAGTTTTGTTTTTTTGTATGACGCTCCTAGCAACACTGCATACTATATAAAATTTAGTCTCATTTTTGAATATTCTTTTCTTACCTCAATTAAAATTTAATCAAAATAATTATATTTAATAAATTTTAAATTTATATTTTCTTTATGATTATATATTTTGCACCAACGCCTTTTCAATTTTACAACTCATAAGCTTAAGGTCTCTTTATATCTTTCGAGTAGTTTCAAATTTTTAAAAATGTTTTGTTTTTTATTTATTTTTGATGTCAGATTAAGGGTGCCATTAAAAAAATACCCAAAAATGGAAGTTTGATATTAATTTAATAAAAACTTAACTTAACTAGGATAAAACATTTTAGGATAGATAAATTATATCTATGATTTTTAGTTGAAGAAAAATGTTTGGAAATGTTTGTTTTAAACTGTTACTTAGGAGTGCGCTTTTAATTAAATATTTCTTAACTAAGTTTGCACTTAAGTATACGTTAAGGGAACAGTAAAAAAACGGTTAATCGGTTTTTTCGGAATTTCAAAAAATGCAACCTGTATTTTCAAAATTCCAGCTACTCGAAAACTGGTTTCTCCAAAAAATAAAATAATCGATCACCCTACTATCATCCCACTATTATTAATTGTCATCGAATGATATTCGAATTTGTGTCGAATATTTAACCTAAATTTTTCCCAATCTGTCATGGCTTTATTCCGAAAGCCTGATATTTGGAAAACTGTTTACACTACGGAATATTTCAATTTTTCTCAATAAATAAACAAAATAAAAACTACCAAGTTTATGTAGAAGTCTCTCAAGTCCGCTAACCCTTTCCCAATATTGTATCAATATGGATACACGATACCTTTTGGCAATTTGCAAGAATCTAAACGGATTTTTGTGTCAAATGTTTACAGATTTTTTTTTTTCAAAACTTTTGCTGTAACAAGGCAATATAAGGTAGTGTTGAAAACGCAAATGATTATTTTTTCTTGTTTGTCCAAGCTGTCAAGTGTTGCCTTTTGTTTCAGTTTTTGTTTCTATGTGTGTTTGTTTACATTTTTTTATTTCATCTTTGTTATTGTTTCCATGAGCTGAATTTGACATTTAGGGCCAAAAATTGGAAGAAAAATCCGTGTTGTTTTTGTATTGTTGTATTTGTTGTAGAATTGCTCTAAGCTAATAGTAAAAAGCCTTGGCTATAATTTCCATAGCAATTTATTAAGATTTTAACAAAAAAAAAAAAAAAAAAATATTGTGTTTAAAAAATGTGGCTTTAAATTTTGTGTCAAATGCGTGTTTTTTTTAATAAAAACATATAAAATGTATAAAAAATGGTTTGTATTTATATAATTTGGCATCAAAAATAACAAAAAGTGTTTTTTTGTTTTATACGAAAATTGTTTGTATGCAATTTTTCTTTAAAATTAATACTGATTATAGTATCTAAAGCCAAGATGAACAAATTGTAAAAATATTACAAGATTTGATCCATGCAATAAAAACTTGCAGCGAAAACGCTAACGTAGTAGCGGGTTAAATGCTAGTAATTTATAAAGTTAAAAAAATTATATGTAATACTTACAAACATTTTTCGCTTGTTTTGATACAAAATTAATATATATAGACACATCGCACATTGGGGCCAATCGCAAAAATTTGGGTAATAAATATGCATCTTCTAAACTACTGGTCGGATCGAAATGAAATGTAAGGGAAAGTTGTAGAGGAGCACCCTAAGCCTATAATAATACGATATAAGCCACAAGATGTCAAAGTTGTCCACCTCGAGTATGTAAAAGTTTGAAAAAATCTTAACTTCTACAAAGATTTTTATATTTCTGTAAAGTGCAACTTTCCCATACATTTCAATTCGATCCGACCAGTAGTTTAGGAGATACAGATTTATTACCAAAAATTTTTTGCGATTGCCCTGTACAACGTTAGAAAGAGTTTAATAACCTATTTGAGTTTTACTCGATTTCAAAAAAAGTTATCTCGCTTTTTTTAAAGTACATAACATTTTAACCCTATATATAAAAGTATGATTAGTCTTAAAGTAAAAGATCAATAAAATGTACATAAAAGACGAAATTTTTAAAAGGAAATCGAAAATAAATTTAATAAATTTTGTTTTAATATATAGCGTATATATATGTAGTTGAAAAGGTAAATTCGTTAGTCTTTGATATTCAAAACGGACGTGCTAAGTACTTGTACGAGGGGTGCCTTTTATATTTTACGAAACGGCAAGACTGCGCTACTTACGTTATATCTGAAACCAGAATAATAAAATATGATGCTCTTAAGGGTTTATTTTCTCAGAAAGCTTTTTATATGAGAGTTATTTATGTTTCTTAAAGTTACTTAAAAAATAAACTTCACCTAAAACTTGAATTTAAAAATATAAAATGTTCATGCAATGATTTTCTATAACTTTCGATGTGGATTAATTGTAAAACAATATATTGGTTAACCTTAATTAACTTTTGGGAATGAAGTCCATATGTGGCCACTTTATTTCGCTAGTATACGAAATTCATTTTTGGATGCACTTGGTCCCAGAACGAATATTTGTGAAGACTAGGATATTAATTTTACTTGACTTTTTCATTGTCCAATTAGTTAAATGATAAGAAAATACTGTTTTTAAATTAATCGAATAATCGAATTTTAAATTACTCGAGTTATTCAAGTAAATTATACCTTTAAATTTCATTCGTTTTTCGATACCTATAAGCATTCTGTGTTGTTTTGGTGTTTTAATAAAAAAGAAAACAACAATGTCAACATTTAATAAAACATAAAAAATGTTTAAAACATCACAGAAAAGGTCTTAAAATGCCCTTGAAAAGTCTTTATTATTAAGTATGCTTTTCTTTGTGCTTTTATAAATCCATTTTTTTAATAAATTTTAATTAAAAAAATAGGCCTAATACTATGTATCCACTGAGTTGAAATCAATCAGCTTTGAGGAAAACTCTCAAAAGGGCAGAATCGAAATTTTTTGGAAATAAATCTGTAACTTCTGATCGGCTGGTTGGATTTTCATGAAATTTGGTATAGGCGTAGCGAAGAAGTGAGCCCCCTTAGCTCCACCCCAAAGTTAGGTACCTCTGACATAAAAAATTTTTAATCGCTTGCCAAATTTCTGTTTCTCGTCTGATTTCAAATATGTTTTATATACTGTTGTAGGCCCTGATAAGACCTATTAAAAACATGCTTACATGTTCTATTTATCTCTTATAGTTTTCAAGTTATTTGCGTTTGAATTTTTAAGCACCATAATCTTGTATGTTCTTGGTCCAGTTTTTTTCATATATATCCTAGTATTTCCGACCGATTTTATTAGTTTTTTTCTTAACTAGTTAAAGAAAAAAATTATCTATTAAATAAAACAATTTGAAGTCGATGTCTCTACGGAGTCCAAAAATAAACAATTTTGAAATTTAAAATTTTTTTAAAATTGCAATAAAGACGACTTTTTGTGTTTTTTTTTTGCCGAAAAAGTATCTTCACTCTTTTTTATCTAAAAAAAAAGTTTCTTTAGCAACATATAATAATTTTGCACTTTCCTGAAAGGTAACTTCACAGAGATAGCCATAAGATAAAAAACAAGCCCAACAACTGAATTGGTCATTGTACATACCCTCCCGAATTCGACCCATTTTATGTGAAAGTTTTGATTTCAGACCATATTTTTTCAAATCCCAAAGCACGAATCGACAAGCGGAATATATTTTAAGAATCTCCGATATGTTGTCAAAAGTTTTAAATCAAAATCTACGGGCCTTCGGAAAAAGGTGGACTCTATAGCCAAAAATGTAAAAAATCCCATTTTTGGGAATTTTGATTAGTTTATGTGGGAATTCAGGAAAACCCTAAACCTGATTGAAATTTGGTTAACGCGCTTTTATTTAAATTAATAAGATCCATATTTCTTGCAAATTTCATTAAGATATCTTTATAAACAAATATATTATTACAATTAAAAAAATTTGTGTTTTCTCCAAAAACCCCAAATTGGGCCTTTTGATTGGTTTATTTCTAAATAGCGAAAGAAATTTTAAAAATATTCCAAATTAAGCTTATCCTTTAGCATATATAATTTCCGATCTTTTGCAAAAAGACTCAAGTCAATATCATGCCTCATTTCAGAACTATGCGCGTTTAAACTTTTATATTTCCAATTTATTGTATATATGACTATATTTTTACAAACTTACAACATTTGCCTTTAGTTTTGCGTGAATAATTACTTAGAAAATTATGAATATTTCTGTCTAGTTTTAATAATATCTATACACTAAATATTTTTATAAAAATAATTAATAAAAATTTTTTATTTTTAATGGCGTTGCCACATTTCCCAAATTTAAGTAAATCTTTATCTTTAGCATTCATATTAATGAATTTAAAATAACAAAACAAACAAAAAATGTCTATTTTAACTTAATCAATATTATTATTTTTGGTATTTATCATCTTCCTTAATAAATATTCTATTTCTAATACGATTTTTTATTACTTATTTATATTAAATTTATGTAGACAATTTTTCTAATATTTTAAACTTATACTACTTATTTTCTATAAAATAAGCTGTTGTATCTGTATACATATCTAAAAGATAATAAAGGTCCTTCAAGTCTTCAGTATTCAGTATTCAGTGAGTTGATAAAGGCTCATAATAAATCAAACGTTTTCTCATTGATGATAGTACAGGGTCTGATGATAACAATAGGCTATTAAAAATATGCTCGTTTTGTGACGTTCTGGAGCATTTCCTGGAGCTGAGCAATTGAAAATCTCTGTTTCTTGCTTCTTGAGCCTCTTCTGTAAGCTCTCGAAGTGGAAAAATATTTCGTTCAATTATAATTTCGCCATGGCACAATATTTTATGTACTGTTGGTGACATTTCTTTCCATGGATATAGAGAAACAAGTAGTTTAGATATTTCTGTTGCATATTCTCCAATTCGTGCGTAGTTAATTTTGTGCTTACTATTAATTGCCATTAATAGTATGTTAGTCCTTTTAAGTAACTCTTTATTAATACCAGTTATTTTTGATGTAGCTTCGAAATTTCCGAAAAACCTTCTTGCTGTGTTTCCATCATTTGTACTACCACCAGTCGGCAGAGGTTTGTCGATGTTTAGTCCCGACTCTTCTCTGAATTCATCCTGGATTCTACTTTTCTAGGATATTCTAACTGTTTTTAAATCCTCGTTGTTTCTGGTAGGTTTTGTTAAATTTTCTGGCACACTTCTATACTTTAAATCATATGCTATGTGCAGAAAATGCTCCATGAACCATATTCTGGCGTGAAGTGGAGATATTCCGAAAGACAGAAATTCTTCATTAATACTCCTTGTTTTACCAATACCCGAAAATTGTGGTTTCGTCTCATCACATAGTGAGCATTTCCAAAAAGAAGATCTTTCCGTAATGACATTACTAACCTTTCCATCAATCATTGTTAGACTGAGTTGAAAGGATATGTCGAATGTGTATTGGTTTATGGTTATTATGAATAGGTTGTAAATCATTTATTTCATCTTTAATATATTCCACTAAATCCTTATGGGCCCGTCTTTTCTTCTTAGATCTTGAACTTAAATTATCATATGTCTTGCAGGGTGCTCCAGTTGATATTTTGCATGCCGACATTTCTATATCAGTATCCATCCAATCGGAATGTTTAATTTTTAATCTGTTAGTACGCTGATTCAAGGACTTCATTTTTACGCCATACAACTTTAAAAAGCTCTCTATCTGAGATTTACCAATGACGTCGACTTTTGCATGATATGTAGTTTTTATGAATTCTAATATAGCTTCCAAACGATTAAGATCATTTTTAGATAAACACCACGGAACACAACACAATTGTTCATGTTTCAATGTAATCACCATGGTAATCACTTCGTTATGATGTTGATAAGGATTAGCTGTACATTTATATATATATATCTATTAGATATATCGCACAGGTATATATATTTACAGGTATTCTGTGAATTTTCATTAGGTAAAATATCTGAAAGCGTCAATTTGGAAGAGTACCTATACCGAATTCATTGATATTATATGTTGCTGTTAGGTATCACCGGAAAGGATATTACCTGTGCATTGTCACTAGCTCATAAAAATACAAATTTTGAACCATCTGTAATAGATAAATGCTGCAGCTAGATATTACCGGAAAGGATACCTACACATTGCCACTAGATCGTAAATATATAAATCTTTAACCATCACCAAATGATAAGAACATTTGTTAAATTTAGGTAAACACCATAAATGTAAACTAATAAAATATTTATTGGTTAAGTTAAAATAGACATTTTTTGTTTGTTTTGTTATTTTAAATTAATTAATAGAAATATATGAATGCTTAGAAAAGAATAAAGATTTACTTAAATTTGGGAAATGTGGCAACGCTATTAAAAATAACAAATTTTTATTAATTATTTTCATAAAAATATTTTGTGTATAGATATTATTAAAAGTATACAGAAATATTCATAATTTTCTAAGTAATTATTCACGCAAATCTAAAGGCAAAAGTTGTAAGTTTGTAAAAATATAGTCATATATACAATAAATTGGAAATATGAAAGTTTAAACGCGCATAGTTCTGAAATGAGGCATGATATTGACTTGAGTCTTTTTGCAAAAGATCGGAAATTATATATGCTAAAGGATAAGCTTAATTTGGAATATTTTTAAAATTTCTTTCGCTATTTAGAAATAAACCAATCAAAAGGCCCAATTTGGGGTTTTTGGAGAAAACACAAATTTTTTAAATTGTAATAATATATTTGTTTATAAAGATATCTTAATGAAATTTGCAAGAAATATGGATCTTATTAATTTAAATAAAAGCGCGTTAACCAAATTTCAATCAGGGGTTGGGTTTTCCTGAATTTCCAAAAAAACTAATCCTAAATTCCCAAAAATGGGATTTTTTACATTTATGGCTATAGAATCCACATTTTTCCGAAGGCCCGTAGATTTTGATTTAGAACTTTTAACAACATCTTGGGGATTCTTAAAATATATTCCGCTTGTTGATTCGTGCTTTGGGATTTGAGAAAAAATGGTCTAAAGTCAAAACTTTCATATAAAATGGGTCGAATTAGGGAGGGTGTGTACCAATACCAATTGAGTTATTGGACTTGTTTTTTTATCTTAAAGTCATATCTGTGAAGTTATATTTGATAAAAAAGAGTGTAGATACTTTTTCGGATAAAAAAAACACAAAAAGTCGTCTTTTTTGGAATTTTCAAATTCAAAATCGTTTATTTTTGGACTCGGTAAAGATATCGACTTCAATTTTTCTTTATTCAATAGATAATTTTGTTCTTTAACTAGATAGGAAAAAAACTAATAAAATCGGTCGGAAATACTAGGATATATATGAAAAAAACTGGACCAAGAACATACAAAATTATGGTGCTTAAAAATTCAAACGCAAATTACTTGAAAACTATAAAAGATAAATAGAACATGTAAGCATGTTTTTAATATGTCTTATCAGGGCCTACAACAGTATATAAAAAATATTTGAAATCAGACGAGAAACAAAAATTTGGCAAGCGATTAAAAATTTTTTATGTCAGAGGTCCCTAACTTTGAGCCCCCCCCCCTGAGGGGTTTGTTGTGCCTCCCTTCCAAACTTAACATTGTACACTCCTTCGCTACGCCTATACCAAAATCCAACCAGCCGATCAGAAGGTACAGATTTATTTCCAAAAAATTTCGATTCCGCCCGACTGTGCATTGGAATTTTTGTCAAAATTGAAAAATAATTTAAAATGGAAAATTTGAACAAATATTCATTTACGAGGGCGGATCAATAAGTCCGTGATTTTTCGAACTTCCCTCGCAATTATGTGAAATGCAACAGTATTCCCATCAAGTACCACCTGTTAATAGACTACTGTCATTTACTTTGCGTTTAAAAGCTGTTCAAAACATACAACCTCGTGTATTTTTCTAAAAACGGGAAAAAAGTGAATTTCGAGTGATCATTAAACATTATTTTTTGCGAAAAAAAACCAAAAACCAATCAAACCAAGGAAAAGGATAAAGGATAAATACAAATGACGCTGAACGTTTTGTACGGACAATTGAAGTCTACACCCGAAAATGTCGAAAAAATCCACGATATTGTGTTGGCCGACCGAAGAGTAAAAGTGCGTGAGATTGTTGATGCCATAGGCATTTCATGTGGCAGTGTGGTTTCGATTTTCAATGATCATCTGGGTTTAAGAAAGATCTTCAAAGGATTGTTTGGAATTGTTTAACCGCAATCCGAATGAGTTTTTGCGGCGTTTTGTAACTGCGGATGAAACATGGATCCATGACTGTACTCCGGAGAGCAAGCAGCAGTCTAAACAATGGGTTTCTCCGGGTGAACTTGCTCCGAAGAAGGCCAATGTGAGTTTGTCGGCCAATAAGGTGATGGCAACAGTTCTTTGGGATGCACACGGGATAATCCACATCGATTACCTTCAGAAGGGAAAAACAATAAACGGCGAATATTATGCCAACTTATTAGACCGATTTAATGATAATTTAAAAAGAAAACGACCCCATATGGCCAAGAAAAAAGTTCTTTTTCATCAAGATAATGCGCGGGTGTACACGGGTGCACACTTGTGCAGTCTCAATGGCAAAACTGTATGAATTGGGCTACTAATTGGTACCTCATCCGCCATATTCTCCGGCATTAGCCCCTAGAGACTACTTCCTATTTCTAAACCTAAAGATATGGCTCGGTGGAAAGAGATTCAGCTCCAACGATGAAATTATTGACCAAACAAATGCCTATTTTAAGGACCTTGAAAAATCTTATTTTTTACGCAAAATAAATTTGATAGCAGTCTATTAACAGGTGGTACTTGATGGGAATAGTGTTGTATTTCATATAACTACGAGCTAAGTTCGAAAAGTCATGGACTTATTGACCCGCCCTCGTATTTCTTAGCTTATAACTGTTTTAATTATTAATTTTGTTTAATAAAAGCTACCCGTGGATATAAATTGTGAAACTTGTGAAAAATGTGACGTATGAAAAAATCTCAATTTTCAAAAAACCATTAAAAACCCGAATACGTGAACATACCATAAGATTTGTTTAAAACATATCATCAACTACTTTCACTGTCATCAGTATTACTCTAGAAAACATAACTGTTATTGATAGAAATAATTATTATTATTTTAATGATTTTCGCAAAATATAAAAAGCACCCCTCATATTACTAAAAAAATTCGAAACCTTTATATCGCAAATACGTGTTTGTAGACACCCATTTATCTACTCACACATTTGACATTTGAACAATTTAAACTGCCAGCAGACATTTTTATAAGAATTAGTATTATTTCATTTAAATACCCCTTTATTAATATCTAAATAGTTTTTCAATTAATGTAAATTACAATATTTTTTTTTACAAATAATTTGCATGAAAAATAAATATTTAAGAGTTTTGTTGCATTTTAACATGTACATATTTTAACCGATTAGTTAACGCCTGACCACCAATAAATAAATTATGGATTTAGGATATATTCATGTTAAATTTTATTCCTTTGATTGTTTTAAAAGAATGCGATTTTCATCCCAATTTAAGTTTCTAAAACTAAACTTTCGTATAACACATACTTGTCATATTTACAGGTTTTAGTCAGAATTAGTCAGAAATTGAAGGAAAACAACAAAATACAAATAAATTCTTAGTATGGGAACGCTTTCCTGTAAATTCTGAATAAAACTTGAAAGTTTGACAAATAGTGAAACAGAGTTAATATATATTTTTATTTTCGTCGCGTAAAAGCGTCCTATTTGTAGGTATAAAATGGTGGTGTCTTTACGCCTCCACCCAGAGTCCAATTGGTTCATTGTGATCCCTTTAAAATGTCAGAAGAAAGGCTAAAGAAGTAATAAAAAATAAGCGACTGAAAAAAAAGAAAAAAAAGTATTACATTACACTTTATCGCCATTACGAATCCTGTCAAGTTACTAACTCCTTTGCCCGTAGTTCACGTAGTATGTGGCTTCTACTACGCTGAAGCCCTTCACAATGACAGATATGCTCTACTGTCTCTAGCTCCTCTACATCATCGCACATCATACAGAAGTCTGACATAGCAATGTCCCACTTGCTCGTCATACTTCCTATTGAGGAGTAACCAGTAATCATACCCACAATGACTCTTAGACTTCCCCGACTCATGCCCAGAAGATGTTTCGAATCTGTTACCTTAAGACTAGGTCATAACGATCTAGATATCTTGCAGTCCGTTTTATTACTCCATGCATGATTCGTTCTGCCCAAAATGCATTATCTTATGGCTCTAAAATAGGACTCTATTGGAATCCTAACCGATGTATCCACAAAAGACCTATCCAACTCCACTAGCTCATCGGCTATTTCATTGCCGAGAATGTCGCACTGACCAGAAAGCTAACAGAGTCTTATCGTGTAGGCATTCATTAGCCTTCTCAATTCCTTGCCGCACTCAAGGAAATGACTTGTAGTTGCCAATAGAGCTCCCTGACCATCCACATAGATAGTTGCCTCCGCATCCCTTTCAACGTTCTCCTCCAATAATTCTAAGGCCTTGTAAAGGCCTAGATATTCTGTTTGAAAAACCCTGCAACTATCCGACAATCTATAAGACTGTGCTGCGCCTACTTCCATTTTCGAGCCGTTCCGTAAAAGAGACAGCACAATCTCCATGGAGCTTTTCCGCTCCAGCCCAGAGGTTCCTACTAGGGATTTCAATAACGGGAGTAGCCCCGAAGTCAATTATAGTCCCGACATAATCCGTAGTGGCACTCAAATTAAACTTCGTTAATTATGCTTTATGATTTAGAAGAACGAAAAGAGACAAAACGTAAAATATAGTATACATAAAAACAGTGATTTAACGTACAATTCGTTGATTCCACGTAATAATACTCTGATTTAAGAAAGAAGAAGCTTTACTCAACGATCAAGTACTTTGAACTTATGATAAATTCAGCGTACTGTTTTGTTAATAATAAAAACAAGTCAGTAATTAAGACGCAAAAAACTTAGATATTGTGTTTGCAACAACCAAAAATTGTGAAACTAAAACATTTAGAGAAGATACATAATTATTTAAAACATACATATTCAGACAAGATAAATCGGAGACCAGTAATGAATACACCGTATTAATAGAATTACTTAGAATCTGGAATTTGAAACCTTTGCTGGATTTCATAAAACGTAAGTTTAATAATGTTTATTGCTTTAATCACGTTTTCAAAATATTTATTTTTTTATATTTATGTATGTAGATAAAACAATCACGACGTAGGACCCAAAAATATGTTCGAGGCTTTCAAAAATTGCTCTGAATACAAAAATTAGGATTGATTGTTAAGGTGTTCTTCATAGCTCGCAGGATCATTTCCTGAAAATAAGGGAGTTTCTACAGGCAGAAAATAATGTGAAAAGTAAACAATTTGGACTAATCTCAATTATTTTTATTTGTTAATGAATAATTTAAAATATTCTTTATTATTTTTTTTTATTGAAGACAATTCTGCTGCCTTGCTAAGATAGTGTCCATACTATTATTGAGCAACCCTCTCAGGATGATTTTATATTTATTGCAAACAGCGTACAGGAAGTTAACGATCGCATCAGTAAGCTATCATCTAAACTTGACTGTGTTCAACCCATCATTTTGAGTATTGGTACCAATAACATGAAATCAATTTAATTTTTCTTTTATTTAGATTATTTATTAAAATGTACAATAAATATTCTATTATATTTAAAGCATATACATTAATTATATATATAGAATTTTATTTAGTTTACGCCTATAATAACTAAATGTAATATAATTTAATTTTCAATAAAATTAATACCAAAAGTACAGAACTGAACATTTTCAACGAATGGCTTCATTGGGTGAACTTACAAGTTAATTGAAATCAAGTTACAGGTTCTTTAAGTCAACTTAACCGTTCATTGAAATGTTAAAAATTTCAATGTATAGTTTCAATAGAACAACGTATAGTTTCATTAAAATAAAGATATTAGTTCTTTAATTTAACGTACTGTTCATCGAAATTATTTATTTAATTTAAAGAACATGTTCATTAAAACAAAATGCAAATAAATTGAATCTATGAATTTGTACGTTAAATTTTAAGACTGTATAATTGTTAATGTATAGCAATATATCGTTTCAATGTATCTGTACATTAGGTCAAATTAGGGAACAAATTCGTTGAATCATCTAACTTTTTCGTTATTTCTATGTACCTTTTTGGTTCAGTGTTGAGACCTCAGTTCTTCTCTATAGAGTTCCTGCAAGGCATAAAAACTTTTCCTCCTGCAAGACAACTTACTGTCCAGGTATCCCCCCAGGTATTTGGCCTCCCTTGACAATCTGATTTCACGTACCGATTCTTCGGATTTTTGATCGGGAATCCCGGGGAATTAAAAACTACCAAAAATGTGCATTTTATTCATTTGTAAAAATCGAAAATTCTGTAAAAACGTTGACTAACCATAATCAAGCAAATATACGATTAGATGATTACATTGCTTTGCACCCAGTTTGATGTAATTAACTCTAAAGATGTTGTTAAAATACCAGAAAAAATAATTTTCAAACTATGAAATACTGAAATGACAAAACTACTTAAATATTTGAAAATTCTCTATGTTTAAAACCACTGCTATTAGAAAACGAGACTTAGAAATCTCGGCAATGTTAGATAAGAGATTTTTTATTTTGAGCCTTTACCTTCAAAAATTTTAGACACAAATTTTCTATTTTTAAGACTAACAAAATTATTATTTTTATGTTTTCGAGAGATCGATCTACATGCTTATTTATGGTTTCTTAAATTTCTGTGGCTGTGACGAACGATATCCAGGATTCTTTCCTCAAGATTGTATTGCCAATGACTTAAGTAGTAAAAAATTTTTAGTTTTTTAAAAATAGATATAGATATGAATATATTTCTTAATATAACAATGAATTTCCAAGTGAGCATTTACAAATATTAAAAAACAAATTTTAAATTTATAATATTCTTCAAAATATATTTTTCATAAAAATTTTGTCTCTAAAATGTATTTTAAATGTGTTTGTGAATACAGGTATAAATGTAAATTTATCTGCTATCTAACAGAAATATTTATTAAAACAATTTTTAAATTTAAATTGTAATTTATATAATTATATTAAAAAATTCATCTTAAAACATATATTAATTTAAAGCAGATAGAAATATTTGCGTGCAAATTATGTGTTGATATCCGGATATTCCTGGGAATAAAATAAAATCCCGATTTCCGGGAATTGAAAAATGTCGGGAAATTAAAAACCCTAATCCCATTCAATACCGGTAGACTTAAAGACTCAAACTTATATCTCCGGGCAGATCTCGCAGACCTGATTGCATGACCTCACTGATCGTGGGAAAAATTTTAGCCGAGGCCAGTATTATTACGTCGTCTTCCCAATCAGCATCACTCCTCTTTAGTTTGGCCCTATTAAACAACCTATTAGAACTTAGACCGCTGGTATCTAAGTTCTTTGATCCACCATTTCGGCTGCCAGGCAGCTGAACTCAAAGCTATTCCTAATTACATTCGTGAAATAATTCACGACTTCCGCGATACCCCTCAGTATTCGTCAGATCCCTGCTAACTAACTCACCGAAAGACTTCCAGTCCGTCCTTTAGGAGTTCCTATAGGGCTTTCCACTTGATTTCACAAAGTCAATACTGAAGGATATCGTGCTATGGTACCAAAAGGAATACTCCATAACTACTCTCCAGTCTTTAACAAAATCACCGCCTGGTTCGCTAGCGTTATGGCTATAATTGTATCAATGTCTTTCGTTTTGAAAGTAGGATCGCTACCTCTATTGCAGACGTGATTATAACTAGTTTTTAACTCAAATACTAAGAAATTTCCAATTGAAATTTAAAGACCAGTATAAAGTTTATAACAATAAATGTTGTAAAAATTCAAAAATAATGCTTTTTCTAAAAATGCACTCACGACAAGAATGAAATTTTCAGATGCATTTTTAAGAAATCATTTGATTTTAAAAATGTTTGCTTAATATTGATGTCCCTGCTTTGTTGATGTCTCTGCTTACCCATTAGTAGTGTTGAACATTCGCATCACATCTCAAGACCATATACACGTCTATCCTTCTGGTGAGCTCCGTCAATAGAGGCAGAGCGATGCCCGGTGGATCGGCCGTCTCTTATGGCATGTATGCAGATGACAGTATGAGCCAACTTCCTGGATGGTGTGAACAAGTTATACCCCGTGACCCTTAGACCACATACCTTGGTGTTGTTAATCCAAGGTTCCTGGATAGGGGCCAAGTCCACGTTGAAGTAATTAAGGAACTTTGACAGTTCGGTTGAGGCTGCTTCACAGTGATGCAAATTAAATTGCACCACTTCTTTGAGTTTATCAGATTTAGAATATTTAATCACCTAAATCCGACATTGACAACACCTTAGCTTCTTCAGAGGCTCTGATCCATCGTCTTTGCCTTGGTTTCTTTACAGGTCATGGTGTTCACAAGCTACCATTGATCTGTAAGAAGAACCTCATTCTGATTTTCTAACACTGTCAAAATGGTACAAACTTTAGAATGGTTGGAGGAAACCATGCTGCCACCATGGGACGCAGGGCAACCCCGTCCGGCTTTCCTCTTAAAAGGGCGATCTCCTCAATAAGCCTGTGCTCAATCTGTTGCCATTGCTTAGCGTTGATCCTCCTATCTGTAACAGTTTTTTCAATGACAGAAGCTTGAATACAGTTCTGAAATATTGATTCCTTCGCCTTTTTCGGTGTTGAGGACTGATCACTTCCTGACCCAGCTCTTTTAATGACTTCCTTGCCTTTACTAGAGCTAAATGGTATGGTCATCCCCAGACCTGGCCCTTTTACCGACCCCTTATGTGGACCCTTAATAGAGCTGAATGAGTTTTGACCAACAACCTTCGATGAAGAATATCGTATGCCAGAAGTTTTTACAACCAATCTACTGGTGCCTTTGTGGTTTAAACTAATGGAGCTGGGCGGCTTCTAATATACTGCCTTCTTGCTAGTCGATTGATGATCATCTCCAGCCCTAGTATCCCTGACAACCTTTTGTGAGTTGCCGGATTTACTGGATGGTATATGATCAACCCCACTAGTGATAGTTGTTGGCTTGCCAATCTTTACCTGCTGTTACGAAAGGGTTGCGGGCTTGTCTAGGTCGCCTCTATCCCTACTTGCAGGATGGGATATTCCCAGAGATCACAAGCAGGTCCATAGATTCGTTAAAATGTTTTTACGTTCCTCTTGTACTTTCTGAAAAGATACTTATCGTTGCCTCCAAGTGCAAAGGGCCTCTCTTAACTATCGTATGCAGATAGATAAGAGAGGCTCTTGCGACACTTCGAGCTTTCTTCTCTTTAGTTCGGCATATATCAACGTATAATATTCCGACGTATAATATTCCGAGCTAGTCGAGCACTCCCTCCGCTCCGACACCGCAACGACCGGAGTTCTTTTCTTGACTCTGAGCACGAGCTGAGATTACAGTGATCTCATGCTCATCTTCAGAGCCAAGAGTAAGATCCCAGAGTTTCTATGTGGCGCTGGTTCAAGCGAAGGAATCGATAGTTGGTCCAATAACTGACTCTCGTTGAACCCCTATCATCATAACCTCGTCGTCCGTTAACATGTCCGTTTCTTTCCTGTCGCCCTGAGACCGTTCGTCATCATCTGTCCGGATTAAATTTATATTTGAATTATCAATTTCATACCACGAGTATGCCAATAAAGGGAAGAACCATCTCGCGTAGTGACGACGTACGCGGACTAGGCTAGGAGGTAAAACCAACCCGTTCCATAAGCGTTGGAGAAGAGCTATTTGTTTAGGCACCAACTAACCATTCAGGACCTCAGCACTGCTGCCAAACATCTTGACCTTAAAGCGCGCTGTATCTATTTGGTCTACGAATATCTGAACACTCATATTATGGGCCAGTACGCACCATATTACGAAATGTTCAGGTCATATGCCTTACAACCTGTCCCCCCATCCGCCACCTGGGTCGCGTCCGATAGGTGTAAATGCAGCAAAGACTCCACACGGAACAAAATATCAATGGACAGACATTTTTAGAGTATTGCTCATATGACTACTTCAAAAAAAAAATTCTCACCATCTCCGAATTCGATGAAGTGCGGTATAAACGTCAATACAAAATTTAAAGGTATTAAAAATTTTCAAATTCGTTGCAGTTTAGTTTTTATCGCGGTTCAAGGTTCACTTTTTTCCGATTTTTTTCAATACATGAAATTTAAATCCATATATCTTCGGAACTATTTGTCCGATTTAAAAAAATTTTGGCTCAAATTGATGCATAAAAAATTTTAAATAAAAATTATTTTTTACCAAATGTTAATTTTTTTAACCTCTGAAAATTTCAAATTCAAAAGTTATTTTTGGACTCGGAAAAGATAATTACATGATCGTTTTATAATTTTTTGACGTACTTAACGAAGCGGTTTGAGGAAAAATAGTAGAACTTTTATTTTATTTTTATATGTCAGGGCTCATATACAGTATTTTTTCTTGCTGCAATTCTGAGTTCGTTGCAGAGAGATGAGAGGGATATACTAAGTTTTTACATACTCTTTCAGGTATGTGAAGAAAAACGATTCGTTTTGATTTGAAACCGAATGTTCGAAACAAATGAATTATTTTTAGGTGTGATATAAAACGATTTCTGTTTCATTTTGGTTTGTTTCTTTTTAAATGATAAGAAATTTGTTGCAAAATTTCTCATTTATAAATAAACAGAATTTGATTTAGTTTTATTTAATTTTTTTTTTTAATAGAAATATAAAAGAAATCTCTTGCGTCCTGCTAATCAATGCGTTCAAAGAAAATTAGGCACAAATTTGGCTGTAAGTAATGCTCTGTAGTATTCCAAACGGCATGGATTAGTAAAATTTTAAAATGTGTAAGCGACCATTAGCAGTCGAAGGATTTTCATCGTTTTGGTATTTTTTTTTTTTTTTTTTTGACATTGTCCGTTTGTGAGTGGTATTTCTAACATTTTGTACACATCCATATGTTTTTTTGCCGGTGTGATTTTTTTGAACGCACTGATTAGCAGGACGCAAGAGATTTGTTCTTTTTTTTTCTTTGTAGGCTCTTCCATAAAAGCTAAACTTTTACTTTTATTAAATAAAAAATTTAAATAAACATAAATCAAATCCAGCTTATTTATAAATGACAAATTTTACAATAAATTTTAAAAGAAACAAAGCATATATTTATATATATATACATATATATATATATATATATATATATATACATATATTTCATCAAATGTGTTGCGAAAAATTTTTACACATTTTGGTATTTGAAGTTTTCTTTGAAATTTTTAACATTTTGTAAATAAAATTGAGAACAAACCTTCTAATGACTCTACCTTGAGTAATTGTATCATGTTTTTGGGTGTGATATAAATCGATTAGATTTCATATTTAATTTTCGTTTAATTTTGCTTTGTTTCTTTTAAAATTTATTGTAATATATATATATATATATATATATATATCCAAAATTTTACCAACAACTGCGCTAAGCAAAAATTCAATTCCTTTTATATTTACTAAAAACTATTTGTATAAGTACTAATTGCTAATGCTGTGAGTGGCGATTAAGTCTAAAATGTAATGCATACAGGAAACTGTTGCTTTTAAAATTGGAAGTAAAGTTTTTGCTGTGTATAGAACCACAATACGGTTTTATTAAATAGGAGCCAGAATTCGTTTCATTGGATACCATTAATAACCGTAGATTTACTAAGTAAACAACAAGTATATTAGAGCTTGCCTTTGAAACAAATTGCATGAAAACTAATGAAATGAAGCTATATACTAGAGTGATCTCTACTTTTTGAAGAAACTAGTTTTCGAATAGTTGGAGTTTTGAAAACCGATTGCATTTTTTCAAAATCCGAAAAAACCGGTTAACTGTTTTTTTTTTTTTTGCAGAAGTTAATGTTCCTACCAAAATACTATATATATTTTTAAAAACTCAACTAAACATATGTTGTTCAAGATAAAATTTATTAAATATAATTATTTTAAGGAAGAATTTTTAATTAAGTTACGAAAATAATCATTAAAAATGAGTTTTTATAGTACGTACAGAAACTATGGCATGATATGGAAAAAGCGTGTATCATTTTTATCGAAATAGATTTTGCAGGTATACCTCTTTCAAATACAACTCCTTTAAAAAATAGTGTTATTACAAATATTGAATTACTTGGTTAAAATATTTGACAAGTAAAACAAAAAAAAAAATAAAACTATGAAAATGTTACAGAAAGTAATTGAATTTATTGTAGAATTTATTGCAATTTTAACACAATTATTATTTTGTTTTACAAATATTTTTTTTTGTCATCAAACATTTTCTTACAACAATATAAAATTTTTATTATAAAAGATGGATGGATTAGAAGTAACAAGTGTGAACAAATGCTTTATATTTTTGACATCTTTTTTTTCGTAACACTTTATTCCTCCGACAAAATTTTGTACTGTGTGTCATGATAGATCATGCAAATATGTATCTAGATATGGAACAAGCAACAAGTTTGTCGCTTACTCAAAAGTTACATTGAAGAAAACTATATTTTAAATATGCTCTTTTCTTGCACGTAACAATCTCATGTTCTCAGTGGTGAATGAAAATATTCAGATTTTTTGTGATTCATTTTCGATTTACAAAATTACACAGAAAGTAATTTCAGTAACATTTTCATTCGAGAAAACAATACTTCAAAGCAAAATATAAAAAAGTACAAACATAGGAACTCATTGACAACACTAACTCACTGAAAATAGTAAATATTTTCTATATTATTTATCCAATTGCAAAGATTTAATAATCAATTGAAAACTCGTGAAAGAATTTATTTATAAAAGTTCATTTAACTTATTTTTTTAATATTTTGTAATTTTTCCTTTACAATAAAATTTTTTTGTCGAAAATTTGTTTTCTTAATGGCCGGCCCACAATATCACATTTAGCCAAATTAGAACAACAAAAATACAAAAATGAAAGATAGTAATTGAAGTATTTTTTTCGTATTTAGTGGCAAACATATCAAAAAAAAAAAATACTTAGCGAGAATTGTGTATTTGCAAAGTTGCTACTTTAATATATATATATACATATATATATATATATATATATATATATATATATATATATATCAACAAACATTGCAGATATTGATATGACTTTTTTAGTATATAATAAATGTTAAAAATTCAGTACCGAAGCTAGTTGTTTTCTTAAATTTAAACAAAGTCCTAATTTTAAAAAATATACATTTTTTGGAAAAAGCTCCATCGAGTTCCAATTTGAAGGTACGATTATTTTATAAAAAATATTTATAATATTATATTCGAGAATATTGGCTGCACCTTTTTGCGATCTCTTAAAATATTAGAAAAAAGTGTGATACCTCATATTAGCAATTTCTTAAGAATTAATTAAAAACTTTAAGATAATGGCTAAAAATTTGATATGTGTAGTTAAATCATACCACGCCTACTTTAAAACATTCATTTTTTTATAAAATTTATTAAATTCAAGTAATAAATGTTTTTTTTTTTAGGATGGGAGTCGCAGTGATTGCACCCGTCCAAAACTGGATTATTGTCGTTCTAAAACTGCCAAATTTGATACTCTGAGTTATATTCAAAACGGCTTCGTTAACACAATTTTTTAACTAATTTTTTAATAACAAAATAATTTTTCATATGTGCTTCTTAAGGAAATACATTTTTCAAAAGCCTATAACTTCCAAATTATTCAATTGCACCAAAAAAGATTTTACATTAATATTTTCAGCATTAAATGTACTTTCATTAATGAAAATGAAAAAATTCAGAAGTGAATCAGATGAATTTAATCCCAAATATATAGTACGGGATCGAAATAAATGGTATAATAAATAAAAGGTATAAGTAATGCACTCTTGGATTGGTTAAAAACTTAAGTTTTTGGCACTGGAAAATTTCGGCGAATTACATTGCGTAAGAAAATAGGGTCTTTGTTATATAATTCGAAAGATAATATCTGACTGATATTTTTAAATAATATAAGCAATTAACCCTTAAGAGGCATGATATTTTGGTAATAAATGGTTTACTAAATAAATTTCTTTAATTTAAAATTTTGGCAGTATGCATTTCTCGATAACAACACATTACGACTAAATTCTAATTTAAGTGCCTTCAACTAAAATCTTTAAAAATCAGTGTAACTGTTTGATTGTTTATCGCTAAAGAAAAAATATCTTCCAAATAATATGGACTTTCTAAAGCTTATTTTTGTATTATTTTACAAGTCTTAAATTAAGATCACTGACCCACTTGATTTTTAAAGAATTCTTATAACGATTCAGTAGTACTTTTACTTGTGATTAAAGTAATGTTAAAAATTTTGCACGCTCGCTCTTATCTTGCGAGTTATGGGCCTCTAAAGTTTTAATACATTTTTATGAATATCTTTATTAATACACATGTGATTAAAACTATATGAATTCCGTTTAAAAGAATGTTCAAACACCTTTCTAATGATATGTAAAATGACCATATTCATTGAATCCTTGAGAGGAAAAATTGAATTTTTGATTGATATAATGGAACTTAATTTTTGTTTTTATTTTCAAAAAAGTTTATTCAGCAAAAAGAGCAAGTTCCTGAGTCTAGCCGAAGGACGGCTAAATGGAAAAACTTTTATTAACGTTAAAAGAAAAAATTTTTATTCAACTGTAACTTTTTAAGAAAATTTGTAACATTTTTGACGAAAACCTGTAACGTTTTCCAATATACCCATTTCAACACTGATTTGCATACCATTCAAGATAATTATTTATTATATGAGTATTTGCTTAAACTTATAACAAGTTATACTTCATATATAAATATTAACCAGTTAATAAATTTTTCCTTAATTTCCATTCAAATATTAGTATTTAGTGCATACGATTTTTAAATAAAATGTTATTTTCAAAAAATAAATAATATCATAACCGGTTTAAATAAAACCGGTTTATTCGACATTCGAAAAATGGTCATTAAAAGAAAACCGGTTGGAATGCTGAGTCGATTTCTCTACTAAATACAGGTTCAATATTCGATAAATGTGTCTTCAGTTATTTTCCAACGAGCTTTTTTTCGAAATAGGCCTCAAAATGTTTGTAATTTTGAGCTTCTTTTGAATAATATTGAAATGTATGAAATAAGACATGTTAATTCTTAACTATTAATAGCCTTTTTTATACATTTGTGTATTAAATATATTCTAGTTTTCTTTCGATAGTATTTCTTTTAGAAAAACATATAATAGGCAAAACGAACGTTACAATCAAGATCGATTACCAGCATTAAACAGAGTAATTGCACAGTTGCATGTGAAGTATACGTACGTAATATATCAAGTAATATAAAAAAGTTAAACAAACATAACACGTATGATGTTTTGCATATTGCTCATTTACTTCAGGAACGTCATAACTCATAAAAACTAGTTTTGCGGAAATCGCATTCAAATTTTCAAAATGCCATTTACCTTAATAGAAAAATGAATGGCATATTCTCTTCTAAATAGGTGACCATTAAAGTTATATGCATGATATTTTTACAGAAGATAAATCTTGATTTAACGCGTGTATCTACATCATTAACTCAAAAATCTCGTATTTTGAGTTATGACGTTCTTAAAGAAAATTAGCGATATGTATGTACATATATATATAGCAGGGAACTACAACAATCATATGATCATGTTTGTTCTATCTATATTCATATGTATTTAGGTACGACGCCCTGTATGTTTTCATTCACATACACATTATATTCAATCAAATAGATACGCATTTGAAACAAGTTGCCTTCCGCAATGAGATATTAATGCCATACAGTTTTACATAAAGTGTAGTACAATTTCATTTTTAAATTATATTCACTTAGGCACTTCACGCAGTGCCTGTTGCACATGTTTCTAGTACTAAAATCGTATTAAAATATTTAACAAATATTGATGAAGAAACAAATAAGAATGTTATATTCAGTTTGGCCGAATCTGTTATACCCATTGTCTGCCGTTTCTGTACCACACTAATTTAAAATTTTACCTTATATGGGAGGTACACGATAATGTATCCATGAACTATATGTACAAAATTTCGTCGGCGTACATGTCTTTGTTTAGGAGATATCGGGGGGAAATTATAAACTATAGTTTCGGCGGACACTCATTTTTTTCTAGTATTTTAACCATACCTTTTTTGTTTATTAACCGATTTTGCCCACTTCAATACGCTTATATAAATATATGAGAGAAACAGGTGGTCCACCCTGAGCCAATCCATCCATCAACAGACATACAGATGGACGGACCCAGAATATAGTCTAAGAAATAAAGATAGTTCATCAATAAAAATATTTTTTATTTTTTCCTTCAAAATTGGTAAATATAATTTTTTTCAATTTCAGTGTTATGAAATATAAAATTATAAAGTCTATTATAAAGTTTCTTTGCATTTTTTCTGCATTAAACACAACATTTTTTAGCTTTTTGACTTATGAGAGCGAAATAATGAGAGGTTCATCGTAATTTTAATGCAATTTTCACGTAATATTAATAGAGCACAGTAAATAAAAGTGTCATTTAGTTATTTAGTAGCATGTTATTTTATATAATAATTGATTTCATTAAAACTTTTTTTGTGGAAGCTGAAAGCAAATTTTAGAAATCATTCGAGGAAACCTCTTTTTTTATAAAAAATCAAAGAAGTTAATTAATTTATGTTTAGTTGTTTTTAAATAGCGTCAAAATAAATATAAAAAGTAAATTGTAAAATTAAATTTTATTCTGATGAAAAAAATGCATCTATAAGGGTTGCAGTTAAAAAATTCGGCGTTTTTTTTTAATTCACTTTTGAGATTAGTTTTGGGATCCGTTAAAAATTTCATTTCAATTTTAAAAGTTTTTTGGTGATACACAAATATATATCAATATTATTGACACCACTATTTAAAAGCATTAAATATCAGAACAGAATAGTTTTTAGCCGCCTTTCTTTTAAAATAAAAATTTACTTACAGCTTCCACAAAAAAAAAAAGATCGATGAAAATAATTGCTATCAAAAGTAATTGAAACATGTTGTCAAATAATTAAATGACAACTTTATTTACTTTCTTCTTTCAATTTTACGTGAGAATTGCATTACAATCACAATGAATCATTATTTCGCTCACATAAGTGGAAAAAAATGAGAATTTGTGTATTTAATTCAGAAAAAATTCAAAGAAACTTTGTAATAGACTTTATAATTTTCTATTACATAATACTGAAATTGAAAAAAAATATATATACCAATTTTAAACGAAAAAAAAAAAAATGATTTTTATTGGTGAACCTATCTTTATTTCGGTGACTATATATCGTCGCCTAAAATGCAAAAGCTAGAAGTACACTTTATTTATTTATTTATTTTTTTTTTTTGCTTTATGAAAATGCAAAACTTTAAATTTAAGCAACTAAGTAAAGTATTTCAGTCGTTAACTTACAACAAACACAGATAAAGCATATTATACTCGTATTATACATAACACTCAAACCAAATTTGCCTTAAATACAACTAATTACGGCTGTTTCGCTTATGAAGTTGATGTTACAGCCTTTTGACATTAGTTAATATTGATGCCATTTCTGAAGATATGGGTATGAAATTTTTTGTGTAAAAGAGCAAACATTAAATATCGACATGTTACACACGGAACGACAAACCCCATCTTTTTTTGATGGTAGGTATAAAAATTGTAATGATAATTCGTTTTTATGTTGAACTATTTGCAGTATTTAGTTAATTATCATATTATATATTTGTAGAGAAATCTCTAAGTAGTGTTGTGTTCTCATAAAATAATTAAATTCATTGGTTTAAAATCAAAAATTAAATAAAATTTATATATTAACATATACATATATGTTGCCGATTATTTTTTCTATAAATATTTAAAAAAAGTCAATGTTTTTCAGAAAAAAGTGTGCAAAATTTTAATAAATTTGTGAAAAAAGACCGGTCGTTGTTTTTCTTTTCCGTTTACTCGTTAATATTAGTTCAATATACCCGTATTGCTGTTGTAATCTAAGATATTCATCATTATTATGTATGTTTGTATGTAAGTACAATTTAAATGTAATTACTTTTGTTTTGTTATTTTGTAAATTTTTGTTTTGTTATTTTGTAAATTTTTGTCATCATAACAAAGTTGCTGTTTTACTTAGTGTCTACATTAGACAATTTTTTATCAAAACAAACGTCAAACTTAACGCGAATTTATGGATGGTGGCAACAGTTGCACAAAAGCAATAATATGGCGTATTCCTTATTGTTTTTTATATATGCAGTTTGACAACTGTAACAACCAAAATAATAATCAGCTGTTTAACTAAGGTTACCTTGTATATATTCGCACTGATACAACTTTTTAACTGACAAATTATGATATTGTTGTATTTTATTTTTTATTTAAATAAATGGTTATTTGACGATTGTTTTACCTAATCTCCAAAAAGATTTGACTCAAAATAACAGCGTGCTAATTCAGTGATGTCTACTTTTAAGAAATGTAGTAAATTATGCGCCAAATTAAAGTACACAATTATAGTAAATGCAACGTTAAATATTTAAAAAAAGTTTAATTAGTTTTGGTCCTAAAATGAAACTATTTAAATTCCTTATAATTTCTAAAGTTTACTCTAAAAATATTTTATATTATACGAAAAAATTATAGTTTGAAACTATTAGAAAGGAAAATAAAAGAATACAACTTTTTAACTGATACAAATTATGATATTGTTGTATTTTATTTTTTATTTAAATAAATGGTTATTTTTAACATTATTATTAAAGTAAACTGCTTTAAATGTGCAGTAATTTTATAACATTAAAATTTTCTGTTTAATAACTTTTTTGTGTATTCAACACTTTAAATTTTTTTGTTTAAAAAAATCAAAAAAACTAAGCGAACCAAATGAGTGTGTGTTAGAGAAAAATCAAGAGGATAAAAAATATCGCTCTGAAAATAAAATATATTCTATTCCACAGCGACTGTGAGCAGCATGGTTAGTAGTTAGAGATTTTTTTATTAAGACAAACGTCAAACTTAACGCGAATTCGTGGAAGGTGGCAACAGTTGCATAAAAACAACAATATGGAGTATTCATTATTGTATTTTATATATGCAGTTTGACAACTGAAACAACCAAAATAATAATCAACTGTTTAACTAAGGTTACCTTGTATGTATTCGCACTGATTTTGACGTTTGTTTTGATATAAATTTGCCTAATGTAGATACTAGGTTATTCGGAGCCGACACTTATTTACACTTGACTATAAAAGGGTGATTACAATTATGAGTTATTGTACTTCAGTGACTACACGTGCATTGTATTGTATATTGTATGATGATTAGTAAAATATGGCAACCTGACCTGAAACTAAACACATCGCTAGTGAATGTTGTTAGCGAAAAGTATAAGGATGATTTTGCGGATAAGCTGGGTCAACCCACCCTAAAATCTGCAAGATATTTCCTTTACTTATATTTATAAGAAGCAGTGAACTATATTAGAAGATCTGAAGCAGGTGGTGATTTTAATCAATTACATTATATGAAGACAGACTAACCCGCCCAAAACACAGATGATAATGTAGACATCTCCACTAGCAAATCAGAACAAATACTTTTTATCATTATTAACAAAAAGGAAAAGGAGGTTTCTGCGCATAAGATGGGCCAACCCGCCTTGGAATCTGCAGAACCCTTCCCAAAATCTGAAAGGGATTTAGGAAGAGGTGACATCGGTCAATTAATTTACGTGAAGACAGACCAATCCGCCGCAAAAAGAATATTGAAGATATCACCACTAACAAAGGAATCTCCCGAACTGTGTGTGAGGAAAAAAGAAATTATTGTGTAGTAAATACGAATTACAAAAATTATTCTTTTAACAAGAGAATTGATAACGCATCTTATGTGAGTCATGGTCTTAAAATTTTACAGATTAATCTTCATCACTGTATAGAGGCAACTACAAGTTTAATTCGTAAAGTTCGTATACAGGTTCAAAGTCGACATGATCCTGATCCAAGGACCCTAGAACACATCGAGTAGCATTAATGAAAAATCTTATGAACTTTTTTATTTTAAAAATTAAATAAAAAATATTACATGGATTTTAGCCAAAACAAAAAGAAGTAAAATGTATTTTGCTGAATCAATTTACGAATAGAGACCAGACAGCAATAGAAATTGGAAGGTGTGGGACAAAATGGATCGTAACATCATCATATTTCGTCCATGATGATGAATCCGAAACACGTCCTGATATTACGAGACGACTGACAAAATATTCTGAACAAACTAATGTAGAATGTAGGATGTAATGCAAATGTTTATCACCTTCTATGGGGTAGCATAGATACAAATGAACGCGGTCTTACATTAATGTACTTTATAATAGAAAATAAGTTGATAATTGCCAAAAAAGTTCATGGAAAAAATTTGAATTTTGAATTTGAAGTAAATGTAATGAGACCAGAACCTACACTGTCCTTTAGGAACCCTAGCAGAATAAAGTGTAAAATTTTCATCAGTAAATGTTCTAACTATTTCACATTAACTCACCATGGGATGTAGAACAAGCAACCTTGAGAAATGTTTTGCGAACGCCTTTAGGGAATCATGTCCCTGCAGCACAAAAAAGAACATCAAACACCAAGAATAGTAATATAAGGACTTGGAAAAACTGTGGGCAAGTACTAAGAAAGCACTAAATGAAACACGAAAGATAAATGGGTACAATATAAAAATAAATATAATGAAATTTAAAAACAGATAAGGAAAGCTAAGAAGCAATGCTTCGTTAACAAGCTAAAGGAAATAGAAATAATCAAGGATACTTCTAGACTTAGGGAGATGATGTCAAAACAAAAATATGTTCCAGGTATTATTAAAAGATCGAATTGTACTTAGACAGAGTCAGCAAAAGAGACTTTGGAGGCGCTATTTGAAACACACTTTACTTCTCATGAATCAATGTGTCATGAAACCGCAACCTGCAATATGGACAATGGCCTAGGTACAGCATAGAAAATTAAATGGGCCATAAACACTTATGCACCTTATAAACCGCCAGGATTAGTCGGTATTTATCCAATTATGCTGCAGAAATGTAGCGAAATGATTGTAAAAATATTAAGAGGACTATATGTTGATTGTTTACATTATGCATATGTTCCGACAAGTTGGCGGAAAGTAAAGGTAATGCTTATACTAAAAGTGGATATGACACAAACTGTTGTGACAAAGAACTACAGACCTATCAGTTTATTTTTTTTTGCTGAAAACTCTCGAGAGAGTCTCAAATGACCATGTACGAGAGAGAGAATACATACTATGCCATTCTCTCTTAATCAGCATGCATATTTGGGAGAGAAATCACTTGAAACTGCACTGAATAGTTTACGACGAGAATAGAACAAAACACACACTAAGGTGAATTCGCACTAGCGTATTTAGAAACGATATCAAAATATACATGAACAGTCAGGCTTTACGTTATAGGAAGATTGGATCAAGGGTGATTAGCCGTTGTCGCAGAGATCTACGAGTTCTTAACGAACAACACTTTTTAAAAGTGTGCTTGGTACCGGGTCACAATAATATTAAAAGTAACGAAATAGCTGATGAACTAACACGAACTTTGGCAGATATGGAAATGAATTACGCATGGGAAGACATTTATCCAGGACTAGATCATATATCGAAAAATAAGAAATAAATTCAAACTATAAGCTGATGTACTCTGGGATAATTCATCGAGATATAAGCAGACAAAGGCGTTATGGAAATCAAGGGATAAAAATACATTGAGGAAGGTTCTAGATACGGAAAAGAGTGAATTCAGAATGTTTATAAGTATTATTATGAATCGTAACGACTTAAACTATATGTGATGATAGTAACTGCATATGGTGCAACTAGGAGGAGAGATATATTTAATTTTCTCAGCAAGTGTACTATCACACTATATATTTAAATCTTTTGGTTCTTATTTTTTTCAGAACCTGGAAGAAGTATAAGTCTATTAAAGATATTGAAATTTATTAAGGCAAGATAGATACATGTAACAAATAATACTGGTGGTCCAGGGACAATCTTACAGTAATAATACCAAATTGTTATTTTGGAAACATAGAATTTTAAATAACAGTTTAGACAAGCGTTGCTAAAATTATGAATTTATCATAATTTTGTTGATTTTTTAACCTAAATACGATTTGATGATTTTTTCACACAAAATATGATTTTTATTTTAATTACATAATACAATCCGTAAAACACAATTTAATATAATCACAATATTTTACACACCGAATTATTGTTTGCAATTAATTAATCTGAAATTTTACCCTACACAACCGTAGATAGTTGTAGCACAAAAACCAATCAACTCATAATCGCCCTTTAAGTCGATCTGACGATGTTCGTCCGTCCGTCTGACTGGCTGGCTGTTAATGTAAACCTTGTTGACAAAGTGCAGGACGCAATATTGAAGAAAATTCAATGAAATTTGGCACGTGGCTACTATGATATAAGGATAAGACCTATTGAAATTGGTTATGATCGGTCCACTATTTCAACTAGCTCCTATACAAATGTCCTCCCTGAATACGTAATAGGCAATAACAAATGCCTTATAAATAGCAACATTTTAAAGAAATTCGGCACAAATAAGTTTTGTATAAGCTTAAGTCTGTCTGCTAAATTTCATAATTGGGAGAAAACAAAAAATTTCGAATACCCGAACGAACCTCATCATTTCCGATTTCGATGAAATTCAGTATACACACTCACTACGTCAATACAAAATTTGAAATTCTTCAAAATTTTTAAAATTCGTTTTAGTTTTACTCTTTTCAGAATTTTTTTAAAAGACACGAAATTTAAGTAGATACATCTTCGGGCCTATTTGTCCGATTTAAATTAATGCCAAATAAATCTAGTTTTCAATTATTTTTATTAAATCACAATTTTCGAAAATAAAAGGATAAAAGGATCAATATTGGTCTTTGTATTATTTCATTTTTATAATTTTTCTTTAAAATATTCCTTAAGATGTTGCTAACAATATACAAAACATTTGGAGTGGGACCATGAGGGGATGCTGAGAAAATGAACTTTTAGTAAAAAAAAACTCATTTGTTTGATATTTTTTAATGTATTTTTGGTTTGTATATGAAAATATGTGAATTGATTTTTCTGGAGTCAATATCGTACATAACAAATGAGTGTGTCCCATAAAGTTTGGATTTCCATTGTTAAGAAAAAATTCCATATCTTCTAAAAATGCTAATAAAAACACGAATATAGGGTTGCATATTCAACGAAAATTGTATCTAAAAAATGCAATTGCATTAAAATGCATTTTTTTAAACTTCAATAATTTTCCAAATCTTTTGGTTGACGCCAACAACAATACAATTTAAACGCACTTTGAATTGTTTTAATCTATTAAGTGGTCTCCGACATATTTTGTTTAAAGTTACATACTTTTATGATTTTTTAAGTTTTTCAAAATTTCAATAGGTAAGGAAAAATCGCTAAAATTTACAATTTCGCAAAACTAAAACAGAAATTAATAAAAAGGTTCCTTGGAACAGTTCAGATATTCGTCATCGATCTGTTAGAAATCACCGATTTATTGTGAAAATATTTTCATTTAACCGCACTGAGAATCCTGATTTCAAGGTTTATTTTTTAAAGGTATTTTTTTTCAACTTAATAAAATAGAATCGCTTATAATTGTTTCATCCAAAAACATTAGAAAATTTCAAATTATTACTACAAAAAATTATTTCTTTTTTAATAAATGTTTATTTTCCCAATATCCCCGCATGGTCCTACTCTAAATTTTTTATATATTATTGCCAAAACTTTAAGAAACATTTTAAAGAAAAATTATAAAAATGGAAGATATGGTCTTTTAAATATCCTTGATATAAGGACGAATATTAATTTCATTATATTTTTCTTTCCAAAAACGACATTTTTACAAAAATAATTAAAAACTAGATTTATTAAGCACCAGTTTTAACTAAAGTATGTTGAATTCGGACAAATAAATCCGAAGGTATATGTATCTATATTTTGTGTTATTTTTGTGTGTTTATGAAAAAAGTGAACATTAAACCGCAATGAAAACGAAACTACAACGAATTTTAAAATTTTGAAGAAGTTCAAATTTAGCATTGACTTAGTAATTGTGTATACCAAATTTGATCGCAATTGGTGGTGGTGAGGACAAAAATTGTTTTTTTTTTCTCACACATTAGAAAATCTCCCACATAAACCCCTCTTCATTAATCACTTTGTCGTACATAAATCCTATAGTTAGTATCAAGATAATATTTGACTCAAATAAATTTTATATAAGTAGATATCACAGTGCCAAATTTTATGAGTATCGGCCCATAATTGACCATAGATCCCATATAAATCATACTTCTAAGAATCATCCTAAAGTGAATAAATCCATATAAATGTTTGTATCAAAATACATACGTATGTTTTGTAGAAATATATAAAGACAATTAGCCACATTTCCAATGTAAAACATCTTCTCGAATTTTTATGCACATACACAATGTAGTATCATATGGTGGGGCTTCACTTGTTTTCATTTATTTTTACTCGAAATAGAGTGTTAACCGTTCTACACTACGCCATATATTTTCGTAGAAAATTGCCCAAAGGCGATGAAGCGAGATTAACAGTATTACTTTCGTAAATTCTATCACATGACCGAAATCTGTCTGGTGGGTCAATTGCCATTTACCAACGGAATATAATTTAATATTCATACAAGATAATTTCGTTTGGATTAAGTATTGGTTTGAATGATCTAAAGGCTATAATCAACAAAAATAGAAGTAAATACGGTAAGAAGCAGTGTAGAATTGAAGAAAAGTGTGTTAAATATCAACCAACAAAATCATTAGTCAATTCAACAGAAGTTTTAGTTAATTTTTTGTAAATTAGTTAAATTGACGAAAAATTGTCAATATGACTAATTGAATTAGTTAATTAAAATGTAAATTTTAAGTCAAATTAAATAAAATAATATTCATATTAACTACATTTTTTCTCCATATTGATTTTAGTTGAATTGAATAAACAATTTATTCCAATAAACTAATTTTTTTTTCTTCAAATTGAAGAATTCTTATTATTTTGACTATTGAATTTTATTCAATTTAAGCTTCGGTAGGAAAAACTATGTTTATATAATATTGTATGATTTTATTCATATGCATATATTGTTATACTCTATACCATAGGTGGTTATGGTATTAAGCGTTTGTGCTGATGATTGTAACATCCAGAAATGTTATTGTTTACCATTCGGCTTAGAATAATTGATTTGACGATGTCCGTCCATCTGTCCGTTTATGTAAACCTTGTAAACAAACTAAAGGTCGCGATTTTTAAAATAATTGAATTAAATCTGGCACGTATGTCTTTTATACTCCAGGGACGAGGCTTATTAAAATTGATTATGATCGACCTATTATTTCATTTAGCCCCACACAAATGTCATCCTTGAATAAGCAGAAATTGATCACAATCAGTTTATAATCCCATATAAAGCTCACTTCGGGGAATCACCCTATAATACATAAGTTTCATAGAAACATACAAGCATCGGCTTTTAATACAAGCATCGGCCAAAAATTGATCCCAGGTCCCATATAAGACCCCTCCCCGAACTTTGACCGACTACTTTTTTTTCACTTGTTGTACAAATTGTTTTAGTAAATATTAGGGTGATCGACTCGGTTTTCCGACCAGTTTTATAACCGATTTTTCGGTTTAAGTACTGTCGGTTTTTTCAAAATGTTAATTTTTCAAATGTCGAATAAACAGGATTTTTAAACACAAAAAAACTAATTTTAAAAATAACATTTTATTTAAAAAAAATATGTACTAAATACTAATACTGGAATGGAAATTTTGGAAAATTTTATTGAGTGATTAATATTTATAAAGTTAATTTCTTGTTATGTTTTATAAATATAGTTTAAAGTTAAATTCAGATCAATCCTATAATTTTAAACAAATATTAAAGTAATAATTTTGTTGAATGAAATACTCATATCAATGGACTTAGTTTTTTTTCTTGAAACTTGTGTAACATTCAATATTTCGTCACCGAAAATGTAAAACAACATACTTTTCATAACTTTACAACTGGAACAAAAAAAAAAATCTAAAATCAAAATTTTAAAATTTCTAAAAACCAAATTGTTGAGTTTTTAAATCCTTAAATATCGCCCAACATATTAGTGAAGTTTAATTGTGTTAAATATTTTTCATACTATGTATGAAGGTTACTTTTTTTGGATGTGTATTTTCAAGAAAACGTAACGTCAATACAAATTTTAGCAAAAATTATAATTAACAAGATTTTGATGCTTTCTTGGTAGCAAATGAAGTATTAGTGTAGTGTGAAGATTTTCATTTATATAATACTCAGTCTCATTTTTTGGTGATTATTTTCTTGCCTCAATTAAAATTTCTTTCTTATATAACATTTATACCAAACCAAATTTAGTAGTTTTTGGCCTTATTCGGTTTTGATAGAAAAACTACATACATTTCTTCAGTTTTTCCCTAAAAATCAAAAATGGTATATTAAAATAATTATATATAATAAATTTTAACTTGAATATATATATATATATATATATATATATATATATATAGGATTTGTTGAATTTTTTTTTATAGAAATACAGTCGTTTGATGAAAATATTTACTTTGCAAAAAAAAAACGGTCAACCGATTTTTATGGAACTTCAAAAAAAGCAACCGCTTTTTCAAAATTGAAACTATTCGAAAACCGGTTTCCTAAAAAAGTCGAATAATCGAACACCCTAATTAATATACATACGACTACCCTACAAACAAAATAATACGAATTCGTTTTTTTTAGAAGAAAAATTTTATTGCCGCAATAATATTCGAATTGCGGAAGTTCCCCCATCTTGAGATATTGTGCGTCACAGGCGATGCATCTAAGCAATAAGAAATCAATACATCTGGAAGAAACATAGGTAACATTGCTAGGTAATCATATAAGTAAAAAAAGGAAGATAACGCTATATAATCTTCTGGAAGATGTAATAAATATATAGAAAAAATATCACTAAATAAATCTTGAAATAATATAATAAAGAAAACTTTTACATCTTGTAAAGCGTGATCCATATAAATCTTAACATTACGAGTATAAATCGCGAAAACTAAAACGTTCACATAAAATATCCATTTTTTTGTTAAAAGACAAACGAATTTCTTCAATATTTTTTTAATTTCTTCAATTTATTCCAGATGAACTCAATAGGATATTATCAATTTATTGCGAAGGTTATAATCATCTTACTGAAAAAAGCACGATACTTTAAGAATAAAAATAATATAAAAAAATAATAAAATTATATATTTTTTGTTGTTGGTTATTGCCCAATTTTCTTTAAACAATATTAGAAAAATATTGCTTTGATGATTTTCGTCTAAATAATAAAAAGAAGATATTGCGTAAATTTCTTTTAGGAAGATATCTTCCAAATATTTGCAGGGTATTTACTATCACACACACTATGGCCTGACAAATTTTAAATTTAGATTTTAAACGAGTTTTGGTGTTCCAATGAAATTTCGGCAAAAGTGCAGGTAAACTTGTTTTAAAATTAGGAAATAAGAAAGCTCCCAAAATCTCAGTCCGGGGAAAACTTGTTTCGAAAATTGATTTTTTCAATTAAAATGATCATCAAGCCGTTGTAAAAGGCGTGGCTCAGATTTATTTTTTTTAACCAACATATGTTTATGTCTGCTTTGACATTTGAGAGTTGAAAAAAAAAAATTAAAAAGGTTTTTCAAAATTGACAAAGTTTGGATAGCGCTTGGGTGAAAACAGTTACCCAAAGCGCCTCCGATTTTATTTTACACGCATTTACGTTAAGATTTCAAACCATTACAAAAAATCTATGGTACGGAGCAAAAATATATTTTAGAACTTGATTAATATTACCACCTTTAATTTTTTTTAAGTTTCAACTTCAGATATAATATAATAATATTTTATCGGATAGATATATTTATATGATTCTTGTAGCAATATTATTTGGAATTTTGTAAGAAATCTAGTGGATATTTGCAAAAAATTTTAGGCCCCAAGTTAAACAATTAAAAAAAACTAGGCTAAAAATGAGGGTAAAATTTTCTGTTACCTAAAAATCTCTTACATTAAAAGAGATAACCTACATATGTAAGCATGTTTATACACATTCTTTTTTTCTGTCAAATTATAAATGTATTTTTGGCGAATTTAAAAAAAAAATTACACACCCAAAATGATCAACGTTGGAGGTCTATCCTCTATCCCATGACCCGCTAGGAACCTAAGCTCCTCCTAATCAACTCGAAGACACCTCAACTATGACCATGTGAAATTTTATTATTTATGTCAAAAAAAGTGTTTTGGGACCTCTGTGAATCATTAACAATAAAACAAATAAGAAGTACAAAGAAACTTTAATAATTTTTATTGTATAAAAAAATTATTATTTTTGTAAAAGAAATAAGTATATCTAAATTAATGCATATATTAATTAACAACAACATCAGTTGTTATTAAAAGTAAAAAAAAATTAAATATAAATATCTAAATAATTAGTATAAAATACTATAAAAAGGAATATTTTAATTCAACTTAGTTTAAACATCTAGAAGACTTACGTAGCGGTGGTTTTGCTTATAGGTGATTATATTACGAAGGCACTAGTACGCTATGAATAATGAAAATAAACCAAATAAACAACCATCTGAAATATTTGAATACAAGAAGTATTTAAAAAATATGCGATAAAATAGTTTTCTGTAAATTTTTTATAAAGATCTTCATTTTTCTATATAAAAGGAAAATGTCTACTTCTGTCTTTAATTCGCATAATCTCTTCAGCATATTTCCCTTCGCAATCCAACGGACATTGATATGAAGTAGTAGTGCTTCATTTAAATCGACACATAATTCTATTTCTTAAGGAACTAGTTTTTGTAAAATTTACTACGCCTATAGTAGTTTGAAGAGCACTTTTGAATATATCAAATAAGGTTTTCGCAGCAAGTACTTGTCGATGGA
>OW026521.1:56606967-56674467 GCA_932274085.1 Protocalliphora azurea | reverse complement strand
AGTGAAAACGGCAAAAATGTTAAGTTTTTTCTCCTTTATCATAAAGATGGTAATACGAGTATTACAAATAAAATAAGCTATATAACACCAATTGATGCATAAGACTTCACAATTAACTGATAAAACCCATATATACCTACAATTAATTGGAGACGCATTTAAACAAAATATAAATAAACAAAATACAAATAAACAAAAATATGTAAAACAAAAAAATAAAAAAGGAAAAAAAATATATTTTTAAGATTTTTAAGATAATCAAAAAAGAAAAGCCACCAGTGAAAAAATGTCCTATTGCAAAAGGGTTCGTTGCTTTAAGAATTAGTGTTTTTCATTCATTTTCAGAAAAGAAAAAAAAATGTTTATTTTATGTTACTTACAATTCGGTTTATTTGTATAAAAAAATATTAATTTATATTCACAGAAAATTATAAATTTGTACATGTTAAATTTCCTCTCAAAAGGACTTCAAAGTTTCGAATAAAATCCAAATTAAAAAATAATAAAATATTTACGAAGATTATATCGACCCAACTCTAAATTAAATGTTGCAGCACAAAAGGTTAAAAAAATATCTTTTTGTAAATTCTACCCTTGAATATTTATTTTTAAACTAACTAACACAAATAATTCTAATACATTATATAAAGGTTATTTTCTTACCAAGTTGTGCTGCAACATTTAAATATTTTTTTATTTTTAAGTTGTGTATCATTCGACATTTTGAAGTCATTTATGCAATAACAATGTTTATTTTTCGTATACTAAAAATTTCGTATCATATAAAAGTGTCGCAGGCGTGACATACGTAAGAATGTGGACACTGAATCTTACGTTTGTGTTATAAAATTTATGACTTTTATTAGGGATTCGTTTGATAGCAAACCACTTGGGTTAAGTAGCCACTGACAAATGTGGCTTAAAAATTAAAAAATAATAATAAAGTTTCCGTTTTATAAGCATTTTGCATTTTATTTAAAGTCGCTAAAACTTGAGTTTTAAATATCTAAATATATGTATTTAATGGATGATTTTATTATCCGCATTCACAATGACCTTTTATGTTTACAAACCATTTTCTATTTTTTTATTTTATTTTTTATTTTTTGGCATTTCTAGTTTGCATGTTAATTTTAACAAGTGCAAATGTTTGATTATGCATGGAGAAAAAAATATTAATTGTTGGAAAAATATTGAACATATCCAGGGCTTATATTCAAAAAGGGCTACCTGCAAAACCCCAATTGTTAAGGAATGCATAAAAACTGTTTCTTTCGCTATTTTTTTTTTAAATTTTGCTATCCAGTCTTATTAGTAATACGTTTACTAAACCTCACAAATAAAAAATATATCGCGAAGTTATGGTAGATAGCTCTTTTTTTCTTAATGTATTATCAATATATTTTATAAAAAGTTCAATATATGTTATAAAAGCGCGTTTTGTTTATCGAAAATTGAAGGTGTAAAAGATAAAATTTTTGGTCAAAATTAGACAACATAAAAGATGTAAAAAACAACATATAAGAGATAAAAAAGCGAAGTTTGATGGTTAGCAAGACCAAACGTTCAACGCTACATACAACTGTAAAATAAAAATTGTGACTACAAAAAAAAAAAAAAACGAAGATGTGTTCACAATTCAAACTATAAATAAATATTGGAAAAAATTTATGCAAAAAAAATTTAAGTTTCTTTTTCTTATCAACAACTTAATTGTGACTAATTATTCCAAAATGCCTTCAACATTACAATCATTTGACACTAAAAAAACAGTTTTTCTTAAAAAAATTATGTGTCCGGTGTAGGGTGCATATCGTAATATCATAATGTCCACGGACCCCTTTTAATCCAGATCAGAATCCTACCCAGACCAAATTTAAAACCTCTTGTAGATAGCCCAAAAATAAAAATGCAAAAAATGTCTTATAATTAATTTTTCATTTCGAAATTGATACCACTGATAAAGGACACAAAAACAGACTGTTTGATATCGAAAAGATATCTTTGGAAATTTGCTGAAAACCATTACCATGCAAACAAATTATTTTTATAACTATAATATTATGTTCACAAACCAGTGATTTTTACATGTTTTTTTGAAAAACTCAACATGTTTAAACATCACTGTTTACATATAACGCTATGGGTTTTTTTCTTTTGTTTTTATATATATATATATATATATATATAAGCTAAATATATGCAAAGTAAATGAGAATAGTAATGAATGAAGTTGTTTTTTTATTAATTATAGTTGAAAAATTCATGTATATTCATGTTTATGGTTTTTCAACCATATTATGTTTACTGATAAAAGGTTTGCATATACTTTTTAATCCAGACCAGAATACTACCAGCCCAATATTAGAACCATTTTCATCCTGAAGATAACTGTTTTTTTATACAAATTTTATCATATAGTATATTCATTTTCATATCATATCATATGTAGTGTCCATTGACATTACTTCACTTTAAAAAGTGATAATGTCGATAAGCCATGATGTCGATGCTTGGAAAAAACTACTTGTTTTTTTGTTAAAAAAAAGTTACAATTTTTCCTAAAAAGTTATATTTTCGGAATTTGAAAAAATAAATGGCCAATACATAAAAATACGTTTCTAATTATATATAACATGACCATATTCAATATACCTTTAAGAGAAAAAATTATATTTTTATTGACATTACCGGCACTTAGACAATTTTTCGATTTCCAGAAAATGTTTAGTTAGCGAATTGTTCGATATTGCTTTTTTATATTATTGAACACTTAAATAAGGATATAGTCCTAATGTCTTGTTATCGAGAAGAATATGCCGCCAAAATTTTCCCGTAAATAAAACTTTTTAAATTAGGAAATTTATTTAATAAATCAGTTGTCCCCTTTCAGACCAAAATATCGGGCTTTGTAAAGGTTAACTATGGTATAAAAATGTTATTATTAAAATCAAATGTGATATTTTAATTTATATAACAAAGACACTCTTTTCTCAAGTGTGATAATTCATCTGGATATTTTTTTATATGATGAAAACATCACGAAATTTTCCATTTGTACAAATTTAGGTTTTAACCAATTCAAGAGCACATTACTTAAAGCTTCTACACTGAGTCCTTCTCAAAAAAAAAAAAATAAATAAATAATAATAAAAACGAAAAAAAAATACTCTTTCATATTTTGGATTCTAACACTGTTTTTAATGAAAACATTGCTAAAGTTACTTTCTGTGTAATTTTGTAGACCGAAAATGTATTAAAAAAACGAAATATTTAATTTTATCTGCCACGAAAATAAAAAGATTGTCACGTACAATAAAATAACATATTTCAAATTTTGTTCTCTTCAACAGAAGCGATGTGAAGGAAGTTTTTTGAAAGTTTTTTAAAAAAAAAACTTTCAAATGTAACTGTTATAAATGGTGAATATTTGTGTGATCTATGTAATTAATTTTATTAAAGGGATCAAAAGTTACAAAAATGCGGTTATATTATACGTGATTCAAACAATATAACATAGTTTACTTAATAATTTGTGCATACAGAGACTCGAGTTCATAATAATGTAATAATTAATGAAGAATACAGTAAAAATGTTGCATTGTATTGTCAAAAAACTCATTCATCCGACTACAAAATACATGTAGTCATATATTTTGTTTTAGTGTTTTTTTCTTTTTTAGAGTAATTTTTTTAAAATTTAGTTTGACGTTCCTCTCACATAACCTTCTAGTTATATTCTATGGCAACAACCACCAAAAACTTTACTTACCCGGTAAGCCAACATATTACACTCCCAAAATGTGGTAACTACTATTACTACTTTTATATAGCGATATCCACGAATTCATGGGTGCCCATTACTGGGGTACTTATTATAAACTTTCAAATAAGTAGTAAATCGGATACTACAAAACTACAAAATTTCAATATAAATAAATAAATAAAAACATAAAGTTGCCTATACTGAGTTTTGAACAAAAACTTTCGCACAAGTTTCAGAAACTACTACTGTCTTATTCACCACCAGTATTTGCCACTTTAGCCTTTTTAAGGCTAAATCTAGCTTTTTTATTTAGCTTTTAGCCTCAAAATGTTCGTTTTAGCTTTTTTCTAGCCTTGTTTTATTCCTAACATAGACATAAAAAAGCTAAAATTTTAATATTAAAAAATTTAATAATTTTTTATTTGTTTTATTGTGCAAGAAAAATTACCCTAAGCAAAATCGCCCAAATCAAATATAGAAAAATTACCCAAAAGAAATGACAAATTGCCCAAATACAAAAAATTGAAATTTTACCCAAAAAAGTGAAAAAATACCCAAATATTTACGAAAAATCATCCTCATCCAAGTCCATTATAAAACTTTCTGGTATGAAAATTAATCCATTATATGATAAAATTTCTGAACAAAATCAGCCATATTCAGAATGAAAATAGTTTTAACTTTGGCCTGGGTAGAATTCCGTTCTGGATTAAAAGGGTTTTCTAGAAAGCTGGTCTTCGGCCGGATGCAAAGGTTTTCAACTCAGACGTATTTCAAACTCCGGATTCGCTGAATTAAACTTTTTTGAATAGGATGATATTTTACTTTATAATATATAATAAAAGATATCAAAAATGTTTTATCAAATACGAATTTTGGGTTATTTTTCATATGAAATAATAATCAAATTTGTATGGGAAATTTTGGGCAATTTTTCTATTTTTTTTCTGGCAGGCATTAAATCGCACCAAACATCTAGATTATTTATATTTAAAAAAAAAATTTGCCTGCGACGTTTCATTCTCCAAATCAAATATAACTTAACTCATTTTATGGACTTATTTAATCAATTATTATAATTATTTTTTTTTAATAACTTTCATTTCATAGAAATGAAAAAACGAAATCTTACAAAAGCGAAAAATCATCCAAAAATTTGGAAATAAACAAAAAGGATTTATGATTAAAAAAATTAATTCAAAACATTTGTTAATTTTTCATATGAAATAAAAAAATGAAAAAAAATTTATTTTTCATTGGATCATTTTGTGGACAGCCGTTCTATGTTTTATTTATAAATTTATTACAATATCTTCAAAAAAATATCAAAAATTAATACGCAAACTAAGCCATTGCATAACTAAATGAACCTTTTATTTACCGGTAAGTAGTTATTTTACTACTCAAAGAAATAAGAAAAATAATGATAATTCATTATCAGGTGATGATCTTAGTAAGTCGTAGCCATTAGCAAAAACCAACAAATTTTTTCCGGGCTGTTGTACAAAAGCAACAATAAGGCGAATTCAATAATGTTTCTTATATATGCAATTTCATAACTTTAATAACCAAAAAGAATAATACTGGTCAGCAAAATATTCCCCCTTAAAGGTGAATAGTTGGACTAAATGGATTTTTACCTGCTAAACACGAATCTGCTTCCAGATTTTTTCTATCAGTTCTTTATTGTTATTATGGACATATCTAATATTTTCCCCTTAATAAGGCGATTACATGTGTATATTTTACTATAACTCGAGAAAGGATTGTCTGATTTAAACAATTGAACACCAAAAGATGTATACAAAATGACTTTCAAATTATCTTAACATTATCTTTTTATCCGATCAATATTTTTGGAGTTAATGACCAAAATTCTTCCAATTTTTCATGAAAAGTTTATATTTTCCGAATAACTCCTAAAATATTAAGCGAATAAGAAAATAATGTTGAGACAACTTGAAGATAATTTTAATCTATTAGTGTTATATTTATCTAAATTTATCTAAATTTCTTGAGTTACGAGTATACAAGTGTGACTGCATAAAAAGTGTCATGCACATAAAAAAATCAATACGTGATAGAAAAAAGTGAAACGAGATTCTCATTTGGCATGTCAAATTCCATTTAATCCTCCTATTATTTTCTTAAAAACGAAATATATATATATATATATATATATATATATATATATATATATATATACCTTCACTAAATTGTGAATATCAATTTTGATAATATATAGCTTATTTTACTCATAGTATTACCTGCATTATGAAAGCAGATTCGTGTTTAGCAGGTCAAATTCCATGCAGTCCACATAATCAGCAGTTGATCTGAGATCACCGGAGATTTGCCCTTATTTTCACATTTGTCTTGATAAACATTTGTCTAGTATAGATTCGATGTAAGAAATGTATGGTTTGTGGATTTGATAACTAATATACAAATACCATATTTTCAATATTAAAATTTCATAACATAAAAAATTAAACATTGTTCCAAATTAAAAAAAAATTTGGAACATTATTTCAATTTTATTTGAAATAGTAACAAGAGTTATTTGTCTTAACCAGAGATTCGAAAAAATTAATTAAATCTTAGCTTTATCCTCTTAAATCTAAATTCTGAATTAAGAAATACTAGTTTTTCATTCCATAATGTCATTTCAAAAACATAATTCTATAGTTTCATTCAAAGGCTTTGGTTTGAATAATTAATTTATAAGGAATTCGTTAAATTTTTTTTAATTCAAATCACACATTAACACACATTCTTGCACTAAATTTTTAATATTTTATTTTTTTATTTTTAATCTTTTACAAAATGGATTAAAATATATTCTAAATCTAATTTGTAATAGATTTGAATTGAAGAAAATTTTAATGATTCAATATATTCTTTAGGCTTGAATTATACAAATGATTGTGAATTCTTTAAGGAATTAATGCTTTACAAAATTTATTCAAATCTTTGAATTAAATTACTTATAAATGCTAATAAATTTAGCTCGATTTTGAAAAGTAAATTAAATAATTAAGCATTTCGAAAACTTGGTCTAAATTAACATTTACGATCGATACGTTTTATTCGAAGTATTGATAGACTTAGATATAAATTTTAAAACCAAAAAAAAAAAAAAAAAAAAAACAGCTAATACTTAGGGGTTACAGTGAGAAAAATCCAAACTATTTTTATTTACTTTTAAAAAATATTGATAAGAATGTTATAGAAAACGTAAATAAGGAAATCAAATAGTTAATGGTTAGAGTAAAAAAAGCGGAATTTATTCACATTAAAGTGATTTTCGGCAGAGGGAAATTATGGTCAATTATGGTCCGATATTCGTCAAACTTGGTACACAGATTTATACTTGTATATATCATATTCCCTGACCACATTTGTATGGGGGCTTGGTGAAGTGATCCGACCGTAGGCAATAGACCAAAGTAATTATTTGTATAAAATTCAAAATTTCGGCCTTTACTTTGTGCAAAAGCTTTACATGAACGGAGACAGCCAGACGGAAGGCATTGTTAAATCGACCCAGGAAGTGATGCTGAGTAGAACGGTTTGCATTACAAACATCAGCAAAAATACATAATAACCGAGCCACCTATGGTGGTGTAGGATATGCAAATGTATAATCAAAGAGACTACAACTGTGTTAGGAGACTGTTATTTTCATATAACTCAACATTTTTAAGTTGTTTCTGGAAATTTTAAGAATAATCTCAACAAAGCGTATTAGATAAGATATTCTTATTATTTATTTTTTTTATAGTAATATGTATATTTTTCTTGTGTTATTAATTATGAGCGAAATAATTTAGCACTGCTTCAAAGCCATTTATCAATTTAACACCAATGTCGATCGGCATCGTAAATACTACCCATGACACTCTATGTGGTCGGTCGATCCTAACCACACAATCAGGGTTTCCCCAAGCTAAAGCAGTGTCTGTATTTATGTGTGTGAATTATTATAGCTGTATATTAGTTATTAAATGTTATATATAGGTTTAATATTATACCATATATTTTCATATATAAACGAATCTAACTGAGCCAATTTCATATACATTTACACGTATCCATATTTTTAGTACGTAATTAATAAAATGCTGTTATACGAAATGTGAACACATTTTTGCTAAGTTAATGTGCAAAATAATTTACTAACTAATGTCCATCGTGTCGTCGACTACAATAATCTCCTAGCTGCTGTTTGTTTATTTTACAAATAAAATAAGAAAAAATACTATGCAAAGCTACGTATGAAGTTTAATAGCACAGTGGCATAGCGCAATAAACACCCACCTTACTTATACACTGTAAATAAATTCAACTGAAACTAAGTTCAAACTAAACAAATAATTCGCAACGTAAATGTGACAATTAAGAAAATCTATATTTTTCTTTCTTTTTTAAAATATATAAATTAAATACATGTTATAGCCCATTTACATCCACGAAAAAACTTGGTTTTTCACTTAACTAATTATTTTTATAATTTTTTATTTTTAACTTGTTACGAATAATTTAACTAGCTAAATGAAAAAACCCAGTTATTTAATTGGCTTTTTACCGTATACAACTCTGATTTATATATTTGGTTGGAAAATTGAAGAAAAAAATAATGTCAGATCAAAAAAATAAAAAAATATACAAAATGAAAAATTGAAAAATAATTAATGGCCCGATTATGTATGTCGATTTTTATCGTTTTCCGACTGAAATGCTATTGAGTGTTTATTTTCATATTATCTAATTATATCACTATACAACTGTTTGGGTTTTTGTCTGTGATAATGAAAATTTATTATGTTATTTGACTCAAAATTTGTTATTCTTTACGTCGATAGTTGTCGAATCAAGTGTTAAAATAGTCTGTAAAGTGTAATTATTCCTTTTAAAGTTGTTTAGGAGTATGCTTGAAGGCCTTAAATAAACTAAGGAACAATTTTCAATGTGGTGGTCAACTCAGATAAAATTCTGAATTGCTAATATAAAAAAAAAACATATTAAAATGAAATTTAAAAATGTTTCTCATTTGTTTTACAAAGAGGTTGTTTGCGGTTTTTTGTTTAGTGAACCGGGCGAACGGCATGGATTGATTGTATGGGGAAATGATTTTTATTAATAATATATAATATATAATATTTATAATATATATATATATATATATATATATATATATATATATATATAATATTTATTTCATCCATTCCATATATCAAGAGAAGAAAAGTTTTTCGCCCGTGTGAAAGAATTCTACATTTAGATAATTTTGCATTTCTAACAGTTAACGGCAATATTTTTGTAGCTATTCAGGACAAACAAGTACAATAAGATAATAGGAATATGAAAAATCTGCAAATGATCCATAATTTATTATATTAATATTTATATGAATTGTTTTATTTTTTTTTTTTTTCGTTTTCATTGTCACTTTTTTGTATTCAGTATTTTTCATATTCAAAAAAGTAAAATTATGAAAAAAAATTCTACCGAAAAAATATCGACTTAGAGAATACCAATTTTGACAGCTTTTTTACATCTATAGACCTAACATAAAAACATTTTGTGAAAAAAATAATAAATAAAGTACAAATAGTCATTTATAAGTGTTAATTGTGTAAAATATTACGATTAGATTTCTAGTTGTTTTCTGTTTTCGCTACTATATATACTCGTATAGTCATTGCAATGTTTGAGTTCATGTATATGTTTTTGTGTGTATATTTTAACAGTTTTTTCTCCATAACTTGCTTTTTTGTGAACCGATTTGGTTAATTAAAAAAATTTAAAATTCAAAAAATCATTTGCGAAATCCTTAGCTAAAAAATATGGGTTTAAAAAAGTCGAAAAAAACTTTCAAAAACCTTTTTTTTTTGTGATATCTCCGCCGATTATGAACCGATTATGTCTGAAATTCAATACCAAAATTCTTGTAATTTTTATCAATTATTTAATATATGTGACATATATATATAAAAAAGTTATCAGGGAGTTTCAAAAATTCCATATCAACTGACACTCGGATGGATATCGTTATTTCTACTTCGATTCCTATAAAGATCCATAATAAATAAACTTTTTTGGTCTCAGACAAAAATTGTGGAAATTACAAACGGAATGAATGAATGAATATTTGGTATAATAACAAAAAAATATTACTAATATTAATAAAATTAAATAATACTTAAGGTGTTTTCACACAAGTACACGAAGTATTAACACTTTTTAAAAATATATCGGTATATAAAATTATATAAAAATATTATTGGTATATAAAAAAGTGACTAGTAACTAGTTCAGACCGTAATTTAAAAATTTCATATTTAATTTTGTTTTTATCTTTCTTTCCATATTTTTCATATTTAGTTTATCTTCGTTTTCAAAGAAATTTTTTTAATAAATTAATTTTTGTTAACGCAGAAATACATACATTATCTGCGCATTTTTCGAAATGTATGTCTATGTGTATCAATATTATAAATAAAACTTATCGCTCCTAAATGTTAGTTCAGCAATATAATTTTTGTTCCCATTTCAAATAAAACTGAAATTATGATGCCATCGCAAATTTTTTTTGAAAATTTGGGACAATTTTTCGATTTTCGTAAAATTTTAAAGTTTAAAGTCTTGTAATTGGATATTATTTAGCAAATTCACAAACCAGTCTTACAGTTTTTTATCTCTGGGTATTTCCAAAAAAAATTCGACCAAAAATTATAGTTTAAAAAATTTTATATATTCGATTTCTTTTAAATTTGGAGTATTCATTATACTAGTCATCGTGCACTTTTTCGCCTATAAATCAGTTCCATATCATTTACGGTTCATGTTTTGTGGACTTCTAAAGTAGGACACCTCGTCAAAAATAAAGTTTAAGGTTAAATAACTTTTATGTGCATTGTCCGATTTTAACAAAATTGGTATCAGTGGAAAGGACTGATACTCCTCTTTATTATAAAATAATAAAGGTTACACATTTACCTGGCGCAAGGTCATCTAAAATGAAGAAAATATCTTTTATCCTAAGATTTCCTTAAAAATCGTTCTTTAATTTGAATTATTTTTTGACATACTTTTTACAATAAATTTTTCGTTATAGTGTAGAAATTTCAAAATAGGATATCAATGGGATCAGAAGTTATAACAGTTTGTTTACAGCAGCTAGTACAATTTTTCTAACAAATTAATATTTTTTTAAGTTTTCTAATACTTTTTTTAATTTAGTATCAAAACAAATAGGATAGGATAAAAGCAAATACTGTTGGTCAAGATCGACCATCTTGTGTATGTGCACTAAAACAATTGTCAGAAGAGGGCCTTATATGGGATCTATTGGTAAATTGTGGAACGATCCTTATGAAATTTATTACAATAAATTATTCGTATATGAAAATTATTTATGTAAAATTTCATTTCGATATTTTTGTGAGGTTTATGCACGTTTAAGTATTTTTCGGGAATGTGATTTATATGGGAGCAATGGTCAATTATGCACCGATTATTATGAAATTTAGTGGGGAGATCTATACTTAGTTATATTAAATTTATCTCGATATTGATATTTATGTCAAATTTATGCAAGCTTGATTGATTTTCGGGAATGGGGATTATATGGGAACCATGTTCAATTATTGTGAAATTGTGTTTGATAATTTATACTTACAGTATCGGCTAAAACTCACTGAACTAAAGTTAGTTTTTGATTAAGTTACCTTGTATAGATTCACACTGATTTTGAAGTTTGTCTTGATAAAAATTTGTCTATTATAGACCCTACGTAATGTTCTATGACAATCACTTTGTTTTACGTTTAGGCTTGTATATTATTAGCATTGGCATTGTAGTCCACGCTTCTATTATTGAACAGGAGAGTCTCTGTGGGCCTCCCCCGACCGCTTCCCCATTGCTCGAAGCTGGGTCGCTATTTATGAAATTATATTATAAAATTTGTACCTACTTAAATTCGTACTGAAAGTTTATATAAATTTCCAAAAAACACAGTTATATTTATAAGAATGAAATTCAAATGTTTTTGAATCATTTTAGAAACTTTAAAATACTATTTAGCCCAGGTCCGTTTTTGATGCCATTATATTCCCAATAACAACGCTCATCTATGATATAAATTTCAAATGAAAATTTATAGTTTTTCCAATTTTATCAGCGTTTTTGTATCCCTCTATCGTACAAAAAAAAAAAAAAAATAATTTTTTTTATATTTTAATGCAAAACCGTCCATCTCTCTGAGCAATTATTATTTTATCTTTTGACAATTTAAATACAACATATACCAATTCTGATTAATTTGCACATATTGAGTATGAGTTTTGCCAAAAAATTTAAATCGGTTGAATAGTTCTTTAGATATAAAATAATAAATACTCACTTCTTATGGCGGCTATTACTCCTGTAAAGCTGCCTTCCCTATTTTCATATCAATTGTGGAACTTGACAAGAAAATTATTCACATAAAATCTCGAAACTTTCACTGTAATAGTTCCATAAATTTGCGATAATTAAGATTTATCTTGTATGGGGGCTAAAACTTTAGAGCTGCCCGCCCTATTTTCATATCAGTTATGATTTTTGATAAGGATTATTAAGAAATTATTCCCAAACAATTTTAAAAATTTTCCTCTAATAGTTTTTCATTTAAGCGATAAATAATTTTTGCACCAATAATAATTCAAATCTCCTTTTTGCGAGATACATTTAAACGTCTAAAACAACTTGGCCAAGTTCCACCTTCTTACGATGATTGAAACAGAATGCTACATGGCCATTTACATCGACGATCCTAGAATAAATCTTAACATTTTTGTTCACCAATACTAATTGATTTATACATCAAACGATAGCTAAAATAAATAAAAAATAAATATACTCATATTTTTTAAAAATAGCTAGTAGAAAGGATAAAATCGTTATTTTAATAATAATTCATATTAAAAAATTATGTAGAAATAAAAAATAAAACTACTAACAAAATTTTTTTTGTTCATATTAACTTTTTTGGAAAAATTACGATATATAAGTATAATAATTTTTTTATTAGCTATCGTTTGATTTACATATCATTAACTTTGATAAAAAATTTTTTAAGGTTTGTTTTGGAATCATAAATAAATAAATGATATTCCCCTTCATATTTTTAGGTATTTTTTTCCTAGCCCCTATACGAATATTTTCCCGGACGAACGGTTTAATGCTTATAAATACCTTAATTATATATCTATTTATCTGAAATTCGACATATTTCAAATCAGCATATATCAGTGTCCCAAATTTCACGAATATCGGTCCATAATTAAATCCATATTCGACATACAAATAAAAATGAAGCACTTTAAATCAAAATATTCAACATTTTTAAAAATTTATTTATATTAAATAAAACACTAGCTTTATATGAGTTTCTTCATTAAAACTGCGATAACTCAAAAGTTAAAAGGGGTCAAAATGCTCAACGTTTTGCCCTTAAAAACCATTATTACATTTATGCTAAATTTATCAAAATATATATAGATTTCAAAAACCTCACAATTGCATACGAAATTAAAAAAAAAAAATAAAACGAAAACTATATGTTAAAAATGTTTGTGCATGTCTACAATCAATTGCAGCTAAGGGCATCAACTTTTAAAGCAGTTTCTAACATGTATTGCAAAACGTGATATCTTTTCAAAAAGTAAAAACCTTACTATTTTCGACTATTTAACTTAATAACAAAATAACAAAATATTTTTGCAAAAACTGGCTAAAGGTATCTACTATCCAAAAATAAGGTTCGTTTTCTATTTCACAAAACGGGTTCGTGACCAATTTAGAGGTGGTTCAAAGCGATCAAAATCTTGAAAATCATGATTTAAAAAATGTTTCCCTTCTTCGATCATAAATTATTTATATGAATTGGAATTTTCTCGGTTTATAACCCTTTGAAATCAATTAAATTTTGGTTGTAAGGAATTATTTGTGGGTGAACAAAATTTTAAAAATTTCAAAAATTTTAGTTTTTAGATTTTTATCGCTTTGAACTACCTCTAAATTTGTTTCAATTAGTCTATAATTATGTATTTCCTAGTATTTGAGCTATTCGAGACTCAGGATTTTTAATACCTTTTTGCCCTCATATAAAAGAAGGGCACCCTAATGTTTACAATCTCCGGACTTCGCTTAAATGTATAAATATTTCTCAAGACTTTACAGAAGAATTTTTTTAGTTTTTACAATTAATAAATTTAAAAACTTTTTCGTTAACATGCTTTATTTCCATTATATGTTGCAAAACAATATAAAAATATTTTTTATATTAGTTAACAGGGAAAACGCAAATATTTTATAAAAAAGTGATTTATGCGCATTAGATATGCCATAAAAAACGATAAATTATGTTATTAGTAAACATAAAATCTTTGTCATTTTCAAATAAAAATTAATTTTTTCATTAAAACAAGGCGTTTTATTAATATTTTATGGTTACAAAATAAGGCAAAAAAAAAAAACCAATAAAAATGCTAAATTTTATGTTTGTAATTTATGGATATATTCAATCATTAAATTTGTTTGAGCAATTTTTATGTGTACGCCCAAACATAACGGTCATATTCCTACCTTTAAAAGCACAATCAATTCAGAATCATTTCTTGTCTCCATCAGTCCATTCATGTAAAACTAGTTATCAAACTTAAAGTTGTAATTTAGAGACAACTTGATGCAATTTAGCCCAAAATTATTTTTAGAACACATCTAAATCATTTTACAGGAAATTATGTCTTATTGAACATTTTGTAAAAAGTATATTTATTATTCAACAATTTATAAAATACTATTGTTAAAGAAAAACCACAAATTTTAAATTATGTTTTCAGGAACATAGTTCATAAATTCAAATACATATGAATATTTAGGAATCGGTTATAGGTATCGCAATAATTTTTTAAGTGTTTAATTGAGTGTTAAGTGTTTAATTGAGTTTTAAAAACGCAAAGTTTAAGCAAATCTTTATTATTTTCTAAACATAAATTTTTAATTTATTGTTCTATCAAGCATCAAAAAAGTTACAAAATCATCCACATCATCTATAATCGAAAGCTAAACTTTCCTTCAAAAATTTATGAATTTCGATCATTGCTGAATTAGGGTCACACAAATCTTACAAAATTTTAAAAAAAATCCAAAGAATAAGAAATGTTTGAAAAACATTTCATTTCGAATTGTGTTCATTCAAAACTTTTTCTTTAGTTACATAATGTAATTACACACATCTACAAAAACAAAAATTGCTTATATTTTGTTAGTGTAAAACCACGCTTTAAATAGATAAAAAATAAATAAATAAATCGTTTTTACAACATTAACTGATGCTATTTGGGCAAGTTTAAAAGCTAATACCTTAAAAATAGCTTTAATAAATTAATCTTTTTCTAAATCTTCATTATTTGTTGCTACAAGTCAATCTGCTCAACCATTTTTAACGAACATTAGAATGAAACTAAATACTTCTGATTTGTTATACATCATATATTAAATTTTAAAAACATCTCATAATTTATACAAAAATTATTTTTATAATGTCAAAATATGCTCTACAAGTGTTAAATATGTCCCAAATATAACAAAATATACCATAAATATGATCTAAAAATCATCATATGAAAAAATTGCCGCTGAATGTGAAATATGCAAAAATATGCACTTATAAATCGATGCAAAAATGCTTCATTTTCTCTGAAACGGATAAATATTTTAATAATGTCTTCATTCAACATACAGAAAAAAATATGCAGTTGCATATTTGTGGTTTCCCTGTTAATTATTCATATTTATTCATATTCATATATAAAATAAATGAGAATTATAATGTCTTTTTTATTAAAGTAAAATCCTTAGCATAAAGTAGTTGGGGTAAATATAATATATGTATATAGTTCTAAAATAAATATTCAATATTTGTGGAGAACAAAATATGTTTAAAAAGCAAATAAGTTATGAATTTTTAAACCATAATATGTCCATTTGTAAAAAAGTTAACATATTATGTATATTTGTAATATTTAATAGTTATAGAAATAATATATTTGCATGATTATCATACTTTGTTTGTGGTAAAAGTATAATATGTTTCAGTCAATCATATTAAAATATTTAATTGGGGTAATCATAACTAGCAATAGTAATACTGCATAAGTATTATTACCATGAACACGATATTATCAAAATTAACTATAATTTGTTTCCGACTGTTTCCGTAAACATAACATAGTGGCCGTAATAATACCTCAACTATGTTTTTTCCTTGCATGTATGTACTTATCCTTGAATATATGTATTTATCTTTTGTTCCCGGTCCATATTAGGATGTGTGCAGTTTTCAAAAAGGCTATAGGCTAAAATTACAATCGTAAATTGAAAAAACTTCATGCACGAATTAGATCTTCGTCTCTTATATATGCTCTTAAAGGTCATCAATAATCATGTCTACGCTGCGAGAGTTATTCGCGGTCAATGTCAAACATCAGTTACAATTATTACATTACAACATTTGCAGAGTATAAAATTTCCAAGAATTTTGCTGAATTATTTTTTTATTAAATTTCAGTTTATTTAAAGTTCGATTTAGTATTTAAATTTTTTCAAGTGTAAGTCCTATCAGATAAACATACTACGGGTATACTCTTTTTGTATTTACATTCAAAATATACACGTTATTGTCAATGGAGTTTTTGTTGGCGATTGCCACAAAGGAACAAACCATAGAACATTGACGAACAAAGGGAAGTAAGTAAATTTTGTTACTGGTGAGTTAACAAAAACAAAAAAAAAAAAAAAACGGTGGCACATAAACCCTCATGTGTTGCACTGCTGCAATTTATTGTATCGATCAGAACACATGCTGTGTGCTACAATGATGTTAAGCATTGTGAATGTGAAGACAATGTTTGAGATAATTTTATTATTTATTATTATGATTATTTTTATATTTATACCCTACACTATATAAACTATAATGCAGCTATAGATATGTACATGCTAAACTTAATAAAAAAATCTTTTACAATCGTTAGTAACCAGTAAATAATTAATGCTACACATAATCTGCGTTACCGTTATATGATTTTAGTGGTAACTTGCAATTTTTCATTGCGTGCCTTTGCTACATTTCTAATAACACTGGTGGGTAGAAAAATCCTCCCTTAAATAAGAATAGGTGGCCCAAATGGAATTTGATATGCTAAACATGAATCTGTCGTCAGGTTTTTCTGTAAAGCACTGATTTTTAATGGACATGTTTCATGTCAAGTACACAAGTTTATTTACCATAATAAATGAAGCATCAAAAGATGCGGATCAAAATTATCTCTAAGGTATTTTAACCCTGTTTTTTATCTGCTTAAGAATGACGAAGTTATTCAGAAATTAATGTTGGAAAATAATTTTTTCATCCAAAATTTATGAATTTTTTTAATGCATGAGTTAAGTCCTTATGACACTAGCTTTTTATAGTATTTTTCTTGGATTGATAGAACAGTGTTAATATATTGTAATAGAAAAATTTCCTTAAGTAGAAAGAGTAGAACTATATTAAAAAATTCCAAAGATGACAAATTATTTATTAAAGTTATCAATAAATAATCTCAAGTTGTAAAAAAAAAAAAAAAAAATGTAAAAAATTTTTAACTTTAAATTAACATTTCGTTCTTCCTTATCATTCGCTGTCTCAGTGTATCAATAAAATACAAAAAAGCTAGTGTCAGAACGGCTTTAGGTTTGTGACAATTAGTTTCGTCTTTTGTTACTCTCTGAAATTTTGTTCAAGTCTTCTTGATTATATGTATTTCATTTGAAATAAATATGAAAACATTTTTAATTTTGGAAACTTAGTTTAAAATATTATGAACTAAAATTCATAAAACGAAATAATTTATTTATGTACAAAATTGGTTCTGCGTAATTAGTTAAAATTATAAAATGTAAAAAGAACTAAGGTTAACCTAGAGAATCACACAATTATTAATTAAGAAAACGCAAAACGTAAAGTTAGACCTTTTTATTTTTTTCTGTTAAATAAAAAAAATCTTCTAGTATAAAGTAGGAATACCTTAAGTTTATTGGAAATTAAATCCTTTTGTCAATTGCACTTTTAGAATTTTCGAAAAAGTCATTAAATTTTATAGAAATAATTACAAAAAAAAAATATATATATATATATAAAACTTAAATACTTTTATTAATTTTTATTGTTTTTTTTTTTTTTTAATTAATAAATTAGTACATTAATATATTAACAAATGTATTTACGAAAGCATTCATTGACTACATTTGTAGTCATCCGGCCAGTAGATGGTCATTTTAAGAAGTGTTGTCTGACGACGTTTTACGTAATTTTATATGGAATGTTGGTAATCAGAATTGCTTAGCATCGTTTTTAGAAAGCTATTGAAAACCTTGTCCTCTATAAACTATAAACCATATATCATCAATTTTGATCACACATGGTTTATTTTATTGGTAGTATAACCAACTTTATGATAATGATTAAACAACTGAATATTGTTGCCGCTTAAGGGGGGAAACAAATTTGTTTTTTTAATAAAAATGAATTAATTAAAGAACATAATGTTTGATCATAATAAATAAGATAAATTTGAAGACTGCTATCAGAAGTCTTGATCATGATATAATCATGATGATAAAATCGAATCATAATATGGGAGAATTCGATCAAATTGTGATAAAAAGAATCATAACATGATTCTCTTAGAACAGATTCACAACAATTTTTTTCCCTGCGTGAACTTAGAACCAAAATTTTAAAATATTTACTATTTTTTTTTTTTTTTTATTTACAGGCAGAGGGCCCTCCCGTTCAAGTAGAACCAGTAGATTTGAGTTTACGTTCACCAAGAGGTAAGTTTTTCTAAAAAATATATTATCCTGAAATCAATAATATTTAGGAAATAATGAAGATTTTAAAGAATACGTTTACATCTTTTTAATACATATGTATCTATATTAGATTACATCAAATTTAACAGACTTTTGAATTTTGACCTTAACTCCCACTGAAATCGTCCCTTGGTTTGTAAATATTGTGTGAAATATTAGTGAAATCGGATATCGTTAAGACGTGAATTGCGTTTGAAGTGTGCGTTCAATAGGGGGAAAATTTGGTCTTTTTACAGTTTAAAAAAATTAGCTATTACATACTTTATTATATAACAAAATGTTAAAACATAATTATCTATCAACCAAGATATAAAAAGAAAAAATCGGTTGAAAATGTTAAAGCTATTATGTATTCGCCAGAATATTAATGTGTTTTAAACCACTTGTATAAGGAATGTACGCACATATTTTTTATTTTTTGAGATATATTTAAATAAAATTATATTTTTAATTAAATTGTAATCATAATTACTGAAAAATAAGTTTTTGTTCCTGCAGGATAATTCAAATCCCTTTTAAAAATTTCAACAAATTTAAAAAATGTGACTAAAACTATACAAATTTATAGACAAATCCACAGGAAATAAAACTAAAAAAGAAGGCTAGGCCGTACCTGCGATTTGAATTTTGCGAATTTTGAAGTTTTTTAGTTATAAAGACAATTTTTTTTAACTAATATTCAGATTAAACAAAATGATTACATAATAATATAAATAATATCTAAGAAAAAATATTCTGAAGTTTTTAAGAAAATTTTACAAGGACAATCTTTAAACTATGAAGGTCAAAAACCAAAATTTGAATTATTATTTATTATTTATTGTCAGAATGTAGTAATTATCATTTTATTTGTCCATGATATTACTTAATAAAATTTACTTTACAAATATTGAAAAATAGGTGTCACTTGAGGGTTAAATATTCCTTTTTTACTGTTAGTATCAGATAAAAATAAATAAGTTTTCTTTATGTCTTCTTTAAAACTTTCAAATATTCGAAATTTTGATTTTAGGCATTTGCATTTTAAAGGTTATCCTTATCCAATTTTGCTAAAAACTTGTTAAAAACTTCAGAGTATATAAACCAGTACTCTGTAATAAATATGTTTAGTAGAATTGGATTGTTCATGAACGAACATATTCAATTGAATAATTCAGTTCTATGAACAATATGAAGTTGTTCAATATTTCCGTTCTTTTTGTTCATTTTGTTCTTTTAATCTTTTAATAATATTAAAATCGTTTAAATATCCGTATTTATATATTTGGTGTAAATGTAGAAATAATTGCAAAAAAAAAAAAAAAAATATATATATATATATATATATATATATATATATATACATTTGTTAATATATTAATGTACTATTTTAAATATCCGTATTTCTACATTTAGACCAAATATATAAATACGGATATTTAAAATAGTACATTAATATATTAACAAATGTATTTATAAAAGCATTGGTCATTTGATTCTTGTAAATTGTTCATATATAGTTCAATCTCGGAATAAAAATGAATAACTGAAAAAAACGAATTTGTTCACTTAATTGTTCTAAATAAAAATGAAAAATCAGTAAAATGAACGATTAAGCCCAAGATACTGTTTAGCCTGAATATCAATTAAAAAAAATTGTCGTTATAGCTAACTGCAAAAAAAAAAAAAAATAATAATGCCTTTTTACCGAAGTTCGCAAAATTTAAATAGCAGGTACGGCTCAGTCATATACGGTATTCTTTTTTAAATTTATTTCCTGTGGTATTGTCTATAAATCTGCATAGTTTTATTAAATTTTTTTGAAATTTGGATAACAAAATTTTTAAAAGTTTGAAATTGGAGTTTTGAAACAGCCTAAAAAATTTAACATTTTTTAACCAAGCATGAAAAGTGGTTGAATTATCTTGCAGAAACAAAAACTTATCTTTCAGTAAATATAGTTCCAATGTAATCAAAATTTTAATTTTATTTAAACATTTCTCAAAAAATTAAGAATTTGTTTGTTCATTCCCTACACAAGTGGTATAAAACACACTAATGTTTTCGTGAATTCGTAATGACTTTAACATTTTTTAACGATTTTTTGGTTTTATGTCTTTATTGTTAGATAAATATGTTTTAACATCTAGTTACAAGACAAAATATTTAATATCTAAACTTTCCTAAAACTGTAAAAAGGACAAATGTTTCTCATATAAATGCACTTTAACGTTAACAATATCCGATTTCACTAATATCTCACACAAAATCTTTTTACAACCCAAAAACGATTCTAGGGAGAGTTACGGTCAAAACTTAAAAGCCTTAAATTTTGGTGCAGTGTAATGTATATGCATTTTGAAATGTTTCATTTTCAGACAACCAACAATCCGTAATAATTAAATAAGCACTACTATAAATGCTTTATATTGTTGTTAATATCATTAAAATTCTGACCAAATGATTTGTGTATAAGCAGAAATCACTCTGTCTAATTTCTTGTTCTGAAAGTAATTTTAAAGTGCATAGGTCCCATATAAATGAAAACATAACAATAATATTTGACGACAATAAGTTTTATATGAGTAGAAAACCTATTGGAAGGTTTTATAATTTTCGGGCCACAATTGATCATAGCTTCCCTATATGACCTGCTTTCGGGAATCAAGCGCATAGTAAATGTAATATAAATACTAATATCACGATAATATTACATATACATATGTTGTACAGAAATATAAGTTACACCATCAAATCTTATAATAATCGACCTACAAAATTTGTTGAAATTATTAACAAAATCACATCAAAAGGCGGTTTTACTTTAGTATTAAAATGATGGATATATGGCCTTTTACTTGTTGTTAATTTTATCCTTTAAAACTCACAAGATAATAAATTTGTTTGCAATATGAGTAAATGCTAAATAAATCTAAAATGTCTTCTTTCTATTCCGAACTTTGTTTATCATTCTAATAATGGATTATAGTACATTTATTCAAAAACATCTAAAAATCCAAATAAAAACTTGTATGAAAAAATAAAATTCCATAAAATCGTTTCCTTTAAGTTATTTTGTCGTTGAAATTGAGAGATTTTAAAAATTATTTTTTAATCTAAATATATTTAAATTGACTACTAAAGCAATACTATGCAAAAAAGAAAAACGCATTTTAAAAATCTAAGTTTATACATGCTTCATATGTCATTGTAAATCTAAATGATTTAGTCTAGTTTATAGTAAAATTAACTAAATTCTCAAGATTAACTATTTAGCGCTAATTAAGGAGTTTTTAATTCAAATAGTCTGTGTTAGTATTGATGTGAGTTTTCGCTATAGGTGATATTAAAATTGTATCAATAAATTATTCTAATTTAAAGAAACCGAACACAGTCGTCGAAATACACCATACATTGACTACGAGTATATTTTATTTTAGCTTCTTCTTGTTTTTTTTTTTTTTTTTTTTTTTTCTTATAACTAAAAATACTGTTGCCATTTTCTGTGTATACAAATGCCAACATGTAGTTTTGGTGGCCAATATAAACTGTCATTTATACAATGACCAGGGGTCGTGTTTTCCTATTTATTTGACTTGTACGTGGTTATGATGAACAAAGTCGAAACAGAGTAGCAAATCTAAATTTGTTAACTGACTACAAATCAATGGCCAAAAGGAAAAACTACATAACTTAAATTATGTCGTTTTCTATTTTCTTAATTTTTAATATTGCGATATTTCATTATATATAGTGTAAATTTTTTACAAAAATCTGTCCATTATAATTCGTTTGATTTTACCTTTTTTCGAAATGTAAAAACTTTATAAATTAACATATGCTTTTCTTCTATATTTCCTATATCAAAATTCATGATTGAATCTGATATACTTATGTGAAATATGTAATTTTTTAAGACATACATTCTATTTTCATAGCATTTTGGAAATGGAATAAGTACTTAATTCAAAATATTCAAGATTTATTTTAAAATTTCATTTTGAAAAAAATTTATAACTTGTGATACTATTTAAACAAAATATTAATTTTATAAAGGGCAAAACAACACCATTATTTTTTACAATATTTTTCTATAATCAATATACACACCGGTTTCAAAAATATACTAAATAATTTTTGTACGAATTGCGGATATATTTCAATTTAAAACCTAAAAAACGATCTACTGAAAAGTAATAAAAATCAGCTATGTAGTTTTTCCTTTTGCCACAGAAATACTATTAAGTAGCAGTCGCGTATTTAATTGGGTAGAATACTACTCAATAATACATTTAAACTGAATTATATATACATATTTAGGTATTCGTTCTTCTATTGAAATTATTAGGGTTTCTATACTCCGACATTCACATACATATATCCGATTGTTTTGACATTTAAACTCTAAAGATACTTCTAGAAATTAACCTTAGTATATCCTAGTCCAAATGCGTAACACATATAACCTTGCAGGGTCTGTAGGATCAAAATGTGTACAGCTCACGTAATAATAACACTGTGCTAGTCGCAAATTTTAAAAAATTGGGAAAACTAAATCGAGTACGCTGAATTCAATGGTGGCAGCCATTTTTCTAAGTTAGTACTCGTATTCGTGAAATTAGGATGTAAACTTTATTATGGAAACAGAAAACATTTCTACATTTCTGGAATGGAATGCGTAAGTAATAGAAAATTTAAGTAAAAGAACCATAAATTAAATGAATTTCAGCCTGATTTTAGATATATTTATATTTTTGAAAAGTTATTCATTCGTAACTCTAGATAGTTTACTTAGAAAGTTTTAGTATGTATATAAATTTAAGCACTATATCTTAATTTTCCTAACTCTTTTTTAGCCTTTTAAAATGAAATATCTTAAAAACGAGCGCTAACTTTTCAATAGTTTGTTAAAAATAAATAAATACATAAATCTCCCTTTTAACAAAGTAACATTAAAATCATATGTATTTGTGTAAATACATGTATTAAATCATAAAAGCAAATCCTTTATTGGAAATTGCACATTACAGCCTCGAGTTAATCCAAATAACATTTTTCAAAGTATTTGTCTTTTCTGTCTTTATAAAAAATATGTTTGTAACTTTAGTCTTTTATTGGGCATTTATGACATCTTATTTATAGACGTTTTCATGCTTCCAAAAACGATTTTCGATTATTTTGTTTTTGTGGCCGGATTTTTTAGAATACATAAATATTATATGTATATGGGCCACTATCAAAAATTTTTAACCTGGCTGAAACTGAGTTTAATCCTTAATAAATTGATTACAGATCTGAACTTGAAACTAATATAGTGCAAAATTTTAGCACCATAGATTTCATTTTATAATCATGATTGTTGTTCAAAATTTCAAAACTAAGAAAAAGGGCTTAAAATTACTTAACTTTCGGAGTTTGTGGATAAATTCCACACCTTCTTTGTTATTGTGTAAACTTTCAACAGTTGCACATAGGTTACTCGAATTTTGATGACAAAATTTTATAATTTTAAAAATTTTTTGGTTTTTTGGGAGAGGTCCCTCAACGGAATAAAAATTTTGAAAGAGCGATTAATACTAGTTGAAATTATGCGTATTTGGTGCTATAGCTCATTGATGTATCTTAAATAGTCAAAGCAGTTGATAGTTTTAAAGTTCGGAAAACGAGAGCGAGAATTTAAAAAAAGATCAGTTTTTTTGTGTAGCACATTCACAGTTTGGTAAGAAATAGCATGGATTACTGCTTGACCTTAGTTTTTTTGTTATCGAAATCGAAGGAACATTATAAATAAATTTAATAAAAAAATTTATGGAAGTTTTGAAAATTACGCAATAATTCCACTTTTTGTTTTTTTACTTTTATGATATATGTACGCCGATAAATATGACTGATCGGGTCAAATATCGTTGATAGTTGAAAACGGGACACTTTTGTCAAAACAGATTTTACTTAGGCACATATCATGGGCAGTACAAAACTAAGTACTGTTTGTTTGTAATGCTTAATGAAAATGTCGAGGAGCATTAAAAAATTTCTAAAGTTAGAAATTTTATAGATTAATAAAAATTTATTTGGGTTAACAAGGAATCACAATATTAAATAACATTTTTTGTAATAAACTTAAATAAAATATATTTTCATATAATATATGAAGAAATAATTTAGATGCGAATAAAAAAATTTCACAAAATTGTTTAAAATCGCGATTTCTAGCATAGACAATTTTTAAAATTTTGCTCGAAAATCCTAAAACAACTCCAAATGGGAGTCTGCGACCCACAAGACATTCATGGGCGTCAAGTCGTCAAGGGATTCTAAAAAACATTCCCGAACAAATAATTTTTTAATGTAAGTATTATTTAGAAGTTTAAATCAAAATTCCAATGACAGTATGAAACTATTTAAATCTATATACAAAAAATCTCCAAATCAGAAGCAAAAAAAAGATATATATATATATTTTTTCTTCTTTATTTCTTTTAAGAAGCAACTAGTTCTTTTAAGAAACAACTAGCTGTAAGAAAAACCAATGAAGGAAGAACCCGTGCTATGCTTCGCCTGAAAATATTATGCTTTATAAAGGTAACAATGATGAAATAAAGTAAGTGGTGCTGTCCAATGATACAATATAAAGAAAACTTTACGATTTGGCAATTTATAAATATATTATTCTAAAGACTTTTTTATAAAGTCGTTCCAATGCCCTGTCCTGTGGAATACGATTGTTAAAATTTGCTTCAATGATGCGCCTTTTCAATGCTGATTACACAGAATTTTTATTTCGCTGAGAATTTTGCGAGCTTAAAAAGTAAATTAGCCTTAACGGCTTTGTAATTTAAAAGCGGGAAAAATCCTTCAAATATGAATATCGATAAAATACCAGATTTATTTCACAAAGAGTTAAAATGCAATTCTTGTGTTAAATTTTATTTTAAATCAACAGATTTCAAAGCATTTTAATTGAAATATAGCAAAATTTAACCGCTTTGTTGCCTTAAAATTATTAGAACAATTTTCATCAAAATTTTTTATGTGAAACTATCCTCCTTTGTTCATCAAAACAAAGAATCGATCTTTTGTTGACGCAGAGATATGCATTATCCGAAAAAGTTTCTTAATATTAAAGGTCTCTTGAAGCAAAATCAATGTCGCAATTATTAATATCATTTTTAAGTTATTTTTAAACAAGTCAAAATTGTAGTGGGTCGCGCTTCCATTTCAATGTCAAAAGGGGGTCGTAAAGCAAGATTTTATGAGAACCCCTGCCTTAAAATATGCTACACTAATACCATCAAACTCAAAATATCATAACTTTTATTTGAATAACGTAGTAGGTTTGGATATTGTGTGTAATATTTACCAGAATTATACATAAACCTCTAGTTTGTAAACATTTTTATATGTTCAACTTAAAACCGCTATAACTTTCGCGACCCCTGCTCGAAATTATGAACCCGAACAGATTCTACATGCATTCGAATCACTTTATATTTATACAAATAGATTTAGTGTGCCATCAATTTTTTATTTTATTTTATTTTATTTTATTTTATTTTATTTTTTTTTTTTTTGAAGGCCTAAAATCAAAAATTTTTGATAATGTCCCGCTTTTGTTTATAGTAATAACAAATAATACAAATTGTATTTATTAAAGTTAATATTAACACAAAAATGTAACACACCGGTGAATGTTACCACGTTCCACTCCCACGACCTTTTTTCCTACACTGAAATGAAGTTTACACTTTTAATAAAGAAGATACTTTTAATTCCAATACCCAGAGGTTTTTCATTTACGAAAAAATTAGACAAACGTTAATGTCCCGTCTCACAAACCAGTACTCGGGTGTAAGAAAAGAAAAAAATGCTACTTTGATACAAAACTTCGACGTAATATTTCTTTTACTTCTTTTCGACCTAGTGAAATTTATCAAATTATATACCTAAATATGTATTTAGGTTCATTGTTGTATATAATTTTATGAATAGAAAAAAAAAACTGCCAACTGAAAATCTAATAATATTATTATAAAGAACTTGAAGTTTTCTCTCTTATAAACCAGGAATTAAATATGCTTTTACAAGAGTTTTACTTACTCTATCTGTTGTAAAATATTGGGTTACCCAGAGCGTTCTTAATTTTATATACATCTATAGTGCAATTCAGTAACTTGTTTTATGGATAATTGAATCCTATATTCGATAGCATTACATCTGCTTCCATCGTTAACTAAACCACAACTTTTTTTGTGTTATATATAATAAGACTTAATCCTTAGCTTTCATAATAGACAGACAATATAAAAGTATTTTTCTTTTATTAATTTCTTTTTAACAAATAAGACAAATTTTTCATCAAAAAAGCGTACAAAACGTAATTTTTGATGTTGACGATCTTTTGACGATTTCAAATAGTCGATTTGACAATTTTACTTTTACCAAATTTATCGAGATATTTGTCGGTTATCGAATCGTTTAAGTTTACTGAACCACAGTACTGTAAAAGAACAACAATAAATACTGTTTGAGCTATTAGTCGAACGAAGTAAAGCAAACACTTCAAGACATTGAGTGATTTCAAAGACTGCAGTGAACACCATTATTCGAAACAAATACTTCAAATACTGTGTACAAAGAAATGTCTTGAAGTATTTACTTTCTTTAGCTGCAACTTTAGTTGCAAACATTTCTATTACGGAAGTCACTAAGAAGAGTCATCCAGAAGTTGAAATTAAATGGCCAAAATTATTGCCAAAGTATCATCTTCCCTCGGGAAGAACAGTTCCTCATGGAAGAGTCTTCCAGAAATCTCGAAGAGAACACTTCCAGAAGTGTCAAAAGAAACAAGAATTTATTTTATTTTATTCATAATCTGTAAGCCTATATGGCCAAATTGAATACATAATTTTTAAACTTTTACAATTTACATACATTTTTTTTGTATTTCGGGAAATCTAAATAAAATTCTCATGAGAAACTTCTGGTGAATTCCGGAACATTTAAAGAAAAGAAAATTAATAACAATTTGTATAGATAATTAATTATATTTTGATTACCTTTTCTCCAAAAAATTCGACAATACATTTTTAAAACCAAAGTTTTGGACTTTTTTTTCTTATATGAAAAAACTTGTTTTATTGATGAAGTTTTTCCTAAAATAAATTAAAAAGGTGGGAAAACTTTGAATTACTAAGTAAAATGTTAACAAGATTTACCTAATTTTTTGAAAACAATTATCAGGAACATTCAAACTGTCAGACTGTCCTTAATTTAAATTATTACTGAATTACATGATTTTCCTTACGATAGTAATGTATCTTGTTTTTTGTAAATTTCGTACACACTTCTGACAATCATCTAGATGTCGCTGAGAAGTGACGCCTGTTCGATTAATGCGCAAGAACAATGTTTTTTTTTTTTGTAAATAAAAATGTCGAACATTCTTCCGGTAATCATCTAGAAGTCTCTAAAAAGTGACGTCTGGATGATTGGCAACAATTTCTGCATATACACAACAATAAACCATATTCTGCAGGTCTCTATTATCTATGTGGCATGACCAAATTAAATTGAACACTTTACCAAGATTCTTAACTTGTGAACAATTTTAATTGTTTGGTTCATTTATTAGTTTGTGTTTGCTAGGAATCTGACGAAGAGAATTTTTTATGAATAATGTACAGCGATTGAGTCCGCTCGGAGAGACAAGATATTCATTTTTTTTAATGGATAATAATAATAATAATAATAATAACAATAATAATATTGCTATTGGCAAATATTTACTACTCGATTTTGGTAGTGGTATTATTTCTGCATGTTTCTTAGTTGTGATAATAGTGATGATGAGATGCGTTATAGTTATAAGTCTATATTAATGGCCAAATAATTCTTATAAATTTAGGTTAGATGTTAACGAATCGTATCGGGTTTTACTAAGGAGAAACTAGATAGCACGTCAAACTGACTAACACAAGACAACACGGAAGCTGCATAATTAGAAGAGGAGTAATTATTGCTCAATCATAATGTTCTATTACAGCATCAACTTTAGTTAAAGGTATATTCTTGAATATTTTGTTTAGCTTATATTTTTCAATGAAATATTTCAAAACTATTCAAATTTTTCGATACCAAATAATAAAATTAAAATAATATTTACTTACATTGACAATACAATTTTAATACCTAAATAAAAAATAAAATCTTTATTAATCAGGAACAATTGTATTCTCATATTTAATATTTACTGCACCCTATTGTACATAAGTTGAATTATAACTGCGGTCAACTTTTTCTTGCTCGTTGTATTTTTTTACAAAAAGAAACTGATAATCTTCCTAACATACGCCAAAAAAATTAATGTGCAATAGTAATGTATTTTGTTGTTGTTAAATTCGAATTATTGTCAAAATATCTTCCAGATGTGACTTCAAATTATACTCCTGGACGATGAATGTACGATAACAATGTATTTTGCATTTTGTAAATTTTGAATAATCACCCTACAATATTCCGGAATTCACTACGAAGTAGAGTCTTGAAGATAGACAACAATATTATCTTCAATTATACCCAATAGAATTTGAATTCGTTTAATTCGTTCTAACTGACGCACAGTGTAATATTTATCCAAATTAAAACAATAAAATTACGAAAATAAATTCTTAGTAATTGAAGTAATTTCTTTTGTATTTAACAGTGAACATATCATATACATATTACGGAATATACACTTCGAATATTGGAAAGTATCTATAGCAAGAATTATAGTTTCTACTTTTCAAAATATTTTAATTTTAATTAAATATTTATGCAGAGCTATTCCAAGTTTAAATGCATATATTTTATTAAATGATGATATTCTTAGAACTGAAAATGGGATGAAAAAAGTCATTATTTTAACGTTGTGTTATCATTGAAAGGAAGTACTGAGTGCTGAAAAAGAGCTATAGAAATTATTTTTTAACCGATGGTTGTCATTGGTGGGATATTCTCTTTTATGCTTCTTGTTCATTGCTTTTAAAGTACTTCTCTTAAAACTATGTTTGTAAAATTTTTTAATAAAAATTCTTTTTTAGCCTTATTAAAAGATAATAAAAATACTTTTAAATTTTGTGAGATTTTAAGTTTCTTAGAAACCAAATATTAATAAATTTAAAGTTAGCACAAAATATGCTCTTGGTTTTACTTTTGAAGTGGTAAAAATATTCCTTTTTAAAAGAACTAGATCTTTTTTGCCAAATTATTTTATTATACATTTTTATCTAGAAATTCGATTTGTTAGCAATTTTCTTTTAAAGAAAATCCCAATATTAAAAAAATATATATATAACCACCAAAAACTTTTCTTTCCTAGTAATTTTGCAAGTAATATTGGAGAAAAATATAAACTGGTTATTTTTTGCCTGAATAACTACTTATTTTTGATCGCGTTGTATCAAAAGTAATAGGTTGTTGCAGGAAAAAATATTCCGTTTTTAAAGACTAACGTTTTACTGACCACACCATCTCACACTTACTTTAATAAGCGACAAGAAACCTATTAGTCTTAACATAACAGCATCAGATGGGGTTAAACCAACAATCTTCTTGCTGTTAATTCGGCGCTCTAGCCAACTAATCCACGTGAATGTAATATAATAATAAACACTAATGACGTCTCATTGCGAAGTAACTACTCAAATAAATAGTTGCCATTACCGGAACTAAAGTTCCGATGAGGTCCGTTTTAAAAATTCGACTGGAATATAAAAGAACATCCATAAAAATATGTATACGTATTTAAAAATATAGGCTGTAAATTTTTAGGATCTTTTAAAATATTGACAAATTAACCACTTTGTTAAGTATTAATAACAAATTTGAATATAATAACTAGAAGTTAACTAATTTATTAAGAATTAATACAAAATTTTAGGACAATTACTAAAAATTTTTTATGCAAATAGCCCATTAAGAATATTCCTTCTTTTAATAAAATTTATAAAAATATATCTTAAATTCATACGAAAGACATTTTTTTAGTATGGGATTGGCGATAATTCTACACGCTCATATTTTCTGAGAATATTAACGAACTTGTCTACTAACTGAATATACAATTTCTATTCAATATCTTTAAAATTGCATTTTTGTCGTTCTAAAAACGCCAAGTTATACATTGCTCGACGATATATAAATATTAGACTGCTCCTAAAAACACGACTTTCGAATTTCAACCATAACTCGCTCTAATGTCACTGAAGTTTGTATGATGCATTTATATGTGAAATGGTTTATTGTTTTAATTTTGCTATTATAAACTTTTTTAGAATTTAATATAAAGGAATCTTAATTTAGACATAACTATCTATCAGCCAAGATAAAAAACCTTAAACCTTATATAAGTGCTCGAAAAATTTTTAATTTTTTGAAATGAAATGCTGATTTTAGAAAGTTTCGACAATTATTACTGAAAAGTAAGCTTTGGTTCCATCAGGATAATCCTCTTTTCATGCATGACTAAAAAAAATTGATTTTTATTATGGTTGTTTCAAAACTTCAATTTCAATTTTTAAAAAATGTTGTTTAACAGCGTTCAAAAAGTTGCATAAAACTGTACTGATTTATAGACATTTTTGTACTAAAGAATGATGAAAAGAATTTTTATAGGCACTTAAGGAAATTACACGAGTATATTTTACCATAACTCGAGAACGGTTTGTTCGATTTATATAAATAAAAACTAGAAGATGTGGATCAAAATTGTCTTTAAGTCATTTTAACATAATTTTTTTATCTGCTAAATAGTTTCAGAGTTATTGAGAAATTAGAAAAAGAATTTTATGCAAAATTGAAGAATTTTTTTCTTTGGATGTGTTTTTAAGAAATGAAAACTGAAAAAGAGTTAAGTTGTTTATCCTTTATCATAAAGTTGTCGTTCTCGCATTATACTAGTGTTACCGCTGGTATAATTACACGCTAAGCAGATTCTCGTTTAGCACGTAACATTCCATCTAGTTCACTTATTTTTGTTAAAAGGAGGAAAAACATATTTTTTTTTTTTGCTCACCAGTGTAATGAATGTGTCTTCATAGTTGTACTAGGTGCCGTTTATTCTTTTGTTATTGGGCATTCAGACCGATGCGAAATTATGTACTTTCGTGATTTCGGTTGAAATCAAGTTGAAATTACGTAATTTCCCATACATTTTGACACTTGTGAAATTACATAATTTTGTGTAATTTCGGCGAAATTACATTGAAATTACGATGCCCATTTGCGTGCAACTCTGTACATGGTTGGAAAAAATACTTTTTTTTTCAACTGTGTACTGCATGTTTCAACCGTGAGAAGAAAAAAAAACAATTCACAGCTGATCTTAAATTTAAACACAAATCTTAAAATTAATTATTAAAGTGATTTTGCAAAATGAAACCTATCTTTTTACATTTTTAATTGTTGCAAATTAATAATTTCCAATTTAGTAAGTAATTATTTCTTATTTGTTTCCATTTCAAAATACTTTATTTATCCCTATAACAATTTATTTATCCCTATAACAATTTAAAATGTAAACAATAAGTATCAGCTGTTCACGAAATTACATCAAATGTCATCTAGCCAGTATGAACACTCCAGATTTCATTCGTAATTTCGGCATGAAATTTCGTAATTTCGCGCCGGTCTGAACAAGGCTTTAGAGCTCGATAAATTCTAAATGAAATTTGGTTTCAGCTAAAATGATCTATTTTTTTTTGAAATTTAAAATCATTTCGTACACAAGTGGACCTTGGTTTTGTTAAATTGTGAAATTTTAATTTTGGGAATTGAAAAACTCCAATAGTTCCAATAGTTCGAGCTGTTTTATACGGACTAAATTGAGATGGAATGAGCAAGTAGAGAATACAGCAGCAGTGTTGCTAGTTTAGCCTTTTCTAATGCTAAATCTAGCCTTCTTCTTCTCTTCTTTTTAACTTCTAGCCTTTTTAATAGCCTATTTTGATTCTTAAAATGTTAATATTTCAACAGCGAAGACTGAATCATCCATTCAAACATTTTTGTGTATTTATTCGCACAAAAAATCTATATTATTTATATTTACCAAAAATTTTCGCCCTATCGAAGTCAAAAATAACAACTAATTTTATGGACTTACTAAATCGATTATTATAATTATTTTTCAATAATCATAGAAACTATTTATAAACATAATTTAACATAATTTTATTTATTTTTATTTAAAATTCTTATAAAAGCTAAAAATCACCCCCTAATTTAGAAATGCTTAATGAAAAATGATTATAGTTTAAAAATGACGAAAAATCTCTCAAATTTTTATGTAATTTTTCATATGAAATATAATCCAAATTATTATGAGAATTTGTTGGCCGATTTTACAGTGGGTGGGTAGTTGTGCTGGAAGCTTTTTTATTTATAAATTTTTTACAATACCTTTAAAAAATATAACAAACTTATGAGAACGAGAAAAAATAAGTTTTTAAATTAAAGAAAACAATTTAACTTTTTTCTGATAGTTTTTAAATTAAGGAAAAAAATTTAACTTTTTTTCTGTTCTTATTTTATGGGACACTTAGCCTTTTTTGACCTTTTTAAAGTTCAATTTAGCGTCTTTTTTTCTCGCCTCCTGGCAACACTGTACAGCAGTTAGCGTTGACAGTATTGTATCAGTGTTGAAAGCGAACAGTTTTGCTACCAAATCTTAATAATAGTTCTTTAGTTATTAGGCTATTTCAATATTTAAATGCGAAGTTTATTTACTGATTTAATATTTTCATTATTCCCAATTCATTTAATCTTCCCCGCAAATTCAAGTTGCAAAACACTACATTTTGGGGGGGCACCTGCACATCACTTCAATAAAGTTTGCTGGTTGCTGTTCGTTTCAGTTAATATGTAAAGTGTGGAAAACTAAAATACAACAGCTACAAAACAAAATGTTAAATAAAGTAAAAAAAATGAGAATAAAATGTTGCTGAGTGGTATGCAAATTTAAATTGATGATTAATAAATTTAAAATTGCAATGTTGTGGACATAAGTGGTGAACTGTTAGTTTGTTTTGAGTTTTTATTTCGTTCACTCTTTCTATTATTTACTTAGTAGATAGATATAGTACTTACTGCTCAGTGGTTTACAGTTCGTTTAAATGCCTGTGGGTTTTTCGTTGTTGTTTGTTAAAACTTTATGAGTTTTTAGATTGAGTGTAACATTTATTGGATGTTGTTTGAAGCAAAATTTGTGGCAATTGTTGTTGTTAGCATTGCTCTACTCCACTACTGTCATAGTTTTTAGTTAGTGGCGTTATTGTTATCATTATTCGCTACTTTACATAGTCAAACAACTAATCACACCATTTAAATCGTATAATTGGTATTCAGTTTTACTATTTATAAATATGTATTAATATTTATTAACTTGGCAGTTGATTTTATTCTATTAAATAATTCCGGTTAGACACATTAGTTCTGTTCGACAATTATCTGGGTAAGTTTGGGCAACCAAAATTACAAAAAAAAAAAATTAGCCTAATAAGCTAACTAATGCTGCCAGTTTAGCGTTTTTAGAGCTCAATCTAGCCTTTTTATTTCGCTTTTGGCCATAAAATTTTCGCTTTAGCTTTAGGCGGCCTTGCCAGAAGATTTTGACAAAAATTATAATTTTAACAAATAAAAATCATAATGTTCTGTAAAAATTATCAAATTTATTGTTTTATTTTAATTTTAACTCATTTACCTAGTTATTGATTCTGAAAAGATCTGACATATAATTAAATCCTCACTAATAAAAAAAAAAAAAAAAAAACAGGTAAACATGCGAATGTAAGTTGTGGAGAATTTATATGTACATCGATTCTAAAGAACTTTAATTTATAAATATTCTCTTCTTTATGGGTTCGAATCACACCTTGTTTATAGACGAAACCATTTTTACCATTCAAACATAGTGACATAGTAATCAACTGACTTATATAAAATTTTTTGTGAGTTTTTTAATAATTCCTACAAATTGTAAAGAAAAAAATCAGACTTATGTATCAAATATGACTCAAAATCTATTAACGTATATTTTTATTAATAAAAATCGAAAACTATCACAGTTTTGAAGTTAGAAAAATGCATATTCATGCTTATTTATACATATTTTTTTTATCAAAAAACACATCAATTTTACTGTTTTTCTTGCATATTCATGCTACTTTTGCATATTTCTATGCATATTATCCCATTTTTTTCTTGCTTTTTCACTCGCATATTTTCATTGTTTTCGTGCATATTTAAACTTGCCCTGATTATAACTAAACTTTTTTAATTAAAATATATTAATATTCAAAACTCTATCATTGAACAATACATAAAAACTCCTAGTTCAATATACTTAAGTAATAATAAGCCCGAAAACAAAAAATAACATACGTATATACAATATGTAAATAATATACATTTATAAATATGTATGTGTTTTCTAATATAAAATATTTATACTAAAAAATTAAAAAAAAAACACGAAGAAGCAATTAGTCAATTTCTATGCCGATGAGCTTCAAAACATCACTATTTGCTTTTACGAAAACTTAAAACATAAAATTAGTGTTTTTCGTAATGTACTTATGTTTGGATGTATGAATGATCGTACTGTGACCTCTCAAAAATCTTCGATCGATATGCTAAACGAAACTTAAATACGGGAAACGCCCAAAATAGCCAAAGAAAAAGATCAGCCAAACATTAATACCCCAATGGTGTATACTTTAAACGTCCAAACGATTTGTAAACAGTGTGTTAACAAATACTTTACACGACTGACGATTATGTTTACGATAGTTTTCGAATATGGAAAAATTTCAAAATTTAATGATTGGTGAAACATATTTGGACATGTTCTAAAATTTCTGTTGTTATTCAATGTATTTTTGATTCGGGAAAAATAAAAAAAAAAATCCAAAAACCATAAAAAAATAAATTTTAATTTTTTGATCTAGCTCTACAAAGGATAACGGCAGGACAAACATTTTTAATATAGTGTTTTAAAGTGACTGACGCAAAGTTTTATTATTACTATTCTTGTCAAAAGACTTGCAAAATGACATGCTGTACATTTCTATCTAAAGAGACATAGAATACAACTAGAAGTTTATGGGGAAGACAAAAACCTAATTCAGTTATCAAAAACATAATTCATGCAACAACAACATATATGTAGTCACATATATTTTGTTTTTGTGTTTTGTTAGTTTAGGCTCTCACATAAACTTCTAGATGTATTCTATGTAAAGATATGTTAATATTTTTTAAATGTTTTTAATTCAATTAATAGTTATATTGAACCGATACCAAAAGCTTAAACCAAGTTAAAACATTCAATAAAATTTCTTTCATATAATCGGGATGAATTTTAAATCAAAGTAAAATGTTTTATATTTTTGGCTCTGTACAATGGATCTCGCAGCAGTAAAATCATAATAACTAGAGGGTGGATTTTTACGCATTTATTTTTTGAATTATGCGCCTATAAAAAGCATTTAAAAATACAAAATATACCTCAAAAATTAAAAAAAGACGTGCATATATTTTATTATATATTTATTAAATTAAACAAAAATCAACCCATGGTAAGCTATGCAATGCACATAGGGGCAAAAGTATACCAAACGTGGCATTAAATAAACCGCGGTATTTTAGCACTAGTGATTGGTATCGTTGAAAAGATAACCTTTATTCAAAAAACAATGAAAATATACATATAGATTTTTTTATTTTCCTAATTTTTTTTATTTTTTTTTTTTTTTTGGTGAACATAGAATATACAACTGAACATTTATGTTACTTTTTTGCTTTTAAAAATTTTAGAACTTAAAAATAATAGTAATTGTACTATATTGATAAATTGTCACTTTGACCACTTAACGACTACATATTTGTACAAAAGTTTTTACACCAGTTCATAACAAAAATTGCCATCATAAATAGCAAAAATCTTTATTTTTATTTAATGTAAGATGATATTTTCCGTCTCCAACATATGCCATAAGTAGACAAAAATTTTATTAATTTAAAAGTATTTAATTTTTCTTTCACTTTGGACTTCAGTCACGACCATTATGTAGAAAAATGCCTCTTTAAAGTTACACAATAATTGTATCGTAAAACGTATTTTTGATTTTTGTTTTACTGCCAATGATCTACATATATTTGTCCTTATGTGCATTATAATATATTTATTTTTAGTATTTTTAAACTTTAAATCTTAGTTTTTAAAAGAAGAATTTGTGCACTTTTAGATATACTTTTTTAAAACATATATTTTTATTTTAAATAAACAAAAATCTTTTTTAGTTGTCAAAAGTAAGAAATTATCTTTTTAGCGTATATGTCAACAGATGTAATATGAGCATTGTGGTCCAACATTGTATGAAGAAAACCAAAATGTATCGTATATTTAAACGTACCAAAAATTATGAAATAGGATGTCACTTAGAACATATTGTACAAATTTCAACTTCCTACAATGATTGGAACAGGATGCTAAACGACTATTTAAGTTTATGTTTCCAGAAAGAATCTTCAAAAATTTTCCTTACCAAAATTAATTATAATGATATTAATTATTTTGTGAAAGTTGCAAATTTAAACAGTTTTTAATTGAATGAATTATATTGGTAATTGGTGACTTTTTTCTGTGTACTTAATTTTTTATATGAGGTTCTTTTATTGAAATGGCATTTTTATTCTTCCTATTATTTTTTTTTTTTTTTTAATTACAAAATATGGGTATATTTATTTTTCTTTAGCTATTATTTGGCGAAAAAATTAAATTAAGATTTATTGAAGGGTCTTCAACATAAATGGCCATGTAGCATTCTGTTCCAATCATCTTAGGAAGTTGAATTTTTGCCAAGTTGTTCTAAATGATATTCCCTTTCATAATTTTAGGTACGTTTAAATGTAGCCCGCAAAAATAATTTTGGACCACCCTAATGATCATATTTAAATCATTATAGTTCATAAGGAGAGTGTTTTTTTGTACACTATATATAATCTGAATGTAGAATAATTGAGTTTATTTATTATTTTATTTTATTATTTGTTTTTTTCTCAAAATATTATTTTTGGATCACTGCTTGCAACCTTAACTATAAGCGAATTTTATTATTTGTTATAATGGCAATTGTTTCGAAGTTTACACTTTCAAGTTGTACAATATTAATCAAAAACTTTCTTTTGATTACATTTACAATATATCGTCCGGTAATGTTTGTGGTCTCATCCATACTTATCCACATAAATTTATATTTTATTTAAAAACGATTTTATTTCTTCAAGTTTAATATGACACACTTTTTCCACATACTTGTTTCTAAGCATAGATTCAGATGGAATGCTTTCATTTGTGTAGGTATTTAAAAAATTCAATAAAATCGGATTAGATAATACTTTCAAAGATAAAAAGGCTTAACATAAGTGTATGTGATCATATATACACTTTTATTTATTGTTTTGAAAACTTATTTTAATTTTATTACCTTAGATTTTATTGAATATCAAATTTGATTGTAAAAATATTCATTCTGACTTTGAATTTTCATTAATAAATATTACTATAATTTTGTTAAACAAAAATAATCTAAAATATAATTAAACATCTACAATTGGCGATCCTGCTATTCAGAACCATTGATCAACAATTTATAATACGCAAAATATTATTTTACAAGTGTACCGGATTTGTAATAACAAATTTGAAAACATTTAGAAATTTAATCAAGTCACATCAACAAAAAAAAAGAGGTTCATTTTTCTTCAATCAAATTCCTCGATTAATCAAACCAACAAGATTTCTCAGCAACTGCCAATATTATTTAGCAATAAATATTATTTTGTTACAAATCAAAATCGAATTGCAAGAACGAGAATTTTTAATTACAAATTAAGATCCAAATACAACGGTTGAGAATTTTGATCAAAATTCAATAGAATTCAATTAGATTGCCCGCAAAATATTTGATGTTAAAGGAAATTGATAGCAATTAAGTATATTTTAATTATAATTTTAACTTATTTTCAAATTTTAAACTCACATCAACATACTCTTATTATTATTATTCGTTTTGTTGTTATTTGTAAAATTTTCTTTCGGAAACAATGTTAGTACGCTCACCAACTTCATCCCGTCGAAATACTAATACACAAGCTAACTCAGAAAATTATAATTCTGATAGTTTGGATACTAATACTATGACTGAATGCGACCATCGTTCTTTTTCTACTAATCCTCAATCTAACATGGAAATTTGTTCTACTTCTATTAAACTTCCCCAATTTTGGACAAATTGTCTAGAAGCGTGGCTTGTTCACGCAGAAATGCAGTTTGCAACTAGAAGGATAATGCAAGATATAACAAAATATGAATATGTTATTACCGCTTTACCCCAAGATGTAATCATGACGGTTCTTGACATTATACAAAATCCTCCTCCAGGTAATCGTTACGATCATTTAAAGAAAGTTCTTATTGACCGACACTCTATGAGTGAGAATAGGAGATTAGATAATATATTATCTGATTCTGAGATGGGAGATCGAAAGCCATCCGAATTTTATCGTTCGTTAGCATTATTAACAGAATCAAATTTTAGTTCTGATGTTTTGAAGATGCTATGGTTAAAAAAATTACCAAAGTGTTTGAATGTAGTGTTAACACGTTCGAATTTGTCAGATACAAATGAATTGACAAGTTTAGCGGATAATATATGGAAAGTTTTACATAGAAATGAGATATTATCTATTAACGAATCTTCTCCACCCTCAATACATTCCAATACTAAAAGTCTAGAAAATATATTTCAAAATCTAGTACAAGCTACTACCAACATTTGCAACAGTTTTAATTTAATAACCTTTCTCTAGAAGTTGCATCAATAAAGAATAAGTTAGAAGAAACCCCACATAGAACATTTAACAGACGTTTTAGTAGAATTAGATCTCAATCTAGATCTAGTTATAATAAGAACTGGATACGCAGATTCCATTACATATATGGAAACGAAGCAAAGAAATGTGAACAGCCTTGTTCATACTTCGACCAGAAACAAAATTCAACAAACTAAATTATCCCGTTATTGAGGCGACAGATAACGGGAATGTAGATTTGTCTGCACGTCGCCTTTTCGTTTTTGATAAAACTAACAAGATAAAGTTTTTGATTGATAGCGGAGCAGATATATCTGTACTTCCTTCCTCAAAATTCAAGAATCATAAAACGGTTTCGGATATAACACTAACAGCGGCAAACCGTTCAACCATTTCGACTTTTGGTAAGAAAATGTTAAATGTAGATTTAGGTTTAGGTTTTAAAAACAAATCATTAATAGATCCATTGACGAAACTCTCTATTAATACTTTGTCCCATTACTGTAAAATTTCCTTACCAAAAGTTTTCGCTGTTGATAATCAATACAAAAATTTACTGACACAGTATCCTTCATTAATATCTGAATCAGACTATACAAAACCGATTAAATACTCAACGGTACACATATTGACAACGAATGGCCCTTACCATTTACAAAGCCTAGACGTTTAGACCCCATTAAATATAAATTAGCTAAAACCGAACTTGACTTTCTAGTTAAATCTGGGATTTTCAGACCTTCGAATTCTTGTACCAAAAAAGGACCCATATAATTGGCGTCCTTGCGGTGATTTCAGATGTCTCAATTTTATAACTGTATCTGATACACGCCACACATCCATGACTTTAATATAAACATGACCATCAGATACCAATGGCAGAAGAGAATATTTTTAAAACTGCAATTACAACACCATTCGGTCTATTTGAGTTTATCCGTATGCCTTTGGGATTAAGAAATTCAGCTCAAACTTTCCAAAGGTTTATTAATGAAGTTTTTAACGGACTTGACTTTGTGTTCGTGTACATCGATGACATGCTAATAGCTAGTGAAAACGAAAATGAACATTTAGATCATTTGAAACTAGTTTTCAATCGTTTAGAAGAATATGGACTAAATATCAAAACTGGAAAATTCACTTTTGGAGTGTCAAATATAGATTTCTTGGGTCAGAATATTTCGGAAAATGGAATTCAGCCATCAGAAGAAAAAGTGTCTGCAATACGTAATTTTGAACAACCAAATACAGTTAAATAATTCATGCAATGATTACCAAATCACTGAAAAATAAACGAAAATCATTGGAATGGAACAATGAGAGTTGCAAAAGTTTTTAATCAGTTAAAAACCAATTCGTTTCAAATATTTTATTAAACCATTTTGATAACAAAATGACTTTAACTGTGCACGCTTCGAACATTGCAGTTGGAGGATTTTTGCAACAAATAAGGAATGGCATTGCAGAACCTCTAGCCTTTTCCTCTAGAAAATTATCGCCATCTGAGTTAAAATATAGTACATTCGATCGTGAACTCATGCCATTAGTGTTTGCTTTATATTCTAAAACGGAAAGAAGTCCACGACAAACGAGACATTTAGAATACATTTCGCAATTTACAAATGATATTAGGAATATAAGAGGTGAATCAAATGTGGTAGCAGATGCACTTTCAAGGACTTGTGAAGTAGATGCATTTCAACGTTCAGATATTAACGTGAAACTTTTATATAATGAGCAACAGAAAGATACTGAGCTTAGGGAAATATTAGAAGATAGAAATAAACATCTTAATTTAAAACTTATAAAGATTCCACTATTTGATATTAGTTTATGGTGCGAAACTTCACAAGAGTTATCTAGACCTCTTTTACCGAAAACTTTGCGAAAAATAGTTTTTGAGAAATTACATTCAATTTCTCATCCAGGTGTAAGAGCTGTTCGTCGTTTAATTTCCCACAGATATTTTTGGCCAAAAATTAATAAAGAACTTAATACTTGGTCCAGACAATGTATTAGTTGCAAAAAATCTAAAATTAATAGACATACAAAATCACCTTTGACGAAATTTGAACATGTTCACCTAGACATAGTAGGACCACTACCCCCATCTCGAAATCGTCGATATATTTTGACCCATTAAAGATATTTCTGAAATCACAATAGCTCAGATTTTCTTTACAAATTATATAAGTCGTTTCGGAATGCCACTTAGAATTACCAGTGACCAAGGAACACAATTTACCTCGAGAATATTTTCAGAATTAAAAAAATTTTTAGGAAATCATAAAATTGTCACAACACCTTATCACCCGCAATCTAATGGAATTGTGGAAAGATTTCATCGACAGTTAAAGGCAGCTATCATGACTAATGAATGTTCTGAAAATTGGTACGATATTCTTCCGGTGGCTTTGCTAGGTCTCAGATCAGTTTTCAAAGAAGATTTAAAATCAACACCCGCTGAAATGGTGTATGGTCAGAACAAAAATTCAGATAAAATTGAACGAACGCTCTTTTCGTTCAAATTTTTGTATGTTTTGTTTTTGTACGCGTAGAACAAAGAAAATCTTTACAACAACCATACTAAAGGTTCGTACAAGGTGGTTGAAAGAGGTGAAAAGGTTTTCCGGTTGGATATAGATGATAAAATTAAAACGATTGGAATAGACAAATTATACATAGAAAACACAAATACTGAAGATACACTTCAAAATAATAACAAATCTGTTTCATTTAATTTGTTAAACATTAATCTTTCCGAAGGGGGAGTATTGTAGGTGATCATATATACACTTTTATTTATATTATTTTAATTTTATTACCTTAGATTTTATTGAATATCAAATTTGATTGTAAAAATATTCATTCTGATTTTGAATTTTCATTAATAAATATTACTATAATTTTGTTAAACAAAAATAATCTAAAATATAATTAAACATCTACAATAAGTTCAAGTTAAAATTATTTATTTGCCGATGTATGGTTAACAATGATTGTGAGCTTTTGATTAAAATTGTGGTTGCAATTCGATTAAAATTCTTGGTGTTTTTGGTTTTTACATGCTGATGAACAATTCTTTTCATAATTTACTAACTCATTGTAAATTTTTATTTCTTAGTCTAAAGAATATTTATTCAATAAACTTTTCTTTATAATTTAATGTAACATTCTTACCAAATTTCACTAAGTGAAGGTTTTCATAAAAGAGCTAGCACTAATTATTATCAATTCAAAAAATTTTTATGAATGACATAACTTTATATTACTTTTTAAAATGGTCGTTTACTTTTTTAAATAGCGTTTGATCAAAAAATTAAAAAATAATAAAAATTTAAAAATCTTGTAAATGAATTTGCATTAGCATGAAGAATATGATGATTCCATTAAATATGCAAAAATATGCACTAACAATTGGTGCCATTTTTCATTAAAATTTTTGATTCAGATATATAAATGTTCCGGAAGAAAATATGCATTTGTTTGAAAATCCTCCCCCTAGTAATAATATTAGATTTCTTTAAGGTTCAGTAGATTACAAAAGCTAGATTGAGATAAAAAGTTTAGGAAATTTAGAAGAACGACGACCGGAAATATAATATCTGTTCTGAAAATTCAAGTTCACTTGAACAATACAAATAATTTTTATTCATCCAACCTTCTTTTATGTTTAACTAACAATAATTAACATAATCTTGGTAATAATATATTGAAATAAGAATAATAGGCTGTTGAGTGGAAATGAAAGGCGAAAGATTTAAATTGAATGGAAATCATCATTAATTTTTGTCATATGAAATAAGCTTCTGAAAGAATATATAAATTAAGTTGTCCAATATAACATACGTACATTAGGCTGGCCCCAAAATGAAAAGTATCGATGTTCTAGGCTCAAATAAAAGTGTACTTCATACTAAGACACCATTTCTCAAAATTTTCTCCATGCTATACCAAACCTCATAGCACGATAGGTCTTTGGGACGTCAATTTATTAACATAACTAAAATTTGCCAACAGGTACAAATGTGCCGAAATTTTGCAATTTTTCGCCAAAAATTCAGATTTTCGAATTTCCTACACATAATATAAATAAATATATAAATAAATAATTAAATATTTCAAAAAAATCAATCCAAAATAATACAATATAATCGTCTAGCAGTTATACCATTTTTTTTCAATTCGAACTTGTTCGATTTTCATTCGAATTTTTCGATACATATTTTCCTTCACATGAAAATGTTTCTATATGAGAATTAAACTAAGTACCCTGCAAACAAATGTAAAATATCTTCTGGGATGATAATATGACAATATACCCAATTTATCACCTAAAAGAAAATTATTTTGTATTTTCATCTTATTTTTATTTCCGAGAATTTTTCGCATATAAAATAAAAAAAAATATATTTCATTTTTTTTAATTTTTTATCTATTTATTAAAAAAAAAATGTGTAGATAATTTTTAGATTTATATTTATTGATATTCGTTTTTTATTATATTACACAAATGTTGGAGAAATCCTCATGATAAATCAAGTAATGGTTTCTGTTCATTTGCAAAATTTACAAATATAATTCCTTCTTTTTTTTAAAGGTTACATGGAGGAAAAAACTTAACGGAGTTAATTACTTCATCCAAAAAGAATCTCTAAAACTGTGCAATAAACTCGTGGCAACCATTATATTTTTTGTTAAAAATCAAAATAATAAGAATATTTTTTTTATTAATACGAATATTTAAGGTATAATTCTGTTTTCCTTGAGGGTGGGTTCTTGACAAAATCTTTTTTTTTCATATTCCTAATACCATTTTAGCGGTATCTTGCAATTTTCTTCCATGTGATTATCTGGCGATATTGTCAGTTTATCATCTCGAAGAATCGCCTTGGTATTGCTTAGAAGTATTGCCGTCGGAACCCGAAGGAAGTTTCTTCCGCAATACGAATTCGATTATTACCGCAATAATATTTTTCATCCAGGCAGTACGTTTAAGTTAATTACCTATAAAATTTATGCTAATAAGAGTATGTAGTTGTTTACAATTATACTTGTTTACGATTTTTTCCACATTTTGTGAAAAAGCAATAAAAAGGGTAAACAATAAAATTTCTTTTGAAAATTAAAAAACAAAATTATAAACAACATGTTTACGATTTATCAACATTGTGACCAGATGCTAAAAAATTTTTTAGCTAAATCTTGTTTAAAATGAAGCTAAAAAATGCTAAAAATGTATTTAAAAATGCTGAAAATAGTGCTACATTACTAAAGTTCTTTTTTAATTTTCATTCCGTATTAATTTTACACAAATTTCACCTTATGTAATTATAACAAGTGAGAATGTTATATTCGGCTTGGCCGAATATGTTAAACCTTCCATTTGCAACTTCTTGTGCTACCTTATGTGGGAGGTGGGCGGTAAAGTTCACATAGATCCTCGAACTATTTCTACAAAATTTAGTTGTAGTACATATTTCGGTTTAAGAGATATCGGCGGAAAAGTATGAAGTGGAGTTACGGCAGACACACTGTTTTTTCGTATTGGGCCATACCTTTTCTGTTTATGAACCGATCTTACGCATTTTCAGTACCAAACAAGCCCAATATTTGAGCCAAATTTCATCCCCCTAGGTGGTCTGACCCGAGCACAATCTTGCTCTCAAGAGACAACAGAATCTTACCAAGACCCAGAATATACATATATACTTTTTGGGGGTCTTAAATGTTTTTTTCGACATGTTACACATGGAATGACAAACAAACAAATATGCAAACAAATTACAACCAATGTAGCGTATTTCATTTTCATATCACCATTGAAAAGGGTATATAAGATTCAGCACATCCGAATATACCCTAACCTGTTTTTTAATAAACTTCATTAACCACAAACAATTTTATAAATATAATTAAAAAAAAAAAAAATATTACAAAAGCGAAAAATCACCCAAAATTTGGAAATGATTATTCAGAAAGTAATTTTAATTAAAAAATTACGAAAAATCACTCAAAACATTGGGTAATTTTTCATATGAAATATGTATAACCCAAATTTGTGTGGAAATTTTGTAGGCGATTTTTTACTGGATCATTTTGTTGCCAGCCGTTTTATTTATAAATTTTTTACAATATCTTTAAAAAAATATCAAAAACTAAATTAAAATAAATACTTCCTTTCAATGACAACACTATGTTAAAATCATAACTTTTTCAGCTCTTTTTCAGTTTTTTTTTTTTTTTTTGCTTGGATGACATCAGAACAATCGCTGAATCACATTATAGAGAAAAATTGCTGTCAATATAAAAATTGAGTTTTAGTATTTCAATTTAGTCCTTGTTGTGAAAAATACCATAAAATGCTGAATATAGTATTAAAAAATTCTAAGTAATATAAAAAAGTTGCGGATAAAAGTGAAAGCGCTACATTTAGCTGCAAAAATGCTAAAATGGTCACGCTGTTTGTCAACCTTTCGACATGTACAAATATCGAAGTGGTAAATTAAAATACGGGTTATAGATATTTACAAGAATAACTTTTTAAATATTTTAGTTAAAAAATAACCAAAAATTAAAATTTTAACCCGCAGTAGAAAACGTACTTTTTTGATTACTTGAGTTTAGTACAACATTTTTAATTAATTTTGTTCGTAGCCTTACAAAGCAGTATGAAACTGCAAATATTAAAAAGGGTTCTCTTTGCCATAAACTACATCGAATTACATGAATTCACTACAATAAATCTTAAGGACATATAAGATCAAAGAACTTTTAAATTTGAAAAAGTAAGTTAAAAAATGATAGAAAATAGTGGAATATTTTAATGGCTATATTTTTTCAGAATCCAAAAATACTGTTCGGAAAAAATAAACAGTGAGTTCGCTGGTAGGGAGTTAAAGATGAATTGTAAAATTTCATTAATCATTAATATACATGGTTCTATATCAAAATCGAAATAGTGGTTTCTCTGGTCAGTCTAATGTGCATTATTGAAAAAAAATATATATATATTTCTTAAAAGTATTATTTTTCTTCTTAACCCAGCAAAAAATTACATGACAAAGTTGTAGTTGAATCTGGGTTTTAAGTGATGATAATCTGTTTCGATTTAGATGAGACTTGCATGATTTTAACAATAGCGTCTCATTGGAGTTCATGTGTTAATGCGAAAATTCCATTAAACAGCTTTTCATTTGAATGATTGCAATAAACATATCGTCGGTGCGCTGACGAAAAGCCCTTTTTTTACTACTTTTCAAGAGAATAAGAAAGTCATCCTATTTGGTTAATTCGCAACCTTTTTTAAATTTTTAATTTTTGTATTTCTCGTCAGAATAATTATTAATTTTTTGCTTTGAAAAGAAATATATATCTTTTGGCGTCCGCGAATGGCAAAAATCTATTTCAATTTGCATCAAAGTACACACACGGGGATTAGAATTAATTCTATCTGATACAAAAAGCGGTTGGTAGTTACACAAACTAAATTTAATAATGGACTGGTTTTTTAATATAAATGTAATATAATCACATGTCCTTTCAAAAAAGTGTATGGTAAAGGGGCGGGAGAAATAATTCTTGGAATATGCGATAAACGATATTTTCTTTGTATGGGAAGTAATCATTCCCTTTTTACTTCATCTCAATTGTAAAATTTGATAAGAATCTTCATATCACAAAAATAGTTCTTCAGTTATGCCCTCCCGCTAAAATCACACAAAAGTAGAATATTTGAATAATTATGTTGCTTTTTAAATCACTAATTTATTTAAAATCTATTCTGAACAAGTGCAAATATTATAATCGGCTTGGCCGAATCTAAATAACCACAAAATCTCTATAACGGACCATGCCCATTTTTTACATTGGTAATTGAATTATTTGTACAAAATTTAGTTGATGTTTCACCACGCCCATTTTTGGTTTTCAAGTTTATACCGATCCTGGAACTATTTGTACAAAATTTCGTTGTCGTACATATTTTTGTTTAAGAGATATCAGCAGAAAAGTTACAACGGAACCCTGTGCTTCTAATATTTGGCTTATAACTTTTTTGTTTATTAACCGATTTCAATACTCAACAAACCTTATATAAGATTAATATTTAGGACAACTTTCTAGGTAGTCCCCGCCTGAGCCCTATCCTCCTTTCAATAGACAGATGGACGGATATAGCTAGATCTACTCAGAAACTTACCAGGACCTAGAATATATGTATATTTTATGGGGTGTTAAATAATTTTTTCGACATGTTACATACGGAATAAAAAACCCAAAATATGAGAGTGAGTATATTTTTGATGGTGGGTATAAAAAATATAGGTGTGTATTTTACAATGAAAACCCCTTCACATAGTAATTTTATTTATACACATTAAATATTTCAAAAGTGCAAAACCCTCTATATCTCCTTAAAATTGTAAATATTGCAAAATATTTAAACAAATTATATGTAAGCTTTAATTGAAGCTTTAAATAAACATTTTAAAGGAACAATTTTTAAATACTTGAAAAATAAGAGAAATAAGCAGATAAAGTGGTTTGAATATAAGCCCTCGAAATATTAAAAAAGTTGTTGGTAATACAGCTCTTGAATAGTTAAAAATGTCTGTTTTGGGCAATTTTAAAAATTTTAGCATTGATTTAAACAGTAAATTTTACTTTAAAAATTTTAACCTGCACGAAAATTACAATTATTTTAAGCACATAAAGAATATAATTTTACATACATATGTTGTAATTTAAGTATGTTTTGCACCAATTAATATTAAATTTTGACAACATATTTTTGGCTTTTGAATTAAATATTTTTTGTTAGGATTTTTAGTAACTTTTGCTTATTTTATCATTATTTATTGTCAAAGTTCAAACATTTAGAAACATACACATCATTCATTTCATAAAAGAACTCAGAGAAATGTTTCTTAGGTCAGGTTCGGGTATGGTTATGGTTTGAAGCCATTTGAATCTATTAATTTTTATGTTTCTTAATTTTAAAAAACTTGCGACAAAATTAAACACTTATGCACAGAAAACATTTTAGCTAAATAAGTTTCTAAGAAGAACTTCTGTTTGAAATTATTTTAAACTTTTATAAATGTTTTTCATAGTATCTGTTAATGTTTTGTGGGATTTTTATTTTATTTCAACACTGTTGACAATGTAAAAATTGTAACATACACGTCAGAGTTTTTTGAATTTCAATCGTTTTTGTATGAAACTTTCAGTGCCCTTTACAAATTAGCGTTCTTTAAAGATTATATATTATTGTAAGCGACACTACTTTATGATAAAAATGCAGAAAAAAAAACGCATAAAGTATGAACGTTTTGTATTCCTACAACTACCATAGAAATGTAGAAACAAAAATTTCAAAAAGTGATGTTTATGTAGATTCGTGGATGGAATATGTATTACATACTGTACAAATGCAACTTTTTTTTACAAGACTTCAAGAAAGTAACAAAACAAATATTAAAATAAGTTATGTTGTTATGTTTGTTAAATGCGAAATTAGCGCACTGCGTGCGACAACAATGTGTGGCTGAGTGGTTAGTGTGCAATGCGAAGAAACATGTGCTAAATACGAAGAACTTGGGATCGACCCGGGGTATATTGCCATAAAATTAAGATTTGAATAAAAGAAGTATTATAAATAATAATAATAATAATAATAATAATAATAATGAATGAAAATTTCTCTTCCCCCTTCCAGGGTTGTTTCTTTTGTAGTAGTTAAAAGGGTGTCGTAGTCTCCTATCATGAGCACCAGCTACACAGTACCCAGTAACAACGACTACAAGAATTCATAGCTGAAGTCTTGGCGTTCCCAGGATGAAATTCGTACACGATTCATCATTCATAATGGGGCCAAATCTGTCTCGATTTGTCCATTGAGAAGATGTAAAAATATTTGTAATAGAATAAGAAACAAAAAATTGGCAAACATTTAAAAATTTTCTATGTCAGAGGTATCCTTCTTTGAACCCCCGTAGCTCACCCTGAGGGATGAATGGAGTCCTCCTACAAATTTAAAATTGTACACTCCTCTTCTACACCTGTGTGAAATTTTATATAAATCCAACTAGCCGATTAGAAGTTACAGATTTATTTCCAAAAATTCTTTGATACTGCCACACTGTGCACTGGTTTTTATTTCTTATATGTATATATTATAAAATGAGATGTAAGTTTGTTTGTGTATCAATCTCCTCAAAAGAGCTGAACCTATTTTAACAAAATTTGACACACAGATAGTATGTTAGATCTTGATTGGATATGTCCTGTCCATTTTTTACGCCTACTGAAATAATAGCAATTTTTCAAATTTGCACGTTGTTAATGCAGCTATTTATATGAAATTTAACACTCAGGAGTACTTCCACTGCAGAATGTTATAGGCTAGGTTGTATCGGTTGCTACGCCCACATTTTTTCAAACCTCTCAACGACTGAACCGATTTTATTAAAATTTTCACAGCGTCATAGATTGTGTCGCGAAATTTAAATGTATTTTATTTTTCGATCGGAGAATGGGAAGCAAATATTAATCTTCACATATCTAAAGAAATGTTACAGTGAAAGCCTTAAAAAATTATGAAATAATATTCATATAAAATTTTGAATTGGTTAGATAGGTCCAGGAGGAGTAGCAGCTTCTGTATAATGTTATTAGTTATCGTATCGAAAGGTGAAGCAATGAAAAATTAAAAATTTAAATTTTGAATGAAAAGTGTTGGATTTTTTTTTTTTTTTTTTTTGGAAAAAAATAACACAGATCATCATTAAAAAGTATCGTGACAAATATGCTGTAGATATTGTAGGTATGGTCTTTTCAATCACATATAACTCCTAGAAGTCTTTAAATTTGTAAAAATCAAGAATTTCTCAATTAACACTAATAAATCCATGGAAAAATTAGGTGTAAGAAGTGGATGTATAGGGAAATTTTTGATTTGGAATAACTAACATATGAGCGTAGATCTCAAAAATTGTAAAATTATTAAAATCGCACTGACAGAAAATGCGTAGATATCAAAAGTTTGAAAAAAAAAATAAAAATCCAAATTTAGTGAATAATACCTCGTAATTCTTACTTCTTAGACTAAATATAGTGCGGAAAGTGAAATGAAACATTTCCATCACGTCACACTTTAAATATGTATCTCTAAGAATTTTTTAGGTTATATAATTTTCTGGGTAATAAGTACAACAAATTAGTCATCCGTGTTTAGTAGAGATGGAATAGTGTGACAAAAGTATAGAACATGCCATGTCTCCAACTTTCCCTATATAGAATTCTTTAAAATTTTCAAAATTTCCAAAAATATGAGAGCAATAGGCGATACAAAAGATGATCTCTTTCACCAAGACGTTGTTATTGAGAGATTGTATGAAGTCGTATGGAATCCTACTATGCTGACAGACGATTGCTACTTCCTTGTATTAGAAAAAATGGAAAATAGTGTTTTTTCATCTTAATTTAAAAACAAGTCAGAAAGATATAGTCGGTCAAGCCCAACCATACAATACAATAAGGGTTCTTATATGGGACTTGTGTCCAATTGTGAACCGATACTTGTATTAAATATAATGCATTTTTGAATTAAATATAAATATATATATATATATATATATATATATATATATATATATATATATGCATTATAATGTGTTGACATTCATATTTATATTCGATTTGGATTTTCATATGGGTGATTCCCGGAAGGGGAAATCTGAGGCACTGAGGTTTCTACGTATGTAAAAATTATATGTGTCAAATATTAACTTCATGCCAACATTTCTATGGGATTTATGCACGTTAAAATGATTTTCGGTAGAGGGGTTTACAATGGAGATATGATCAATTATGGACCGATCGTCATGAAATTTGGCGCACATATTTATACTTATATGAAATTTCCTTGAATCGAATTTCCTTAAATTATTGATATATGTATTTGATATTATTTGTGCCAAATTTAAGATATCTTCAAAATTAAAGCAAGTACTTTGTTCAAAACGTCTATTTATAAGTTTGTAATTCCATCTATAATTTCCATAATTTTCGTCTGAGAGCAAACAAATTTATATTATTTATATATAATTTATAGTCGAAATAGCGACGCTCGACCGTCCGTATATAAGTTATTATGTCGTTTATGAAGCCGCCCGATAACATAGATATATCATATATTTATCAAAAATACGTAAAGCTCCCGAAAATTTTCTATTGTAATTCAGCAAAATCTCCAAAAAACTGGTTTTTAGGGCCTTTGTTCTTTCACAAAAAATTTTAAGATGTTTTTCTTAAAGAGAAGACGGAATGAATCAAATCGACCCACAAATAACCGAGATATCGGCCAAAAAGCATTGTTTTTTAACTTTATGAAGCTAAGGATTTAATTTTTTCACATAAAATTCTGAATTAAAAAATCAATAAAAAGTAGCATTTTTAAAAACTTTATCATAAATGAGCATTTACATACCAGGAAATAAATATGTAGTGTAATGCAAACGGTATGCTGTTGTCATTGAAAAGTAACTACATTCCATTACCAAGTTTTTGCTAGGTATGGAAAAACTAATGAAATTTATGTAGTTTTTTAAACCAAAACCAAATGAGGCCAAAAACTATTAGTTATACCCTACACCATCATAGGTGGTTGGGGTATTATGCGTTTGTGCTGATGTTTGTAACGCCCAGAAATTCGGTGCAAGAAAGCTATGTATAATTATCAATCTTTGTGCCAAATTTAATGAAAATCGGTCCATAATTGACCATAGTTCCCATATAAAACCCTCTTCCGAAAATCACTTTAACGTGCATAAATCACATACACATGTTAGTATCAAGTTTATATTCGATATAAATAAGTTTTATATAAGTAGAAATCACAATGACAAATTTTATGAGGATCGCTCCATAATTTACCATAGCTCCCATATGAGCCCACTTTCGGGAGTCACCCAAAAGTGCATAAATTCATACAAATGTTAGTATTAACATAATATTCTCTATTTGTATATTTTATTTTACACTTAGTAAAAGTATCGGTCCACAATTGACCACATGTCTAATATAAGAACCATCCACGAATTTTGATGGACATGCACAATGGTGCGAGGTATCATATGGTCGAGCTTGACCGACTATATCTTTCTTACTTGTTTAACTTTAAAAATAAAGACGTTACATAAAAAGAAAATACAAATAAACTGTTAAAAAATCTTAGCTCTTTAATGCACCATGATGCACATATGAATCAACCACTTCTCACTATTATTATATTTTAATCGAATAACATTGGCATCAGATATTAACTTTTCCTATAATACAGTAATGTTTTTTATTATAAAGTAAGATTTAATTTATTACTGAATATTAAAAGAAACATTTTCATGATTGGTTTTTCGATTTGCGAATTTTTTTGCTGTACTAATTCAATAAAATTAATAACTAAAAAAATATAAGTACACTTAATCACGGAAACATTGTGTGATGCTTATGTGTTTAATTAGTGAAAGAAAATATAAATCAATTACGATTTCTATATAAGAAAAATCGGCTGATTTTAATATGAAAAACGACGCATTTGTGTAATACAGAATTGTAAATAACAAACGTAATGTAAAAAATGAAGTTATTGTAAAAAATATGTATTTTCACATTTTAAATAAACTCTGTGTATTATTGGATATGATTAAATTAGTCCATTGTTTCCAGTGCCACTTATTTACAGAAATATAACTCAGAAGCTATGTGCGGTGAAAGTTTTAAATTTAACTCAGCAAATGATTACAGGCGAATATTTGGTACAAACATATATATACTCAAAAGAAATGGTATAAAATTGCTAATATCTTCTCGATTCAGTGCACTACATACAAATGCTACTGATGCATATATGAATCGTACTATTTATTTAAAAAAAAATTATATCAAAAATTATGGAAGAAAAAATATTATTATTTCTTAAATCTCACATGTCTTTTGCATTAAATAAATATTTTTTACCCAAAAATAAAGACTTGCGCAATAAAGGGTTAAATTTGATGCCTCTAAAACGGGTCAATAGACTATAAATTTAATTTAGAAAAGTAAGTCTTCTCTTTCCATACTTGTTAAATTTTTTGCAAAAAATAATTTTAAATGTTGGCTTTTTGCCAAGTTTTATTAAAGCCGACCCCTCTGTGCAATGTCCCGAATTTTTTTAAATTGGAAAAAAATTAAAATTACCCGAAACGGCTTTACAGGATATATGTACGTATATGTACCAAATATGAACAAAACCTTAATTCCCTCTATCACAAAATATCCATTTTTTACAAATCTCTCTCATGGAATAAATGATATTTATTTGTTGAAACAATTAATTAAAATTTGACATTGAATATATGCCTTTACATTGAACATATGTATGTATTCTATATTGCCAAACAGAAGTTAATTGTATTTTTGTCCATCAACTCATTTAATTAGATAGAAACAAACAACAGCGAAAGACATTCGGTGCTAGAAAATTAAAATTAACGGTTTTAGTAAAACAAAAAAAAAAAATATTAATTACTTTAAAAAACGATTATTGACTTAAAAGTTTTATTTCCGAAATTTTTCAGAAAAAAAACATGGGATTAAACAAGTCGCTCTGCCATATAGAAAAAAATGTACAAAAGTACATAAACAACTAAAATCAAATTATCTACCAAAAAATAAAACATCAGTGTTTTGAAAATTGATACATATATGTACGAACGTTATTTTATTTTTCTTTTTTTATAATAATAAAAAAACTGTGGTTAATAACACCGACAAATTTATTTTTTACGTACATATGTCCCTTCAAACGTTGTATCTATAGCAGGGATGAATGGTACCAATTGTACCAACATATTTTTATATAAACATTTACATAGAAATTTAATAGATTATAAACATATTTTTATTAAATATTTTTAGTAAAAATATTTTCTGCAATTTAAAAGTTATATACATATACATATACATATACATATACATATACATATACATATACATATACATATACATATACATATACATATACATATACATATACATATACATATACATATACATATACATATACATATACATATACATATACATATACATATACATATACATATACATATACATATACATATACATATACATATACATATACATATACATATACATATACATATACATATACATATACATATACATATACATATACATATACATATACATATACATATACATATACATATACATATACATATACATATACATATACATATACATATACATATACATATACATATACATATACATATACATATACATATACATATACATATACATATACATATACATATACATATACATATACATATACATATACATATACATATACATATACATATACATATACATATACATATACATATACATATACATATACATATACATATACATATACATATACATATACATATACATATACATATACATATACATATACATATACATATACATATACATATACATATACATATACATATACATATACATATACATATACATATACATATACATATACATATACATATACATATACATATACATATACATATACATATACATATACATATACATATACATATACATATACATATACATATACATATACATATACATATACATATACATATACATATACATATACATATACATATACATATACATATACATATACATATACATATACATATACATATACATATACATATACATATACATATACATATACATATACATATACATATACATATACATATACATATACATATACATATACATATACATATACATATACATATACATATACATATACATATACATATACATATACATATACATATACATATACATATACATATACATATACATATACATATACATATACATATACATATACATATACATATACATATACATATACATATACATATACATATACATATACATATACATATACATATACATATACATATACATATACATATACATATACATATACATATACATATACATATACATATACATATACATATACATATACATATACATATACATATACATATACATATACATATACATATACATATACATATACATATACATATACATATACATATACATATACATATACATATACATATACATATACATATACATATACATATACATATACATATACATATACATATACATATACATATACATATACATATACATATACATATACATATACATATACATATACATATACATATACATATACATATACATATACATATACATATACATATACATATACATATACATATACATATACATATACATATACATATACATATACATATACATATACATATACATATACATATACATATACATATACATATACATATACATATACATATACATATACATATACATATACATATACATATACATATACATATACATATACATATACATATACATATACATATACATATACATATACATATACATATACATATACATATACATATACATATACATATACATATACATATACATATACATATACATATACATATACATATACATATACATATACATATACATATACATATACATATACATATACATATACATATACATATACATATACATATACATATACATATACATATACATATACATATACATATACATATACATATACATATACATATACATATACATATACATATACATATACATATACATATACATATACATATACATATACATATACATATACATATACATATACATATACATATACATATACATATACATATACATATACATATACATATACATATACATATACATATACATATACATATACATATACATATACATATACATATACATATACATATACATATACATATACATATACATATACATATACATATACATATACATATACATATACATATACATATACATATACATATACATATACATATACATATACATATACATATACATATACATATACATATACATATACATATACATATACATATACATATACATATACATATACATATACATATACATATACATATACATATACATATACATATACATATACATATACATATACATATACATATACATATACATATACATATACATATACATATACATATACATATACATATACATATACATATACATATACATATACATATACATATACATATACATATACATATACATATACATATACATATACATATACATATACATATACATATACATATACATATACATATACATATACACATATACATAATTAAGAATTAAAAAAAGTAATTGAAATGTTGAAATTAAAGTTATTAAAAATTTGAGACTCTCAGTTACATTATTAAGAAGTATGACTAAATAATTTTAATTTAAGAAAGTAGTATATAAGTAGTTAATGATTTGTTTATATATATATAACTTTCATGTATGATAAAAATTATAAAATTATGATAATAAGACTCGAAATCTAATTTGACTTTTAAATATTTATATTTAATAAAATCTACTAATAATTTAGTAAAATCTACTAATAAAAATTATCGCATGTTTTTCAATGTTACATTTATTTTCTTCAGTATATAATTAGTACTTTTATTAATATCACTATGCGACAGTCAAAATCGGGATGGGATGAAACCAACGGGAAGTGTTATATCGGTAAAAAAGAAGTTATACGTGTCCCGGCGTTTCGCTGGGTCACTTCTAGGAATGGAGATATATCGATTTGAAGTTAGTAACTATCATATAGGGAAAATTGTGACCTTTGGTGGTCTTTTTTTTTGACATAACTCGAGAACCACCAGTCCGATTTTGCTGAATCAAATTTAAAAAAATTAGGAATTACAATTCCTTCATACAACGTTTCGCTACATAAGCAACAGTTTCGCAGTTATAAATAAATGTATGAAGAAAAAAAACTATTTTTTGCCTAAAAAATTGAATTTTTTTATTTTTAATTCATAAAAAATCCAAAACGGTAAAAAAAGGTGTCAAGTCCTAGTACTTTCACGTAAAGTCACATAACCTTTAAACAAAATGAGACATAGATCATGAAAATCGATGGACGCGTTTCGCTTTTATTCACAATTAAGTGAAGATATGAATTTCAAAAATTTGCTCGAGGTATGCTCAAAATTCCTTGGAAAAACATTGATGACTTTTTTTATGATTGTCAGAATTAAAAAAAAAAGTAATAAGCAAAAGATTATTTGATTTTTATGGTAGCGGTAACAAACTAAAAAACGGTTATAAATGTGCGTGGACAATTAAAAGGAAAAAAGGAAAGTGCACTTTTTTAATTATTTGGGTTTTTCCGTTGGCTACCTGCATGATTTTTTTACACAAATTGCACCCACATTTATAAGTGGTCATGTTTTAGAACGTTTCGAAAAATTTAAAACGCACACGAATCAGGTTTATAGCCACCCTTAAAAGATGCGCGAATTCATAAGTACCTCTCAGTAAAATATTGAAACTTACGAAGTATTTATTGGTGTTCACTGATCGATTTTTGTCATTCAACAAGTGTCTCCGAACGCGTAAAGTACGGTTTTTTTAAAGTGACGAAAAAGTAATAAAAGTATAAAACCGAAATGAGTGTAAATTGTCCAGAAAATATCAATTTATTTTGTTACGTTTGTGGCAAAAGAGCTTTTTCAACAAATGCTGCATTACTCACTGAGCAAGTGGAGCGCGCTTTTAAACTTTATTTTGATTGCGAAATAATTCGCGGCATTTCGTGGGTCCCAGACAAAATTTGTAAAACGTGCTACAATGGTCTTAACATGTGGATCCAAGGGAAACACAGTTCACTTCGTTTTGGTGTACCAATGATTTGGACTGATCCAGGAGAGCACAATTCCGACAACTGTTATGCTTGCGCAAACAAAATATGTGGAGTAAATCGTAAAGGCCTTAAACGAAGAGTTTAAATATCTGTTAAAAGTGCACAAATACCTCTACCGCATTCGGATGAAATACCAATTCCACCGCTTCCAAGTCCTGACAGAGAAACTTCTTTTTCTATTGAAACAATGGATCAATCGGATTTCACCTATAAACCAACACCAGAAGCCGGCCCATCGAACAAAATAATTCCAATATCACAAGCAAGAATGGACAAGATTGTTGCAGAATTAAACCTTTCTCAACGTGAAGCAGAAAAACTTGCCCAGCTTTTGAAAGAAGGCAACAATTTGGAGCCTAATGTCAAAGTCACCGGATATCGAAGACGACAATTGCTATTCGAACGGTACTACATACACAACGAAGGGAACACATTTGTTTACTGCCACGATATAAAGGGACTGATGGAGGCGATGGCCATTAATTATGTCGCAGCTGATTGGCGAATGTTCATCGATTATTCGAAATCAAGCCTGAAAGTCGTTTTGCTACATAAATATAATAAAAAACCAAGAATTCCCATTGGCTACAGCACAGACATGAGCGAAACATGAAAATAATTTTAGATAAAGTTTGCTACACTGATCACATGTGGCGGATCAGTTGTGATCTGAAAGTCGTGGCGATGCTAAGAGGTGTCCAAGGAGGCTATACGAAAAACATGTGTTTCTTGTGCCTTTGGGATACCCGATTTAAAGGAAACCAATACGAAACGCATGAGTGGTTTGCTCGAGATCCAACGGAGAAAGGACACAACTGCGTAAATGATCCACTGGTGCCAATGGAGAACGTCCTCATGCCCCCTCTCCATATCAAACTGGGAATCGTAAAAAATTTCATCAAGGCCATTGTGAAGCAACCGAAAAAAAATATTCTTGTCAAAATGAGATACCTTCACTTAATTGTGAATAAAAGCGAAACGCGTCCATCGGTTTTCATGACCTATGTTTCATTTTGTTTAAAGGTTATGTGACTTTACGTGAAAGTAATAGGACTTGACACTTTTTTTTACCGTTTTGGATTTGTTATGAATTAAAATTAAAAAAATTCAATTTTTTAGGCAAAAAATAGTTTTTTTTTCATACATTTATATATAACTGCGAAACTGTTGCTTATGTAGCGAAACATTGTATGAACAGATTAAAGGAATTGTAATTCCTAATTTTTTTAAATTTGTTTCAGCAAAATCGGACTGGTGGTTCTCGAGTTATGTCAAAAGAAAAGACCACCAAAGGTCACAATTTCCCCTATATGATAGTTACTAACTTCAAATCGATATATCTCGATTCCTAGACGTGACCCAGCGAAACGCCGGGACACGTATAACTTCTTTTTTACCGATATAACTTTCCCCGGTAGTTTGAACCCTTCCCGATCACTGACCCCTACCATTTGTCGCACAGTGTATTTATTAATTATTTTGATCATAAATTACAATAATATTATAAATAATTCTTTTAAGCGACTGTTTGCTTGTGAAAATACTATCACTTACACACACATACATTTGTTGTTCATATAAAAACATGCAGAACAGAATTTATATCTCCGTTCACACACTGATTTAAAGCTCTTAACGTATGGATGGGGTTTTTTTTTTATTCAGCTTCGGCATTAAATGATTTCTGCGATACCTTGATAAGATTTGCCTGGCATTATTTAGATAAATCTATTGAATATTTTAAAATATTTGTTCATAGATGACATGGAAGTTAATTTGAAGCGAAAGTTTTGATTACATTAACTGTCTGTCGTTGAAATCTTTCCTTTTACCTATATTGCCTTTTAAACTATCATTTTAGACTTACTTTAGTTAGTGCCAATAAATCTTTTCATATTCCTTGAAAATTTTATTCTGACTAAAATTTTGTAAATTCTCTAATTACCACTTTATGTTACTTGTAGCTGTAAAAAAAATCAATATATATAATTTCCTATGAAAACATAGTCAAATAGATCATATATGCGTTCCGCAATACTAATTTGAAGTCGCTTAGCAAGTCACCATTTTTCATTCCAAAGTTTGGACCTTTTTTTCATCGTTAACAAATAAGGGACCCACACAGGTTAATTATTACATAAACCTGATAAATAACACAAAAATATAGATAAATGCATGACTTTTATTTTATGCCACAAAAAATAAAAATCATTTTATGTTTTGCATTTCTTGTTTAAAAAAATAAAAATAAAATTTGTGAAATCAGAGCTTCGAAAGAATTAATTCTATTTAGAATTAGTTCAGGTATGAATTTAATTCAGCTTAAAAAATTGAATTTAACTTTCTTTAAACTTTAACTTTATATTGACTTAATTCTGTAGAGAATTAATTCCTTAGGGAATGAAATTTCAGTCTAAATTATTCAATTTTTCTTTAATTTTATTCTATTACAAAATGAATGAACAATTTTTGAACTAATTCAATTGAATGATATATTTTTTTTTTCATTCTCTTCTACTACAAATGAAATGACAAAATTTATCTTTAATTCTACTTATATATATTTTTTGAAAATAAGTATTAAATGAGTTGTAAATCAATGATATTTAGCTAAAATACTTACAAATTGTATCCAAGTAAACTTTGTAAAGAAGATGCAATTCACGGTTTTAAAGACAAATAATACTCGGAATGTGATCTCTGTGAAATTTAAGGATAAATTCTATAGATTCAAAATTACCTAAGAGCATATAACAGATGAAGTTTAGCACAGGTTTTATACAGAATTAATAAAAATACCAGAAATTACGTATTAAATATAGCACACTCCACGAAATATGTATGTATAATTGTGGCATACCATAAATTGTTTTTGCAGTTATAAATTCTGTTTAAAATCTAAAGAATTGAATAATAAAAATTTAATTCAATCTAATACAAATTGAATGGTTGAAATTTAATTCAATCTAATACAAATTGAATGGTTGAAAAATTTGTCAATTTGTAATATTCTGAATTTAAACAAAATTTGAATCAAATCAAAGAATTAATTCATAAATGAATAAATTCCAGTATATCATATGCTTTATGAATTAAGCTAAATTATGATGAATTTATTTAAATGAATGAATAATTCTATATTATTTAATTATATTTTAAAAAGTGAATTAAATAATTAGTTCTTTCGAACATTTATTTGAAATTCATAAAATAAAACTCAGAAATAATTTCTATTTCTGAGAAATAAAATAAAAATCAAAAATTAAAATTTATTACACAATAGCTTAAATAGCGTTATAGAAAATGCTGTACTCAGGATATTTTTAACTAATTTCATTCATACTGATATTTTTATCCAAAATTGCACAAATAATAATTATTTTTGGTCTCTGTTGGAAACAAAAACTTGAATTAGTATATTTTTCATCAGCGATACTTTGACCAGAAATAATACATTTTAGAATCTTTTTTCCTCCACACCATCTAGTGCTGTATATTAAATAGTTAACAAAAAGATTGTTTTATTATTTGAGAAAATATTTTAAGAAGGGGGCACAATTAAATAAGTTTTTCTCAAAATTATATTTTCCAGAAATGTATCGAAGGACAACTACCATTTTAAAATATTTAAAACATTTTTTCTTGAAGTGGCGAGCTAAGTAGAAAGGTTTAAATTGATAGAAATACATGCATTTTTCATCATCCGATTAAATTTCAAAATTTACAGATTTTATTACTATATGAATGCACTTATTAATCAAATGGAAGGGTTAACTTCATAGTATAAAAAGAAAGTGACCTCGTGAGCCCAATTTTTTCATGTACGTACCGAGCGAAGCAGTCAAATTGTTTTTGTATTTCCATCTCAAATTTTTTTCCGCGTTCATTTACTCTTCTTCTCCTTCATTTACTCATCTTTTCTTCATAGCATTTTGACATTTTTTGAAATTGTTTATTTTTTTTTTTTTTATTTTTTTTTTTTTTTTGTAGATTTACGATCACTTTATAATAACATTATAGGTTAACTTATAAAGGTGGGTTTTAAGTACTATTGAATATTTTGGATTCATCCTCAAAACGACTGTTCTATAATCAAAAAAATATGTTGCTATTGAAATAAAAAATATGTAGATAAGATCATGACAAATTGTACAAAAAAAGTGCAATTGTACCATGGTTGCCATCCGTTTTTTTCACACCTACATTCTCTTACATATTTTTCAAAAACACTGAAGGAAATGTACAATGATATATGAGAGAATGATTATTTAATAAATTTGATATATTTTTTAAAGAAAATTATTTTAATTTCACTTATAATTTTTTTCATTACAGAAAATAGGGTTTTTAATATTAAATTATAAAATTGAAAATTTTTCCGTGTACAATATAAGAGCGGGAGTTATACAGAACATGCACAGATACAGAATGCGAATTTTAAGAGCGTCGATCGCTGACGTATAGAGTATACATAGTTGTAATAGAAACGAAACAACAGGTTAACCATTAACAAACAAAAGTATAAATATTTTTGTTTAGAAATACATACTTTTAAATATGTAATTTATTTTTTAAATCATACAAATAAAAGTTAAAGGCTGACTTATCAAAAACAATATGTTAAAAATAACTCTTCATTTTTATTTTTCTTTTACTATTGAAATTCGCTGAACCATGGAAAGTGGAATTGATTCCGTATTTAGCTTCTTTAGAAAACCAAAAACGAACATTTTTTTGGAATGAAACCACTTTCAGTTTCGTAAGTGAAATTGCTTATTTTAGTGATTTAAACTTAAAAATAGTATTTATAAGTACTTTGTATTTATAACATATGTTGTTTTAATAATTTAATATTAATAAAATTAGCGTAATGAACCTTTATTTGATTAAAAATAACATATTTTTGTAATTGCAATGAAAACCACATATTTGTTTACATAAATGAAACCACTGTTTAAAAAATTGTTGCCACATTATTTTTTCTCGCAAACCACATTTTTCTTTGAACAAAAATTTTGGGCTTATAAAAAGTTTACAATTTGTAAATGCTAAACTAAATCAAAATAAAAAAATACGAAACAAAAAGTTTTCAAACAAAATGTAAGTATTAAATATTTTATTGAAACATTTTTTAAGCTTTTTTATTATTTAAGGGAGAAGCACAGAAATCCAGCCCAAGAAAAAATATTTGTAGAATTAATGGAGTGCCACCAGGATATAGCCAGGGGCTATGTGATAGGAGACCGAGTTGTTGTGGGCACAAATTGGGCAGAATTTATCAAACGACTCAATTCTTCTGGACCACCTACAAAAGATTGCAATGGATGGAAAAAGACGTGGGCAGACTGAAAACAGTATGTAAAAAAAAGATGTGTCATAATAAAAAGGAAAACGAAAAAACTGGTGGCGGTCCACATAACAAATATGTTTTATGTTATGTTTTTTGTTATGAAGGTTATGAAGGTGAGCGGTCTATATAAAAGTGTTGAAGAAAACCGGAGTGTAGCGCACAATTGTAATAACGGTGGAATTGATGAATTTGGTTAAGTTTTTCTAATATCATTATGAAGGCTTCCTTGTTTAGTCGATAATAACTTATAAATCTGAAAAAAAAAAAGAATTAAATATTGATACTGTGTGAATGTACTTACATCGCATTTGGGTATGATACTGAATCCGAAGCATCTCTTAAAGTTCGACGACGCAATTTTTCAATAGAGTGCTGATGACTTTTTTTCAATTTTAAAACAAGATAAATAATAAATTTGTTTGTTCTTCCTATTGTGTTTTTTATTTTGTTTTTATTAACACATATGGTTTTTGTTTTGATTCATGATATGTTGCCATATGAATCTAGAAAAAATGAACTTTTGCAAGTTCACAAAATCGAACGAAATTTGAAGAAGCAAAAGCAAATTCGATTGGAATTGCAAGTACGAAATCAAAATCATTCCGATCGGAATGTGTGACAGGCCTGTATAAATGGCAAAAGGTGCTATATAACCAAAAAAATATAAGTGAACCACAATAAAAAATGTATGTTTTGTTTATTTTTGGCATAAAGCTGGTAGTGCTATGAATAATATAAGCCACGTATCATAAAAATTGATGTAAAAATCTTCATTTTATTCATAGTTAAGTAAAAATACCTATTATTAAGTTGAGATACACTGATAGACAAAAAAAATAAAAATAAATAAATAAATGAAATATATTATTATATAAGTTAGCGACACCGCTAACTATGACAACCAAATTAATTTGTCATAGCATTTGAAAATTTATTTGTAATTTAATAACTTCTGCACGCGTAACCGGCCTAATTCCAAATTGCTTACTTGCACTTGTTTCCTGGGAAAACGATTTTGCTGGATCAGCGTCTGCATATTGACGCATGTTTGTGCAATGTGATCAGGCAATCGAAGAGCCAACAAGAATGACAGAAAAACAGTCAGTCTTGGTTGTGAGCCATATCGGTCCGGTACTTCTAATTTTCGATCATAGTGAATAATTTAATTTGAAGTTGAATTGTGAAAATTAATATTGAATAAAGAAGTTATTGTTAACTAAGTATTTTAAAATAACAAACGAGTTTAATTTGTACCAGGCGCTGTTGATTGCCTCTTATTAATTTTTTTTAAATAACGTAAGTGATTTCATCGAATGACTAGGGATAAAAATTTATTTGACACCATCTCAACGAAGCGAAGTAAATGGACAAGTAGAACGTGTCCATTCAACCTTTGTAGAAATTTACAGATGCCTAAGGGCAGAAAAGGAGGAACACAGTGTGCAAGAGTTAATGTATGTAGCTGTCGATAGATATAATAATACTATTCACTCCGTCACGGGAGAAAGACCTAGTGATGTATTCTTTAACAGGGTAAAAACTACCGATATTAACGAACTGCTTGAAGCCCGCTCCAATATTAACAAGAACCTTAGGGAACTAATTAGGAAAAACGCCAAGGAAAGAAATAAGCCTATGAACAGGCACGTCTCCAAAGAGTTATAGGAAAGGGGATACGATATTTGTTAAGATTAAGAACGTTAAGGCTAAGAACAAGCCAGTTTTTAGGAAAGAGATTGTAGAAAAGGATAACAGATTTACAATACACACGATAATTGGGAAAAGGATTCACAAGGTTCACATAAAAAATTTGAAACAGGCTCCATAGTTAATCAAAACTTCTATTTTTTTCACAAAAATTTTTTCCTCTCTTTTCAAGAATTTAAAATAATGCAATTGATAATAATAAATATATAAAGCGCCCTGCAAAAATTTGGTGAGTGCCTCAGGCACTGGGGTTTGACTCCCTAGCGGCAGCACACATTACCATTATAAAAAATAAAAAAAAACTATATATATAAATTAATATAAATTAGAAAAATTAGAAATAAAAGAAATCATAAAAGAAAATGTTTACCTATATAAAAAATCTATCATAAAACCAGAAATAAGCATAACTAAAAGATAAAAGATAAAATTTCAACAAAAAAAAAAATTATTATTTTTCAGGAAAAATGATTTCCAAACTAAGCATTCCTTTTATGGCTTATATTTTTACTTTTTACACACCGAACAAATTTTTCGCTGTGATGCCCCTATTGTTACTGTGAGAGCTGGTAATGGCAATTTTAAATTAATTCACGTCATCAACCTGTATGAATACGCCACAATTGCGGATAATATAACAGCGCTGGTCCACAAACATATGCTGCCCGGCAAGACTAAAGAAATAATTGCTTATCATCTGACACAAGTGCAAGAGAGACTCATCGAGTTGGGTACCACTCGGGGCAGAAACCGAAGATCAATTGACTGGATAGTCTCCGCATGGAAGTGGGTCGTTGGCAATCCAGATGCTGCAGATTGGAACTCTATTTTGAAAAGTCAAAACGCAATAGTTAGTAATAACAATGAGCAGTACAAGATCAACGTATAACTTTTGAATACCATTAACGAAGTCGCTCAAAAAACTAATGAACTTGTTATCAAAATTAACGAAATTAGCAATGGAAAAGATGCTAAGAGAATTGGGCAGAACGCTATTAATCAAGTTCTCATTCTGAAGGATACTATTAATGAAGTAGTAAGGGCTTGTCAATTAGCTAAAAGAGAAATTATCAACACAAACCTATTGAATATTGCCGAAGTCGAAGACACTATTTCCGAAATGGAAACACTTCGATATGCTAACGCCATTGAAGCTATCGAATACAGAAATTCGTCCATATATACAAATGGGTCACTGTTGCTATATGTTCTTTCCATCCCAAAACTAAAAAAAGACTTTTATCACCGACTCATCGCGAGGGCAAGAATAAGAAGCGAAACACAAATTGAACTACCATTTAATGAAATACTAATAAGTCAAAAATTAAACGTTTGGTGTGAAAAACCCCTGTCTAAACATCAACAAGGTGACAGTCTGCCAACAAACATCTCTAATCAAACTGGCTGAAGAAACCTGTATACCATTCCTCCTCAAAAGGAGTAATTGCGAACTGCCGCTACTAGATGGTCAGGACGCATGTAATAGAAATGTTAACAACTGACATTATTTTCTTAACTAACTTCGGGGGTGACATTAGAACCCGGGAGCATACAAAAACGCTCAATGGAAGTTACCTGATACAGCTATATAACGAAAGCACACTGGTCAACAATGAAACATTATCCAGCACATCTGTTTCAAGGCTATAACTACTTCCCCCTGTCCTAACCAGCGTGGCTTGCGAAAAACTACTGGCACTTATTTCCTGCGAAAACGATTTTGCTGGATCAGCGTTTGCATATTGACGCATGTTTGTGCAACGTGTTCAGGCAATCGAAGAGCCAACAAGAATGACGGAAAAACAGTCAGTCTTGGTTGTGAGCCGCATCGGTTCG